>CM038225.1:60208798-60691666 GCA_021442155.1 Cymbidium sinense
CTAGTCCATAGAGTAAATTTTGGCCAATTCCACTTGGAATTTGGTCAAATCCTCTTCATAACTACTTAGCACTCTAGGATCAAGTGAACACTGTGGGAGTGTGGTGCACCCAACCAATGGGTCAGCCCAACTAGCCCAATGGCCAAACCACCACTCCATTGAAATGGCCACATGGAAATCCTCCTTACACTCAATTCAAGCACATGTCCACCTCACCCACTCCTTCTCTGGCCAAAACTAAACCACATGCAATTCAAAATAGCCTAACCAACTTATTGCATGAGGTGTATTGATCAAAAATGGTACAATCCTCTCGATCATCTGATTGCTCAAGGGGAAGATATACTCCCCCTAATTCAATTTAATCCACACACTCCCTCAGTCAATTTAAGCATAGGAACTCATAGAAAGCCTTAGAGAGTCTTCCCAAGCTTCCTAAAGAGAATTTGAAATCTCCATTCTTGGTTTTCATCACTTGAAAATAGGGGAGCATGATTGAAATTTGAATTTAATCCACACTCAACATCAACCCAATTCCTTCTTCAAGCTCCATCAGAGGACCAAGTCGAAGTTGCCCAAGCTCTTTCCCAAGCTCCAAAGGCAAGGGAGGATCCAATTCGATCAAGGTCGAGCTCAAGGCAAGGAAGAGTTGACCCATAGAAGCATCCACTCAATTTCAAGAGCTCAAACTTTCAACAAAGCTTCGTCTCAACCAAACAAAGCTTCTTCGAGGGATTCGAGTGCCGGCGATCACCTCGACGAGGTATGCCATTTTTTTGAGCTTAAGTTCAATGTATGTTGGTCCTTTGTGAAGTGAACTTCAATCTTAGGTTGATCTAACCGTTAGATGTTCTATTAGATGTATGTGGGTTAATTTTCATCCAATGAGCTCAATCGATTCTGATCATGGCCTCAAACATGGGGTCTCCATGGCTCATGAGAGCAGGATGAATCGCCGTCCATCCATTTTGATGGACGCCGAGATTAAAATGATAGCACCATAATTTCTCCTCGATCCAGGCTTTAATCTCGCCTAATCCTTAATCGGATGGCTGAGGAGAAAGCGCGTAGGGCCACGCGGCACTACGATGTGATGGGTTAAATACTCAATCTCATCGCGCCACGTGTAAAGCGCATGTCACGTCAGGCACACATACAATAATTAATATAATTAGGGATTATTTAATTTCTAATTAATCACCAAATCTTCTAAAATTCATATCGAAGTAAAAAAATTAAAAAATAAATGAAATAAATTGCATATGAAAGATAATTGAACATAGAATATTCTAAAATTAATTTTAATGGATTCTAATAGTATTTTTCTCTAAATTTGGGTTTTATTGGGAATGTTATTTTGCTAACCTCTGATTTATCCCAAACTTTTGTGCTTAATTAGTGGGATGACTCTTGACTCCCCTAATTTTATTGGGATTTATTGATGGACTAATTAGGGGAATTGCTAGTTCATACCTTAATCACTCCCTCAATATAATTAAGCTTAAATAAGGGCATAATTAGTGGTTTAACCCTCTGATTAAGTCAATTAAGTTTTGATTAAGTGAATTCAAGATTTAGGAAATAAGTTTTGGATACTTTACTTGAGATATTCCCTAAACCCCTTTTCTTCCTTAATCCATCCTTAATTAAGGATTAATTCACTAATTACCCCCTTAATTAATCTCATAAAATTCTAAAATATTCTAGAACTTAATTAATCTATCTTGGATAGATGCTTAGGTGTTTAAGAACCAAAGTACATTAAGAAAATTAAAATCCAACTCACATGCGTGAGAGGGGTTATGAAATTACTTAAGTTAAACCCCTTAGTTTAATTAATCACTAATCATGAGCCAAATTGCATTAGGCCTTTTTTCCTAGGTGCATTGCAAATTTAAATTTTTTGTGAGATTTTATGTCATCCCATGGGCTCATGATTATTTGATTAAATATGCTAAGCTGGTATAGTAAGGGGTAATTAATAAACTTAATTCATACCTAAACCTGATCAAAATATAAAATGGATCTAATCATATAAAAATTAAACTAAAATAACCAACACATGTGAAAATGGGTTAAGAACAACAAACTTATCTCACATTTTTAAAAATTAAATCAAACTCAAAACAAAATCAAACCTTCCTTAAAAATAATTTGATTTGCTTTAAGCTTTCTTATTTCATAAGATTGTCTTTAGGAATTAATTAGGGTGAATGTGTTTACTTGCTTTCATCACTTGATTTCTTCCCTAGCATGCTAAATTTGTATGTCATATGGATTTTATGCATTCATGCTTTTCTAAAATCAAAATTAAAATGAAAAAAATATTTTCTTTATGTCAAATTGCATGTTTTGGCTAAAATAAAAATATGAATGGCTATTATCACTATTAAATTCCAAATTATTTTTAAAATATATGAATCAATTACCAAAACTGAAAGTGTGCTACATATAGTTTATTTATAAGTTTGTAATTTAATATAAAAATGTGTCTTATGTTTGCTTCCTTTCTTTCCTCTTAACATAGATTTGAATAAGATTTGCAAAGAGTATAGTTCTTTTAAAAGAACATAACACTTGCTTAAATCTACTTTATCCTTTCCATGTTATAACCTAAGAAGGATCTTCATATTCACACATATAAATTACATAAGTAAATCCAAAATATAAATACAAACTTTTTGCATCCTTTCTTTTCCATTCATTTCATTTATACATATGTTTGTACTTAAGGAAAGTGGTATATTAGTCTGGACAACCCTGGGGCTATGAGACTTTAAGTAGCCCTAAATAGGTCTTATACCTTATACCCCTGATGCTAACAATGGGGCTATACTCACTTTTTCCTTTCATACATTCATATGTGTATGTGAAAATTGGATAAGAAACCCATTTTCTACTTAATGAAAATCATGCATCATAAGCATTCAAATTTTCTTAAGTAACTCATTTATTCATTCATCATAAAGTATGCTAAACATTCTCATTTGTATGTATATAATGCTTAGATTCATTCATATACATGTTATACATGTTGGGAAATAAACCAAGTGATGTGTGTTTTGTGAATTTAATTCACTTTACTTAATCTTAAAATGCCTTTCTTTTGAATAGGTTTATTTAGAGTTCATCTAAACTTAGGATTAATTAAAACACATAATAAAATATTCACTAAATAAAACTAAAACATGAATCCACTTTAGAAATTACTTAGGTTAGGGAAGCAAAGAGAAGTTCTCTTCTATCTCCCTCTCTTTACAACTTAGTAATTAAATGTAGGATTCACTTGAACCTAATCAAAACACAAAATAAAATCAACCCAAAATATCTAAACAACTTACATGAAACCATCCTCTAAGTTGAACATTCTTCACACTTAGAAAATTCTAATTTAAAGCCATAGATAAACATACCACACAAACCTTAAAAGCATACATATTAGCTAAGTCACTACTTCTAGCTTTAGGGTAGGACGGTGCATGGTTTGAGATTTACTTTTATTTTGTGATGTAATATTTTAGAGGATGTTAGGGTGCATGTGTAGATTGAATGGTAGGAATCTTAGTCTAACCATTATCTTAGGGATTGTGCTTTATAATAAAAAAATATAAATACTTTTGTTGGTGTGCTTATACCCCTAAGCATAAACCAATAGCCAAGTGGACCACTCATGTGTGTCTAAGTATACATGCTTGGGATTGTATGGTTTATTTTAGCTAATCTCTATTTTGCAAGTGTTAATAGATTTATTTTTTCCTTTCATGTAATTTTGTAATTAGGATTTTGGAATGATTATTATGGGGATTGGATGAGCATTGGTTATAAGAGTCATGCCTTATGTACCATGTGAAGCCTTTAGCATCCACCTTCCAACCATCAAAAAGAAGGAACCAAAAGAAGAAAGAAGAAAGAAGAAAGAAGACAGAAGAAAAGAAGAATGAAGAAATGAAGCTTGAAGACTCCCATAATAATGAATTCCTGCTTAATTGTATTTAATTCATTTATAATATGGGTTGTATAAGGGTAGAGCTCGGCTACCCAATTTATTTTTCGGGTTTGTGCGATGGTGCCCAACCATAAATTGCCTCTTAGTTTTTTGCGTTAGCTTTATAAATTGATTGATGATTTGTTCATCTTGTGCATTAAGATGGAATGTCTTCCTAGTTTCTTCCTTGCTTGATGTATGGCTTAGATGATGATTAAGCTCTTAGGTAAAAATAAATCTTCTACCAAATTTAATAACTCAAAATTAAAATAAATAACTCATAACCTCACTTAAAGCTAAGTTAAAATCAAGATAAAAGAATTAGCAACCCCTTGAGTATTTCTTTTATAACATCATGCAAATACATCTATTTTTCACTCTTGATTAGAGGGCTTCCACCTTGCTAGAGAACTTGGCTTGACCTTTGAGAGCCATGGTGGAAACACATCCTCTCCTTCGATTTTAGCCAATAATCTTATTTCATGCATTAGGCATATGAATCCAATTAGCCTGAGTCAAAATGATTGTCCAAAAATAAAAATAATAGGTAATATGATTCGCATTAGATTTAGGTCATTTGAAGCATGCTCTTATATGATCTAGTCTCTTTAGGGAGTGAGTTTAAGGACTTAATCTCTTTCTAAATAAATAATATCCTAGCTATCTTGCATAAAGCATAAGACTTTCCTACATGAATTAAAAATCATAGGAGGAGTTAGTTGGAGGCCACCCCGAGGAGGTTGTAAGTTCAAGCAAATGGGTGCTTTGTCCTCTCTTGTGGAAGCAAACCAAATACTCATTTTCACCTTAGATTTAGGTTGTGCTTTTGGCCGTCGCCAAGGCCCCTTAGGTTTAGGTTTTGAGGTTACTTCTCCCCTTTGCGGGCCATAAGTATAAATTCTCACCTCTTAGGCATTTTCATAATCTTTTGTTGTGGAATCATAAGCCCTAAATTTTTAATGAAAAATTTAACTCAAATAAATCAATTTAAAAATGTAAAGCCCAATCATAGATAGTTTGAGATGCACTGGTTTCCTAGCATAGCATCTCCTCTACTTATCTTCATTTGGCTCGATAATAACTCCCTCTCTTTGATCAATCCCATTTGATCTTCCAAAATAAACTAATCGATTGATAGTCCTACCTATTGAAATCTTTAGAGACAACATTCATTTACCTTAATCGAGAGTATTCCTAAGGAATCCTCTTTCTTAAGATGTAATTAACTATGGGGGCTTGCCCCTGTAGGGAACTTAATGAACCCAGTTTAAAATAAACCTTTTTTTTACTTTCTTATGTAAAGTAGGGGAAGAATCTTTGGTACACATACAAACCTATTGTCCTTAGGAGTCTTTATTCGGGTGATTAGGTCCATTGTAAGGTGATGACTTCTATCTTTCGAGATAATACACCTCTCCTCAATATCGTATATGATTACCTTAATAAGAACATCTGTGGATTTATGTGACATCCCAATAAGGTATATTTTTATACATTTTTGTTCTCATTTATCCTCTTTTCCAAAAGGGGAATAGAAGAAGGTGGGAATGTATAAAAAATTTTCACCAGAAAGTCATATCCCTTATTGACGCTGAACTCATCGAGACTTTCATGGGGAGGTTGTCATTGCCTATAAGGACAGCTAGACTAGAGGAATCCATTCATAGACTATTTAAACCGATAAACTACCTCAAGAAAGTCATAAGCCCATCGAAACAAAGAGCTCTCTATGCTCGTGATGGCATGTGAACATTCTTTCGATCAAATGTAGTTATGCTATTTAGATAATCACGGAGCCGTGGGATTATCATCGAGGTACATTCAGGTCTATGCATAGTGCATCAGTCCAGTCCAAAGATGAAGATGAAGATGAAGAGACTAGGATACTACTGGCCTTTGATGATCACAGACTGCATGGATGTAGCTAGGAGATGCCATCAGTGTTAGGTACACGGTGTGGTCTTACATAAACCACCAAACATTCTACACCCTACATTGACTTCATGACCATTTGAGTGTTGGGGTATCGATATTATGGGTCTGATCGATCCTTTTTCTTCCAAGGGTCATCGGTTCATCTTAGCGCCACCACTACTTTTTTTGTGAGAAAAATTCTACTGAGAGGTCACTCAAAGATGTGCTTCAATTTTTCAGGAACCATATTGTATATAGGTTTGGGGTGCCTCAAAAAATTATATTTGATAATTAAACTATATTCAAAAGCACCAAGATCAACAGCTTTTCCAGAAGACATAGTATATATTGGAGATACTCCACCATCTACTACCCTAGAGCAAATGGCTTAAGGCATTAATAAAAACTCTCATCCAAATATTGATGCTATGGGCCTGCCACACCACATACAAACTCCAACTCAATCCTATTTTCCTGTAGGGTCCAAAACTATTCTACTTTAGAAATTCAACTCCCATCACTAAAGATAGCATTGCAAAGAAGATCACTAGAGAAAATATGAAGTTGCGGTTAGAAGAGCTTAAAGATTTGGAGTAGAGTCATCTATGGGCGTGCTAGAACCTCAAGTTGTATAAGGCCAAAATGATTTAAGCTCACAACAAGCTGGTCGGCCTTAGGCCTTTCCAAGTAGGAGAACTTGTGTTAGTTCTAAGGAGACTAATTATTACTCATCGAAAGTTGGGGGGTAAGTTTGAACTAACTTGGGAATGCCCTTATGTCATAGAGAAGGCCTACCAAGAAGGATCTTATCAGCTCATTGATTGTAGAGGGGAAAACCCGATGATTCCAATTAATGGGCTCTATTTGAAAAAATATTACTCATAAAACATGTTTGAAAATAATTATCAACAAAAAAACAAAATTCTGATTCCATTTCATCAAAATCTTCTCTTCTTTCAAAGCGTTGTTTGCTTATCTTGCAAATCTGTCATGACATGATTAGGATAGGTGTAACAGAACCTAAGAGGTGTCATATCTCTCTTTCACAACACAAATATAATCAAACATAATTCCCCAAGTGCTATTAGAATAGGTGTGAGAGAACCCAAGAGGCATCCTATTTCAATTAGCATGACTGAGTTAGGTGTAAGAGAACCCAAGTGAAATCCTTTCTTGGTGGGAATTCCTGTTGCCATCTGTGGCACCATTTCATCCAATTCCCTAAGTGTGTTAAGGGTAGGTGTGAGATAACCCAAGAGGCATCCTATTCCCTTTAACATAAGCATAAAATTAAACATGTATCTTTTATCTCGAGCTATTTTGATGTGAGAGAAGCCCCTGTGGCGCTCACCATTAGCTGCTCTAGATTGGGTCTACATGCTACCTCATTAGTATGTCACTCTAGTGGTCACTTATTTGGAAAATATGAGTCTCCACGCTTTCTTCCTAACTTGATCACTGCAAACTGATGAGCACTGTAGTTTGTAGACTTCATACTCAACCGAAGCTATCATCTGTTGATTTTGTTTAAGAAGATATGAGTCAGCTTTCTTTCTTAACTAATCATTATGATCGACTAAGTTGAATATATTGATATTTAGGATAAGTTCTGAGAATTTCTTCACCACATTTGAGTTGATATAAGTCCTCCAATGACATTCACTCAAGAGTCGCCTGGCGATAACACCCATCAAATAAAGCACTATCCGTGCAATCGCCGCTTAGAGGATGTTAGTCCGAGCTAACTTCTTAGGTTGATTATTAAAGAGAGGCACCTTAGGTTGGTTGATGTTTGCTATGCTAACAATGACTCACCTGGTGGATACACCACTCTTGGCAGATGTGAGTTCTCATACTTTCTCCTTGAGTTGGCCACCGAATACCTATTTTATATATGACTAGCCATGTCATCTTCTCCAAGGTTTTGGATCAAGCCCTTAGCGGCCGCTCTCCCTATGGGCATTCTATTTGGATCATATCCTTTGTGACCCTATTTAGACACTACTTACTTTAGATGATCCCCTTTCTTAGTACCCTATGGATGGAGAATTTGTTGGATACATAGATTCTCTTGGTTCTGTAAATCGAGATAGGTCTAGGTTGATATAAGCTCCTTTCTCAATGACCCCTCAAATCAACGGTCCATAAATTAAACCAACAAACAAATTATTCACTTATGAATTAGGAATTCAAGCCCCCAAAGGGCCCCTTTTTCCAAGCAGAGATCCTATCTTTGGTGTCGAACTCCTTATGAGAATTGCACACGAGTTAAGATAAGTCCCCGTCAACACTCACTCCAGTCACCCTCGTGTTTAATCTGTTTTCCATGAGCAGGTTACCTTGATAATCATTACGCTTTGGAAGATGTAAGAATATGATGCATTCTTTCTAGCATGACTGTCACAAATCGACAGGCAACCCTTGGTAGGGTTCGATTCGTTGCCCAAAGCAACCGATCACCCCAGTGATCTTTTGTAGTGGAAGATGTGAGTCCCTGTGCTTTCTTCCCTTGAATTGATCATTGTAAATCGAAAGGCACTTTTTTGGTCAGATAATTCTCCCCTCAACCGGGAAGCTACTCCCTTTGGTTCAGTAAATTTGAGATAGGTCTAGGCTGATATATGCTCCTCCTCAGTGTAATCCATCAAACTAACAGAATCCATCAAAAATAAACTAAAAAAAATAAAACTACTCTTGCCTATCTTTGAGCTGATTTAAGTCCCCTAGCGGCATTCACTCAATAGTTAGCTCTAGGTCGGGTTTGATTTGTCAACCGATCACCCCAATGGTTCCTTATTTTGAAGATGTGAGTCCCTCACTTTCTTCCAACTGACATTGCAAGAAAGGACATCCCTACAATCTACCTTATGGTTGGTAGACTACTCCTTTGGATTGGTAAATCTAATGTAGCTCAAGGCCTCCATAGCCCCTACTCAGTGCAGTCCATCGCAAATTGATGGGACCCATCAAAACAAACTAAAAAAAAGGAAATCAATCTTTTAACTATGTCTCATATGATCTAAATCCTCCACATTCACTCAATAGTCTAGTTGGGTTCAATCTATTTTGCCAATGGATCATCAACGGTCTCTTTTGGAGGATGTAAGTCTATTACGCTTTCTTCCTAGTACAGCTGCTGCACACTGAAAGGTAATCCCTTTGGTTGGCTAATTTTACTATGTATTTGGTAGACTACCCCTTTAGATTGGTAAACTTGGGTTAGGTCTAGGTCTCCATAGCTCCTACTCAGTGTGATCCATTACAAACCAATAGGGTCCATCTCAAAAATCCAAAATCTAAAATCAAAACAAATTCAACCCTCTCCTCTGGAGTCAAACAAAAACAACAAATTAAACAAATCCAATCAATCTCCCACCGAGTCAAAACAAACAAGAGCAAACAAATAAATCAAAATAATCAAAATAATCAAACAATAAATCAAATTGATTTCTCTCCCTAGTGAGACTCAAATCAAATAAAACCTCTCATCCCCTTGTAGATGATTTGAACCTATTTCCCTAGTGGATTCCTCTTTCACTCTCTTATGTATGTGACATGAGTAGAGTCACATTACACTACGCTCTAGATTCTTTCTACACCACGGGTTAGGAGTAGATCATTTTTGTTAGTGCTTATGATCGTTTGGTGTTGTTGATCATTTTGATCAACAAACATGTATACCTTGTCACACCACAATTATTGGGCACTTTGTTGACCTCATTTTTAGGATGAGCTCTCAACCTCTCCATATTAGACATAAGACTTCTCTTAGATACTAAGAGTCTCCTTAATCTTAAGACACTTCTAGTGATTAGGTGGATACTCAATCTAATCCTAGAAACTTAGAAGAGTTAGACATAGGAATAGGTCATGCCTTTAGGGTGTTAGGAAAATTTGTCTACCCCATAGCTTAAACC
The DNA here is from genome assembly GCA_021442155.1 of Cymbidium sinense. NCBI lineage: Eukaryota > Viridiplantae > Streptophyta > Magnoliopsida > Asparagales > Orchidaceae > Cymbidium > Cymbidium sinense. Next base: position 60,218,615 of record CM038225.1, read on the forward strand.
AAATACTCACATCCTTCCTTCAAGTAAAATTCCAAATTAAATCGAAACCAACTCCAAAATCCAAATCAAATCAACATCAAAACTTAAATCAATTCTAACTTCATTGATTTTCTCAAACTCAAATCAATTCTAAATGATTGAAGCTTATGATTGAAATGACAAATTTCAAAAATCTTTCCTAAGTCTATTGTATTCTATCTTATGGACTTAGCCTAAATTAAATCTAAATCAATTCAAATTCAAGAAATTTTCTCATAACCCATTTATGTTCTCATTTATATTCACAAATACAAATGAAATATAAATTCAAATAGCCAAAACTAAATCCAAAAATCAAATCCAAATCCAACCAAAATCCAACCTAAGCCTTTCAAGTCAAATTCTTGAACTTAGCCAAATCGAACTCAAATCAAGCCAAACCCTTGATTTTCTTCATGATTTAATCAATACTTCAATCATGAATCCAAATATAAACATAAACTTCAATCATCAAACAAAAACTAAATTCAAAAATCAAACCCAAATCAAACTCATGTTCACTCTTCTTGAAATTGTCAATGAATCAAAACTTTAACTCTAAACTACTTGCAAATGAATTTATATTTCAATCATAAGTCCATATGTGAGTTCAACCAAACTTCATTCAAACCTTGATCAAATCAATTGACCAACTTAGGCTTACTTGACCCAAAGTGACCTAGAGTACTCCTTTTGAGCCAAATTATAATCCTACCCAAATTGGATTGAACTAAGCCCAACTAAGCCTCCTATTGTGAACAACAATCATCATGAGATGATCAATCACTCAAATTGGGTCAAACCAAGTCAAACCTAAGGGTTGACCAAGTCAACACTTAGCCAAAATGAAACCTAAACTAGCAAAAATCCACCATAGGCTAAATTGATTGAAACCATTGATCAAAACTCATTCATGATCAATGTTTGAACTTGACTAAGTCATCATTTGAGCCTAACCTAGCCCAATTGGCCACTTTGACCCAAGTTGACCCAACTTGACCTAAAAGTCAAAATGTCAAAACTTGATTTAAGCCAAATTGATTGAAATCAATGGGTCAAATTCATTCCAAATCACTTATTGAACTTGACCAAGGCCAATTGTAACAACTCAAATTGACATTGAACCCAACTTGACCTAAAAGGTCAAATTAAGCTAAAATCAAATTAAACCAAAATTAAATGGAAACAAAGATACTAATACATTTCATATGGCTAATGAAACTTAAACCAACCCATGACCTAGGTCAAATCGGTCAACTTGACCCATTTGACCTAAATGAAATCAAATGAATCAAATCCAAATAGAAATCAAATTGAACAAAATCAATGATGCCAAAACATTTCAAATGGTCATATGAACTTGACTCAATCCTTAGTTTGGCCTAATTTGATCAATTGGTCAACTTGACCCAAGTTGACACATTTTTCCCTAAATGGGTTAATATGGACCAAATCACATCAAATCAATTCTAAATTCATTGAAACTTGGCCCAACCCATTTTTCAATCATACCAAACATATTCAAACTGAAATCCAAGCCAAATGACCATTTTACCCCTAGGTCAAAGGGTAATTCTTGGCCAAATGCACTTGGAATTTGGTCAAATCCTCTTCATAGCCACTTGGCACTCTCTTAGTGGACCAAGTGGACACTAGTGAGCATGGTGCACATGACCCAATAGGTTTGGGTCAGCCAAACCCAACCCAATGGCCAAATTGACCCCTCCGCTCATTTCAAGCACATGGGATCACTCCCACACTCAAAATCAGCACATGGAAACTTCTCGACTACCTTTCTCTGCCAAAATCGAACCATAGCAAGTCAAAACAACCTAAAGAACTCATCCAATTTGGCCAATTAATCCAAAATGGTAAACCTAAGCTAGCCTGTTCGGTCCTTCAAGGGGGAGATATACTCCCTTAATTTCACTAGAATCAAAGACACTCGCACTTGATTGATTGAGAGAGACCTAAAGCAAGCTCCCTCAAGCAATCCCCAAGCATTTGGCATTCTCCATTTTCAGATTCTTTCGAACCGAAAATAGGGGAGGCTAAGGCAATTTCAAACTCATCTACTACACAATATCAATCCAATTCCTCTTGTAATCACTCTGAGGTAACCTAATCAAACTCATCCAAACCTTCTCCCAAGCTTCAAAGGCAAGGGAGGTGGTTTCTAGACAAAGGCCACAAGCTTAGGAGGAGCACCTTGGTCAATAGAAGGATTTATCGAGTACCAAAACTCAAATATTCAACAGGGCTTTATCTCTATTAGAAGCTTCCTCAATGATGGAACAGTGATAGCCTTCGCAGGTATGCCTTCAACCCTAGAATAGAAGTTTGTGGGTCCTTTGAAGAGAATTTTCATCGCAAGTAAAATTGGTCATTAGATGTCTTCACCCCTGCATGATGATGGTGTGGGTTGAGTTTGAGTTCAATCTGAGCTCAATCAAGCTCTGGTCTTGCCCTAAAGAGTGGACGGATGTCCTCTCCCACAGGAAAACTCAGTGACAGGTCGTTGACCATCCATCCGTGCATTTTGGATGGACAATCATGATCAAGCCACATAGGATCTGAGATTAATCCTTTTAGAAATTGCAGGCTCGATCTCAACCGTCTGATCTTTGATAGGACGATCCAGACAAAAAGCACGTAGTGCCACCATTGACGCAGCTTTGGATGTGACAACTTAAATAACCAATCTCGTCATGCCACGCATGTGCACGCGTCGCATCAGCCCACGCGGGTCATGTGATTAGAATAATTAGGGTTTTAAATTAATAATCAATCTTAAAATATTCATAACTAAATATAAAAAAATTAGAAAAATACTACATAAAAACTATTACGAAGATAATTTAAAGGGGAATAATATAAAATAAATTTCAATTGATTTTGAATAGTGATATTTTTGAATTTGGGTTTTATTGGGAATATGATTATGCTGATTACTCTCTAATTATCTCATTGATTAATTCCAAACTTCTCATGTGCATTTAGTGGGATGACTTCTACCTCCCCTAACTTTCTTGGAATTTATTAATGGTTTAATTAGGAGAATTACTGGAGTCATTCCTAATTACCTTTTTAATCAATTAAATGATTAATTAACCTTTTAAATAGTCATAAATTAAATAATTAGGTTGCTAATTACCTTAGAATAGTGAATGGACTTAGGGAATGAGATTAAGAGTTCTTTCCCATATCTTTTTCCCTAAGTTTATTTCATTTGGTTAAAAATCTAATTAAAGTGCAAATTAATTAAATAATTTAATCACTTAATTAAATGGCTTAATTAATCAAACTTTTTAAAATCAAAACATTCCAGAACTTAACTAATTCATCTTGGGTAGGTGCTTAGGTATTCAATAACCAAAGTAACTTAAGGAAATCAAGATCCGATCTACATGTTTGGGGAGGGTTATGAAAGTACTTAAATTAAACCTTTTAGCTTAATTAATCACTAATTATAAGCCAATTACATAATGCCCCTTTTTTTCTAGGTGCATTTATGATTTAAATTCCTTGTGTGATTTTATGTCATACATTGGCTCATAAATATTTAATTAAATATGTTCAAGTGGTGTAAGTTAATTAATGAACTTAATGAACACCTTAACCTAATCAAAATATAAAATTCACTTAATGGTTCTAAAATTAAACTAAATTGATTTACACATGTGGAAAATGGGTTAGGACCAGCAAACCTTTTCACACTTCCAAAAATCTAAAATCAAACTCAAAACAAAACAAAAATCTCTTTAAAACAAAGTTGCTTTACTTTAAATAATCATATTTCATAAGGTTATCTTTAGGAATTACTTAGGGTGAATGAATTTACATGCTTTCATCACTTCATTTCTTTCCTAATATGCTAAATGTGTATATCATATGAAAATCATGCATTCATTCCTTTTGAAAATCAAATGAAAAAATGAAATATTTCCTTTATGTCAAATTGCATGTTTTAGCTAAGTAAGAATATGAATGGCTATTATGACTATTAAATCCAAAATTATTTTCAAAATTTATAAATCAAATATCATAACTAAAAGGTATGCTACTTATAATTATTTATAAGCTTACAAGTGAGTATAAATATAAAGATGTGTATTGTTTTCCTTCTTCTCTTTTAACATGAATTTGATGGATTTAAAGTGTATAGTTCTTTTAAAAGAACATAACACTTGCTTATATCCTTTCCTATCCACTTTCATGTTATAAATTAAGAAGGATTCCCACATGTACACATAAAATTAAATAAAACAAATTAACCAAACAAACATCAACTTTTGCATGATTCTCTTCCATGCATTTCTTTTGTACATGCATATGTATTTAAGAAAAGTTGTATTAGTGGACAATGAGTTTTAAGTAACCCCAGTAAGTCTTGTACCTTACACCCCGGTGCTAACAATGGCGTGACTCACTTTATGTCTTTATACTTATAAATGCATATGAAAAAAATGGATAAAAGAATCACTCTTTTTCTACTTAACAAAATCATGCATCATGAAGCATCCAAATTTTTTTAAGTAACTCTCTTAGCATTCATCATTAATGTGTGCTAAATACTTCCATTTGCATGTATAAATATGCTTAAGATTCATCCATATACATGTTATACATGTTGGAAAGAAATAAAGTGTTGTGTCTTTTGTCATAGTATTTCACTTTACTTAATCTTAAAATACCTTTCTTTTTTAATAGGTGTGTTTATAGAAAATATAAACTTAGGATTAATCAAAATACATAATAAAATATTCATTAAACAACAATCAATTATGAATCTATCTTAGAAATTAGTTAAGGTAGGGAGTAAAAAGAAGTTATCTTCTCTTGTCCTCTCTTTATAACTTAGTAATTAATTGTAGGATTCATTCAAACCAAATCAAAATGCAAAATAAAATCAACCAAAGCAACTAAATCACTTAATAAAAACCACCCTCTAAGTTGAACATCTTCATACTTAGAAAACTTTATTCTTAAAGCCTAGCTAAGCATACCACACAACCCAAACACACAGCTAAGTCACCACTTCTAGTTCTATGTTAGGTGCATGGTTTGATGTTTGCTTTATTTTGTGATATTTTGTTTTACTTGATGTTAGAGTACAATGTAGAGAATGGTTTGATCTTAGTCCAACTATTATCAGGGATTGTATTTAAGGGACACTATAATAAAATATAAAATGCTTTTGCTTGTGCTTACCCCTAAGCATAATCTAAAATAAGCCAGGTAGACTTGGTTACCCATGTGTGGGGTGCTAAGTCCAATTTATATATATGCACACTTGGAAATGTATGGTTTGTTTAGCTAATCTCTATTTTATAGGTTTTAGTTAGATTTTTTTTCATGTAATTTTGCAATTAGGATTTTGGAATGATTGTTATGGGATATTAGGATGAATATTAGTTATAATACTATGTCTTATGTATCATGTGAAGCTTTTGGAGCAACCACATTCCAACTAACCAAAAGAAGAATGAAGAAATGAAGAATGAAGACCCACATAATAATGAATTCCTTCTTGATTGTAATTTATTTATTTGTAATCCGGGTTGTATAAGGGTAGAGCTCAGCTATCCATATTTCTTTTTAGGTTTGTGCGGTAGAGCCCGACCATAAATGACATCTTATTCTTTTGTGCTAGCTTTATAAATTGATTGATGTTTGTTTATCTTGTGCATTAAGATTACATCTTTTTTTATTCCTTGCTTTGATGTATGGGAATGATGATTAAGCTCTTATAGAAAATAAATTTTTACCCAACTAATCAATTCAAACTAAAAAAATAAATAACTCATAACCTCACCTAAAGCTTAGGTTTATAAATCAAGATAAAAGAATTAGCTAGTTGGATGTTGTATTTTCTCACATCATGCATAAAAAGTATATTATTTTACTCTTGATTGGAGGGTTTCCACCTTTGTCAGAGAACTTAGTTTAACCTTTGAGAGACATGGTGGAAATACACATTCTTATCTTGCTGATTTTGGCTCATAATCTAATTTTTCATGCATTAGGCATATGAATCCTAAAGCCTGTGTCAAATTAATTGTCCAAAAATAAAAAAAATATGAAAAAATTTACATTAGATTTAAGTCATTAAATCATGCCCTACATGATCTAGTCTTCTAAGGAGTGTATTTAAGGACTTAGTCTTTTTCTAAATAAATAATAACTTAGCTATCTTGCAAAAGCATATGACTTGCCTACATGTTTTAAAATCATAAGAGGAATTAGTTGGTGGCCACCCCCATGCGGTTGTAAGTCCAACAGTCGGGTGGTTTATCCCCTCTTGTGGAGGTAAACCAAATACATATTTTTTATCTTAGATTTAGGTCATGCTTTTGGCCCTCCCTGAAGGTCCCTAGATTTAGGTTAAGAGGTTGCTACTTCTCTTTACGGGCTACAAGCATAAATCCTCACCTCTTAGGCATTTCCATGACCATGTATTATGGAATTGTAAGCCTAGATTTCTAATAAAAATTTAACTCAAATAAATCAATTTCAAAATGTAAAGCCCAAGCATAAGATAGTTTGGGGTGCTTACTAGGCTTCCTAGTATCCTAAGCATCACCTACTTATCTTCATTTGGCTTCGATAAGAACTCCCTCCTCCTGATCGATCTCACTTAACTTTTCAAAAAATAAACAAATCGATTGATAGTCCTAACTTTCAAAATATTTGGAGACAATGATCATTTACCTTAATCGAGAGTATTCTTAAAGAATTATGTTCCTTAGGATGTAATTAACTATGGGGGCTTGCCCTTGTAGGGAACTTAACTAACCCAGTTTAAAAAAAATCCTACTTTACTTTTTCATGTAAAGTAGGGAAAGAATCTCTGGTACATTACAAAGACCCATAGTCCTTATGAGTCCTTATTAAAGTGATTAGGTCCATTGTAGGGTGCTGACTTCTATCTCTCAAGATAGTATATATTTTCTCAATATCGTACTCGATCACCCTAATAAGAACATCTATGGATCTACGTGGTATCCCGACATGGTGTTATATATTTCTATTTTCATTTATCCTCTTTCCAAAAAGGGGATAGATGAAGGCAGGAATATATAAAATTTTCACCACACTCACTTCCCTGGTTAACAATGACATGTACTTGTTTAACTTCATTCCTATGTATCTTTTGCAAAAGAATCTAGATAGAACTGTAAATCAATATGATAAAAATAATTCAATCAAAGAGAAAATATAAGCGTTAACTGTATATGTTCATATTCACCATTTAAGTGTGCCAACACATATTGCATGTATAGATATGTTTAGGACTTAGTTATATGCATGCTACATATGATGAAAAAAATGAATAAATAAGTGTTATGTGATAATAATTACTTTTAATTAATCTTAAGATATTTTTCTTATTGAATGAGATTACTTAAAATAAACGTAAACCTATGATTAATTAAAATATGTAATAAGCATTCATTAAAGAGAATTGATTAATTAATATGCTTTAGATGTGGCTTAAGGTAGGGATAAAAGAGAGTGATCCTCTCTTTTCTTCTCTTTATAACACTTACTTGCTAAGTTTAAACTAAATGGAATAAAAAATATTAAGTAAAACATACAAATTAATTAAGTCACTTAAAGTGAAACCATCTTTTATACTTAAATCCTTTCATACATAGAAAATTACAACAAAGCATAGTTAAGGTATACCACACAAGCCTTAATACACACACTTTAAAATTAAGTAACCACTTCTAACTTTATGTTAGGGTGGTGCATGGTGTGATGAAGGTCTTATTTTATGATGTATTATTTTAGACTAGATGTTAGGGTGTATGCTTCGCAGATTGGATGTTAGGTCGTGATTAGCCTAATCATATTTTTTGTAAGAGATTGTGTTTAAGGGGTGCTTAAAATAAATATAATTGCTCTCTTTTGCAAGTTGCTTAACCCCTAAGCACAATCTAAATTAGGAGATGTGGAGTTGGTTATCTATGTGCAGGGTATTAAGTATAAATTATTCATATAATTACTTGAGTTATATGGTGTGTTTAGCTAACACTTATTTTACAGGTATAGTTACATTTATTTTTTTTTTATATTTTTAATGTAATTTTGCATTAGGAATTAGGATAAGCAGTGGTTAGAAGGCTTTTTCTTGGGAGATCCTGTGATGCCTTTGAAGCAAGCACATCCAAATCAAGTCAAAGGAGGAAAGAAGTGAAGACATGAAGGATGAAGAATGCAAACCCCCATAATATTTATCATTTGTAATTATAATTATTCTTTTATATACCAGGTTGTATAAGGGTAGAGCTCGGCTACCCATTTTTCTTTTCGTTTTACTGATAAATGACCCACCCTATTATTCTTTTACGTTGGATTTTAAATTGTTTGATGTTTTGTTTATAATTGTGTAACATGCCTCTTCTTAGTTTGATTTAATGGTGATTTAATGGATCCAATTAGGCTCTTAGAGAAAAATAAACTTTTTACCCCAACTAAAACTCATAACTAAATTTTCTAAATAACTCATAAACTCGCATAAAGCCTAGGCATTAAATCAAGATACTAAAAGATTTAGCAACCCCTTAGTTGAATGTTGTATGCTTAATACCATACATCCATATTGCTTCACTCATGCTAATAGAAGGTTTCCATCCTTGCATGATATGGGAAGACTTGACCTTTGAGGGTCTCTTCTGTGATGAAAAATATCTCTTTCTCTCTGATTTAGCCAATAATCTCATTTTATCATGCATTTAGACATGTAAAAATCCTATGGACTTTGTCAAAATAAAGAGTCCAAAATCAAATAAAAATTAAAAAGATTTGCATTAGACTTAGTCATCATTCATACCACTCATGTTCTAATCTCTTAGAGAGTGGGTTTAAGGACTTTAGTCTCTTTCTAAATAATAATAACCTAATTATCTTGTAAGGTCATATGGCTTGCCTATATGGTTTTAAAGCGTTGGAGGAGTTAGCTGCCTACCACTCCATGCAGTTATAAGTCTAGCAGTTTGGTGGTTTATCCTCTCTTGTGAAGATAAACCATATACACATCTTCGCTTAGATTTAGGACGTGCTTTGGCCCTCGCAAAAGCTCCCTAGGTTTAGAATCTGAGGTTGTTATTTTCTTTGGGCTACATGCATAAATCCTCACCTCTTAGGCATTCTCATAATCTTGTATTATGGGATTATAAACTCTAGCCTTCTAATAAAATTTTAATTCAAACATATAATTCTCCTCAATTTCAAATATATAAAGCCCAATCATATGATAGATTGAAATGTCACTAGATTTCCTAGTATCATGAGTGTTCCCTACTCATCTCCTTTGGCTTCAATAATAAGTCTCTCCTTCTTGATCTACCTCGATTGATTTTTCAAGTATAATCAATCTATTGATAGCCCTATCTTTGAAATCTTTGGAGAAAATAATTATCTCATTTAATCAAGAGCATTCCTAAGGAATTCACTTTCCTTAGGATATACTAACTATGGGGCTTGCCTCATAGAACTTTAGAACCCGTTTAAATAAACCCCGCTTTATTCATCCATGTAAAGTAAGAGAAAAATCTCTAGTATATTCGAAGACCCATCATGTCTTAGGAGTCCTTATTAAGTAATTAGGTCCATTATAGAGTGGTGATTTCTATCTTTCGAGATAGTGCACAATTCCTTGATGTCATACCCGATCACCCCAATAAGTACACCCTCAGATCTACATGGTGTCCCCCATACATGCACTCAAAAATAAACACCATATTAATTTATATTAATATAGTTATTAAATTTATTAGCTTCAACATTTCAACTTTAATTGTAGAAATATAACTCAAATACTTATTGATGGAAAACTAATATTATTATTGTCATCTCTATGAATGCAGCAATAAGCATCCTCACCCATAAACCTTTCAAACAATCATCAATATTAAGCTTATACAAACAAAGAAGAGGCTTCAACTACCTCACAATTTTACCAAATTATTATTTAGTAATTTATGTTGATGTAGTTATTAAATTTATTAGCTTCAACATTTCACCTTTAATTATAGAAATATAGCCCAAATACTTGTTGATGGAAAACCAATATTACAATTGTCATCTCTATGTATGCACCAACAAGCATCCTCACCCATAAACCCTTTCAAACAATCATCAATATTAAGCTTATAAACACAAAGAAGAGGCTTCAACCAACTCACAATTTTACCAAAATTATTATTTAGTAATTTATGTTAATATAGTTATTAAATTTATTAGCTTAAAAAAATGAGCGTGAATAAGAATCATATCATTTCTAAGAAAATTAATCACTTTGTAGACTTGGCTATAATGTTAGTCCACACAAAATTAAAGGTATTATAACATAATAATGATGCATTTTCTAAATTTGATCTACTACCAATAATATTCTCCAAAGATCCATTTCATCTGAATTTTAGAAATGTCACCAACATGAGAACACAAGTATATGAGAGAGAAGATATAGATGCCATAAATGTATCCACCTTGCATAGTTTACAAAAAACTTTGTCAATAGAAAATAAAGATTTATGGTTTATAAATTGAAATCTCAAGCTAGGAAGTGACAATTAAATCACATTAAAGAGTGATGAGTATGTTAGAAAAATGAAATCATTTAATGATTTTTCAACAAGACCCCTAAATGGAATGCACTTTATGAGCAATGATCCAAGCATAGTATGTATCTTTTTTAAGGTGAATAATGATATGGGGAAAATTAAATGATTAACCCTCATATTAATCAAAAGTCCTAACCATGCAAAAAGATGTCTTAAAACTAAGAGAAGATTTGGCTCTAAAGAATTAAGTTGGGTCCTCATATTTGTTGTTTATGATGTTATAGAAGTTTACAACAATTGGATTTGCATAAATAAGTGGTATATGGGACTCAATTCTCATAGAAGATTTTATTATCTAGGCCTTAATAGAAATGGCTATGCCATAAGTTTGGTGAAGGGTGATTATGGTGTAAGCATGGCTACAACCAAAGTCTTATGGGAAAGAGCTATGAAGCAAGTCTTATAAAGCTAACTTTGGTGAGATGGTTAAAGCATAAGCAAAGATTATGATGTAAGAAAATATTGTATAACATGTATTATTATAATGATGGTTGAAATGGTGATCTAGTTCTAACATTGGCCTTGATCAGATGATGGTTGTGATAGAGATCTTGTTGTAGCTTAGGTCATGCTATGATGATGGCAACAACACAATTAAATATTGCAAATGGCCATGACACATGTTCTTATGTGATGATAGTCATGAAAAAAAAATCTAATTGTGCCACCTATCCTGATCTAGCAATAACTAGAAAAAATATCTTGGTATTACATCTTCGTGGTGTAACTAATTATTATGATGAAAGTATTAATAATTGACTACCACTCATTAAAGTTCTAGAAAGATTAGAGGAACTTAAAAGCTTGAAAAAATCTCCCTAAAAGAATTGAATAAGAGGTTGTTTAAAATTTTTGTGTGCCTTAATATTCATTTTAAGTATGCCTCATAGTTATTAACATTAAATAATGTGGAGCACACTCTTTCATGACTGAAATATAAATAGATGTTGCCGCTATATTATTATGAACATTAAAAAACTTACATCAATTTGAATAAAACTGTAAAATTATCTTGCTTGGAGTTTAATATAAATGAGTTGATTGAATCATGATACTTCAAAATAGAGAAAATAAGATTGATTAAAAGATTTCATATAAAGCATCTCACATATTTGAAGGTAGTTGTAAATGATTAAGTCCTATAGTCTCTATTCATTATGCAAGCAAAGAGAAATATTTTCACTATATAAGAAATAAAAAATATAAGCATTGCTAGAATTCTCATGAACCTTTCTCCAAAGAAGGCCACAGTTCAAGAAACCCAGAGAATCAACATGAAAAAAAATAAGATACAAACCTTTTTGTCATGTCCTTATCTCTTCTCCTCCCAACTCCTGAAGTACTTGATGATCTTCCGTATGCATGGTACATAAAGCAGAGAAATATATTCTCACAATCATTGCTGAGAAAAATATCACAGATTTTTAAGGGCTGCGAGACATTTCTACCTTCATCATTGATCATAGAAATGAACATTCACATTCTGTGATGAATGATTGCCTTTCCTTCCTACTTCGATAGTAATTTCTTCAAACAGATGTCAATGGCAGCCAACGTTGATATCTTGCTCATCAACTTATGAAACCTAGAAATTAAATTTGGTGTAGACCATTACCAAGAAAACATGAAAAATTGATTGTTATTGGTTGTATCTGTCTAAATAAATTTTGTTTGCCCATATTAATTTGCTTAGCCAAATGGATTCTTCTCATCCGACTGGTGTGAGCTGGTACTTTTAGTCATTTGCATCCACTACATGGCATATGTATGACTTTGCTGTGATTATTAAGGATGGGTGAACAAAACGTTAGCATAACCCCCACATTTATTTTAAAATGATGTCTTCACGATAATTCACTTAATCGAAATTTTGTCATATACCAGCGTCTTCTATGGAATGAAATTTGAGCTACTGAGGAGTCGTCCGTACGCTAATTGATGATGCTGTATAAGAGATGCCCGAGCTCAGTTCGATTTGAGGTCATTCAATATGAACCTGGAGATGTGACATGAAGATGCTGGCTTGATCTTACTTTGCTTAATTTACTATGAAATATATAGAATTAAGTGTGATTGTGCAAAATTTATTACTCTTTTTTCTCATTTTTTGTTATAATGCCAAGGTGACAAATAGTTTAGATGGAATCCAAATGTTGAAGCAACCTAGATTTGTTCTGATGAGGTTTAAGTACCGAAAAGTCCTAGAGCTTCTCATCAGCGCCATCGTGACATGAGGTACCTGACCACATGCCAGGTTCCTTAGGATCAACTGTTTCTAGTTATAAGGAACATCAAACAAGTGTCTATATTATTATCCATTTAGCCCTGCTCATCAAATTTGATTTAGGCTACGTTTGGGAGGGCTTTTTTAGTGTGTTTACTTTTGAGAGCTTGAATTTTAAATAATTTTTGAATATTGCTTTTTTTGAAGCGTTTTACCCATCTCACTAAAAGTTTTATCCTCTTTTCAAAAGAAGAGACAAATTTTCGAATACTTTAAACCAACTTTTCAAGTCAAAACTTAGCAAACTTCTTAGTCATAGTTAAGCACAAAATTTGAAAAGAATAGAATTTAAAGGATGAAAGTGGGCTTTAAGGAGTAGGGCTGAGAAATTAGCTCGAAGATCGGCTCGCTCGAAAGTCGACTGTCGACCGAGATCTCAAAGAACGCATTTTGAGCCGAAATGGTCGAATTTATTTCGAGCGACTCGAGAGCGCGTGGCTCGCTCGTGAAATCGGACCAGGCTCGCAGCCGCCGCAATGAGCCGAAAACAGATCGCCGATTGACCCGACGGGAGATTAATTTCCTAACGAGCGCTCGTTTCATTTGAACGAGCGGCTCGTTTGCATTCGAGCCGGTTCGTTTGATTAACCGCTCAAATGGATTTCGAGCGCTCTTTTGAGCGATCGAGCTCGAGCTCGATTCGATCCGACTCGGCTCGAACTCGAAACTTTCGAGCCACGAGCCGATTTCGAGCCGAATTACCGATTTTCGAGCCCTATTAAGGAGCCTAGGATCAATACAAAAGTAACCCAATCAGCGTTTGTTTGAGTGCAGTCAAGGCTCCTTCTGGGGAACTTCATCGAAGATAGCGGAGGAAAAGTTTATCTGAATATATCAAGCATCTGCACATAGGCTGCCTCTTTAATCCGAGCAGATAGTCAAAGGAACTTCATGCTTGCTAGAATAGATTCTCAGCTTGACGAACTTTGATCAGTATCATTTCAAGCTCTACAGTTCGATCATTGTGTTTGCAGAACAAAACATGTAGTATTTACTCTAGTTATTGGGAGTCGGCTATTGTTGGGCCTTAACACGTCGTCTTCAACACTCACGTGCTTGTATTAAACAAAACTGTCATTACAGCAAGAGGGATTTTGAAAACAGCGAGTTTGAATAAACTATGTTGCTTTCCTTTTTTTTAAGTGCTATTTCTGAATGGCCTGCATCTGAAATCCCTTGAAGCGCTTGGTTGAACTTTTTGATGTAATCTCAGAATAAGTCTTCTCCTTGTCAAAAGTGAAAGAAATTAATTTGGCTTCTCGTAGGATTGCAAGAGCTTGAGAACTATTTAATGAATTGTCTTCTGTCTTCACTTAAGGAATTAATACTTCCTGGAGGCAATCAAAAGAGCTTGGGGCATCTTGAATTTCTGAGGAAATGGTGAGTACATATTTGATGATGACTGATGCTGAGTACAGATTTGATCTTGAATGAACAGATTGAAATCAAGCAGAACAAAAACTCATGGAAGCTCTTAATCTGTTCAATATGTGAATGATTTAGGTCTGAACCCTCTGCTATTTTGGGAACAACTGAGTAAGTAATCATCTCCAATTGATTGTTAACCATTGTCTCCAACACGCATAATTGAATTTGTAGCTCTGCAACTTGTGCAAACTTTGCATAGGAGCTATATCTGATAAATAATCTTCACTCTAGTTGCATGCTTGAATGCTTCTAGAGTCATCGGTATTATTGTCAATATATATATATATATATATATATATATATATACATATATGCATATGTATATATATGTATGTATATATATATATATATATGTATATATATATATATATATATATATATATATATATGTATATATATATATATATATATATATATATATATATATCATATATATATGTATATATATATATATATATATATATATATATATATATATATAAATTTAAATAAAGAAAATCACGAAAATTAGACGCACAAATCGATCTAAACTACACTGGCGTCACGAAAATGGTTGAAATCATTGATGAACGACGCCGCAATCAAAACGCCGAAATTGACGTAATATAAATATTGCAAAATTTAACAACAATCGATGCCGAAGCATGCCGACGCTGCGATATCAAGGAGGAAGTATATGTCCGAACGCATTCAAAATTGATTGCATCGTTAGCTTCAAAACATCAAAATCTATCAAATGAGACTATTCGCGCACAATTTGGACGAGTCTGTGCAAATATCGAGTGATTTGAAGTGGAGTGCGCAAATCGAGGAGAAACGCATTGGACGTCACCAAAATCAACTCAAATGATCTCCGATAGACGAACGGACTTTGCCATCGCGTTCAAAACGTCAAAATTTGTCAGGATATAAATATTGCGACTGGCGAATCATAAGCCGAGTCATCAACGATGACGGCGTATTAAAGTCGCGCCGACATAAAGTCAAACGACCTTTGTTCAGAAATTGTGCCATCGCTTCAAACGGGTATATCAAATAAGATTATTCGATCAATCAGGCCGCATGAAAATTGAGAGCGAAAATAATGACGATATTTTGAGATTTAAATGACCATGCTTCGAACAAAAGCGCCTCAATGAAACGACTATGTCGATAAATGAAATTATCTAAATATATATATATATATTGGTATGTATTTAGTGTGTGAAATCCAAATTAAAATAATTTAAATTAATTTAAAATGAATTAAAAAAATTTCAAATTATCATTGTGCTCTGTGCTCCCCATTTTCAATTTTCTGAAAAAGAAATAAAAAGGGAAAAAAAATAATCACACCCTCCCATTTTAAAAAAAACTCCCCTCGTTCTGTAACCTCTCCCTCACATTCTTTCTCACTACTTCCTCTCTCCTGATTTTCTCCCTCTTGATCAGAAAAAAAAAAATACAAGGTAAAGAAAAATTTCTCCCCGTTTATCTCTGTTCCGTGCATTTCCCCACCGCCGGCGACGTCCGTGCACACCACAAAATCAATTCTGCGCGCTCTCACCGCGCTGATGCACCCGAGCGCAGCCCGCTTCCGCCGTTCTGCGCGATCCGCGCTGCCGATCCCGCCGTGCCGTGCAACCCCGATCCACCGCCTGACCCGCACCCGTGCGTCCCGTCCTCCGGCCCGCTAGGCCCACTCCGTCGACCTGAGCAAACCCGCTGAATCTTGCCGTCGGCCGCTCCTCTTACCGCACGGCTCGCCTCCCGCTCTCGCGCCGCCGGCGCACGTCCGTCCTCCGCCCACAAGACCGCTCTGTCGACCCGCGCAAACCCACGGCCTGCTGCGGCAAAATTGCGTCGCACGCCCCTTCCCGACCCGCGCGCTAACCCGCCTGCGTCCATCTTCCCAGCCCGCGATCGCAACGAACCTGTCTGACGGCTGCACCCGCGACCCGAGTCCGTTCCGCGCGACCCGACTTACACCTGCGTGACACGCGCACCGACCCATTCGCGACTCGCCAACTTCGCCCGGTGCACGCCTGCGCTATCCAACCCACGGTGCACCCGCGTTGCCCGACCTGCTGCCGCAAATCCGGCAAGACCCGTGAAACTGTCGACCCGCCTGTGCTGTCCGACCCGTTATGACCCGCGCAAAGCCCCCCGGCAGCCTTCCTACAACCTTTCCTTGGCCCGCCAGCCCACAAGCCCGCCCAGCCTTCAAACTGACCCAAATCCAGCCCGTTCTGTGCAATCCAGCCCGCTGTCCCGCAGCCCACAACCTTTTTTCCATCCTGCTTTCCCTGCGTCAAATCGGAAAGAAGATCATCGAAGAAAATTCTTTCCTTCGATTTTCGCATCGCCCCCTCGCTTTATCCGTCTACCGTCAGAATCGGGAAGAAAATCATCGCAATTCTTTCTTCGATTTTCGACCTCGCGCCGCCCTCAGTCGCCGCAGCGGAAGAAAATGTCAATAGCGAATTCTTCCTTCGATTTTGCCGCGACTTTTCCTTACATTCTCAATCACGTACCCAACCCAATTTATTTGTCGAGCCTTGCAGCACGCCAAAAAAAAATGCTTCAGAACATGTGGGATTTGTGAATATATGTTTGTGTTTCTTTTTGGTTTACTTTCGGAAGAGACGACGAGATAAAATAGCAGGATTTAGCATCGCCGCTACGCTCAGAGGGGCACTGGTGAAACCAATGTAGATGTCCCCTGGACAAATCGTCAAAATTTTGTCAAATTTCCAGACTTAAAAAAAAAGATAGGATAATTATATGTTGCATTGTATATATTCTTGTAGGTTTGAAGACCTCATGGCTTCGAGGGCATGAGATAAAAATAGGTGATGTCATAGAACCACTTGCATACTGAGAAGGTAAAACACCATCCTCTACATAGGGATGATCTGAGGTCAAAATTTCGTCAAATCTTTTGACTTAGAAAAAGAGGGAAGTAAAATGAAATGACTTAAGAGCGCTAAATAGAAAAATTTATAGCTACTTTTAAACTAAAAGCGGGAAACAAGAAAAAAGGAGGAGTTTAAAGTAAATTTTGGAATAGAATATTTATTCAAAATTGAAATTGGGGCTAATATTAAACTCACAAACTACTAATATTAAACTCACAAACTTTGGGCTAATATTAAACTTACAAACTTTGGGGAGGCTAATATTAAATTCATAAACTCTAATGATAATTCATTATTACTTAAATTGAAGTGGTAAAGTGAGTTCCCTTTTTTTTGTAAATTTTTCAAAATTAAATAAGCTTTAATTGAAATTTGGAGGGACTAATGCTAAATGCATAACAAACTTGTAATAAACTCAAAATCTAAGGATAAATCCAAATTGAGTTTAATAACTTGCAGTGTGAGATGATTATTATGCTACTGATAAGAGTAGGCTAAAGCAACAAACAATGTATCGGCATAACTTATCAAAATTGATATAAATTGAGCATAATCAACCTTGGAGAAATGCAAAAACCTCAACAAGTAAACTAAATGCCAGTACTGTTCTAAATTATAATCTAAATCAAAATATTTTCTTCGACACCGAATCTGCAATCCTTTGTACAAGCAGACAGAAGGCGATACTGAATCAAAATCTATAAAAATCATAGGACCTCATTTAATCAAAAATTAACGAATTTCATCCTAGTTATGATTTTCAAGAGTGATAATTTCATTAATTAGATGAAATTAGCTATACTGCAAAGCTTGCATAGAGATTTCAAGTGCAATTTTAATGCGAAAAGCGTAAAATAAGAAATTAAATGAAAATACAAAATCAATTTCACAATTCAAAAAAATAAAACTACCTAAATTCTTAAATACACCCGCATGTGCCCCGACACTATGCTGAATATTTAAATTCTAGTGTCTGAGGATGTTGTGCGGGTTGCTTCCCAGTTTAGTCTTAGGATTGGGTCGAGGTTAACAAAATCTAAAAACCTACAATAAGAGTTTCAAATCAGTGAAATATTTGAAAACCGATCGTTAGTGATAATATTAATCTTCTCTACAAATAGAGTTGATGGGATCTAAACCTCTTAAACATATTCAAATTAATCAATTTTTCAAATCAAATTAGGTAGTAATCTGAAATCAATTTCAAAACTCAGAAATAAAGACTGCATAAATTCTTAAATACACTCACATGTGCCCCGACAGTATGTTGAATGTTTAGATTGTCAGAGGATGTTATGTTGTTTCAGTTTAGTCTTAGACTAGTCCGGGTTAACAAAACCTAAAATATATAATAAGAGTTTTAAATCAAGAAATGTCTAAAAGATGTCGTGAGAATCTAATCCTGTTAGCGCCTAAACAAGTCGAGTTGAATCTAAAGCTCTTAAGCATATTCCAATTAATCAATTGCTCAAATCAAATTGACTTAAATAAAAAAATCAATATAAAAAATAATTTAAATGAAATTCTATCATTAAAAACTTAAAATAAACTCAATCTATCCACCTTCCACAACTGTTTGTCGGGAGTGACAAACTAAGAAAACTCTAGCTCACAAAGAAGCCAATGTCAAATCAAGTGTTCTACTATGTTCACTCTCAATCAATCTCTGGTGGGGCGTGGTGGTGTCTTCTCGAACGGTGGTTTGGCCAAGAGCTGATAAAATAGTTATGACCAGAATCCTCTAATCGGGTGGTTTGGCCACCGATCAGATATTATTATCACGATGACCGTATGCTCCCAATAGCTTTGCCTTTCGAGTTATGAATCATAGGGTATACTTGATAGGGCAAACAACCCTTTGTCAGCTAAGGTAGACTTTAGACTATCTCCTTAGACAAAACCACCCCATGTCTATAAGGATTTCTTAGACCATGTAACTCATGTGTTGCTGATGAGAATCCTTCCAGAGTTGGGTCGACCTCCTCCTGACTAAGTAGACTAGGGACCACAGCCCGATGACGGAACCATGGGATCTAGATCGGGCACGTCATCATCCCCCCAACCCTCCAGTTTAAGTTGAAATGATAAATTTCATAATCTAAATTTTGAAACTCTACATGTTGGTACTATATGATATGCATTGAGTGATATAACAACTAGCCTTAATTGAAAGTCCTCTCTCACTTACTCGGAGGGGTAATTAACTATAGGGGCTTACGCCTATAGGAAACCTGGAACCAGATCTAAAGTCCTTATCAAACGAGAACGAAATCTCTAGATAGTGTCTTATCTACTATTCCATCTGTCTTCTGAAAATTACATCGATGCACCTTTAAACTACTTTTTTCATCGAAGAGGTCGGTGGCGAAATTTTAGGAGCCCACAATATATATGTGAAGCTATCAATTGGCATAATCAATTATACCAAAACCTCAGAATAACAGAGAAGGCATAACTAATGCTTAATTTTAAAGGATCTACTGCCCCAAGTTTCGTGGGTGTCACAATACTGATAACTCAATATTGTCGCCTAAGGTCATATATGGAATAAGTCATAATTGGATAAAGTATAACATATTCTGAGAATTTTCTCGTAGAAATAATTTGGTATGACATAATTTAGATGTCATGCGTAGAGCAAAAATATTTTATAATATTTTTAATACTATCATGAATGTTAAAGATTAAACGGAAGATAATTTAAATCAATAATAGGATAACATTGAAGTAAAAATAGTTGTATGTGCATGTGTTAAAACAGTGGAACGAGCTCGCTGGATATACTTCCACTTTGGACAAATTATTTATCTCAGACAAGGTAAGTTATTTGAATTCAAAAAGTAGTTATGTGTTCGTAGAGTTTTTAGTTTCAATCCTTTTTTTTTAATCTGAAATGATTTCAAAGCCACTTAAAAACTATGTTAATTTCTTAAAGAGGTGTAATAGTTGTAGCAAGCAGCCGTCGATGGTGGATGGTGGATGGACAAAGAAGGAGTGAAGATGGCGGTGACGGTGCGAAGGCGACAAGCGTGGTGCATAGGTGGTAAATGAACGGTGATGATGGTATTATAGCGAATGGCGGTGGTGGTTGACAACTAAGATGGCGAGCAGCCACCGACGGTGGACGTTAGTTGCGACCAATGAGGGGCAGTGGTGGGTGATGACACACTTTACACTAACCAATATAAACTGAAATCGCTCAAAATGAGCAAAATTCTTTTTTACCGATTTTGAACTAAAGACTAAAAATAGATTGCATTTAAATTTTACATTGCATTCTTTCTTCATCCAACTAAACAGAGTCCCTCAATAAAATATTTATCTGTTCATTTTTAATTTGAAGGGTTGATGGATTTGTTCAAAATTAATTAATGTATTTTTTAAGAGGAAATTAAATATTACATTAAAAATTCTTCTAGGCGCTAGTTAGATGGAACATGAAGGCCTATCAGCTGATTGTGTTATGGCCTTAAATGACAATCATCAGCTCTTTTTATGGAACATTTCGATGAAAAAAAAAATTTATTAAAATCAATTGAGTGAGGAATTGAATGATGAACTTTGATCATTTAAATGCCAATAGAATCACTAAGGCCTAGTTGAAAAGTTTTTATTATATTAAGTTTGTCAACTTCTATGAAACTCATGCTAGCATTTTTTTTTTTTATTATTATTATTTTTTATTTATTTTTTTTGTTTTTTATTTTTTATTTTTTTTATTTTATTTTTATTTTGTTTTTTTTTTATTTTTTTTATTTTTTATTTTTATTTTTTTCCCTCAAATATTTAAGAACTTAAAAATATTTTCAAATTTTATATTTTAAAATCTTAAAAATTTTATGCATGTTATAAAATTAGAAATAGGATACAATAAAATAAGAGCAATATTGACAATTTATACCAAAAACATTTCCACATTTTTTTTTTCAAACAAAAAATTTATCTTTGTAATTTTGGGGAGGATCCTTAGACTATAAGTCAAGTTCTTGGAGATCACAGTATCTCTCCTCCACAAAATTCAAAATAGAACAAATTAAGTGATTAGAAGAGGACATGTTGAGAGTTTTTTCAAGGTTATAAAAGACCTTTACTTTTTAGATAAAAGATATAAATGAGAACCTCTTGAATGTGAGCCGGCTAGTTCATATTAAAAAATGTCATTGAAGTCAAAATAAGAGCTCAAATTTTTTTTGAAAACAAATATATGCATAAGAAATAGCACAACTAGTATGAGTCCCGTATGCCTCAAGCGTGCATCGCCGCGGTGGAGTAAGTCCTCACCACGGCAGATGGGCTGAGGAATTTGCAAGATCATGGCTCGCAAAAGTCGACTAATTTTAATCGAGATCGACTCAAAACGAACGATTTTCGAAATGTCGTTCAAATTTATTTCGAGAACTGGCTTCGCTTCGCGGCTCAAGCCGGATCGAAGTGAACGGGTGCTCAGCGCCTGCCCGTCACAGCAAAACATCGCCGCTCGATTAATTCAGACGAGATTAATTCCCTAACGAGCCGAACGACCCGAACGAGTCGGCTCGTTTGCATTTTCGAGCCGGGTCGTTTGCATTTCGAGCCGGCACATTTGGATTTCGAACCGCCGTTGGATTTTGAGCCGCTGTTTCAGCCGGTCCGATCGAGCTCGAGCTCGAATCCGACTCGCTCGAACTCGAACTGAAATACCGACTCGAGCTCGAGCGAATTACCATTGAGCCAATCGGCTATGACTCTCAAATCGGTCGAACAACACACCCTACCGACGGGACTCACAGTCTCGCGCAAGATGAGTCCTATTAGACCACATAGAAAACGAATGAAGTATAAATGATAAAAGGGGTAAAAATAAAAAAGAAGTATTCTATAAATCTTCTTTGTCAAAAAAACTGTGCTCCGAAGTCGAATGCTTCACGCAGACTCATTCCACCATTGCCTTTCAAAATCTCGTAATCTGGACTGAGTTAATTTCAGTTTCGTTATTATGATTGCTTGGAAGCATTGTGCTTAATCTGCAGCGCGTGCTTTGATTATAATTCAACTTTTGCCACCAGTTAAGATTTTATAATGGCTTGCCGCATTATTATTAAACTATATATTATGAAGTTTTTTTGTTCATTGAAGTTACTTTGAAGAAAAACTAATTCTGACGAGATCAAGAAAGATTTATAGTTCATTATGCATGGCCAGAATTCTTAGTATGAGAGAGCTTAAAAAAAAATGAAAATATAGCTGATCGATTCAGAAGAGAGGATCAGAAAAAAAACTTAGTTAAGAGTGAAGGGGAGAGTATCAATTAATCTGATTTATAAAAGAGCTTAAACGGAAAGAAAAGAAAAACAATTAATATATTGTAGAATCATAATCATTCAGTTCATATAATGGTGGGATTGCTGATCAGAATCTCTAATTAGGTCTAATATGATTAATCCCGCGCTGGAGATTGCTATTTAATTAATCCCAGCGTACCACATTCATCACTCACGTGTCGTTTACCGATTTTCCCACCTAAGTAAAGCGCCTCCGCTGGAGGATTCAACTCTCGAGGAGTTCCGCCTTCACCAACCAATGAGCTAAGAGAGACGGTTGTGGGAATGCTAGCTGTTGCACCGTCACTGGACGACCAAATCAACTAGTCAAATCACTCTGCCACAAGCCGACACAATTACCTGTTCTTAATGCAGAAAGCCAGCGCTTAAGTATATGATTATTATGCTAATGAAGTGACCATTCAGTCATGTAACCACTATTCCACAAATAATTGATCCAAATGTCCAAAAAAATAATAATAACCCCAAATTATTAAGACAGTATCTTCTCCATCGGCGATAACTGAAATTTTTACCGTTTTTAGGCGTAGCACCTGAAGCATCAAAAAACGTGTAGTCTATTGGCAGAGAAAAATGAGGGTCAGATAAGCAGAAAACATACAAAGAAGAGATTTGTTTGATGCACTTTTTTTTTTTTTTTGGAATAAGATTGATGCACTACGATTCACTAATTTACAAGAACACTTCATAAAATTTCATAAAAAGAAAGACAAACTAGAGAGAGAGAGAGAGAGAGAGAGAGAGATGGAGCTTTTTTGTATGATTATTTATCTCTGATCCTGAAATCCTCCTTTTCTGCCAAGAAGACCTGCGAGTGTAGAGACAAACAGTTTTTTTTTACTCTTAGAAATGAAAATTAGAATAAGATACAAAGCGTAAAGTAGAATTGATTCATTTTTTAAAGAAAAAAAATCTCATACGATAAACAGAAGAAACTAAAGAGTAGGATAAATAAACACTCATAGAGGACAAAAGACAGCTATGTTCACTTGTAAGACAGCCATGCATAGTAACTTGATCATACTTACAAGACATTAAAACCCAATAAAAAAGATCTCCAAGTAACAGTAGTGATCGTACTGCACATGACAAGGTTCAGCTTTACACCAACTGGAAGAGATACAGATTCAAGACTTCAAGCTAATTAAAGAAATATGTGGAGCACTCAACCCCAAACAAAAACTTTAAAAAGAAGCAAATTCAGAGAGAGAGAGAGAGAGAGAGAGAGAGAGAGAGAGAAGGGAATTAGGACTCTGGAGTGAGAAAACCAAGGTTATAAAGATTCTGGAGTGATAAAGCTAAGATTTTAAGATCAAATCGCATCTGAATCAAATTTAAATTTCGATACTAAACATTCCAAAAAATTAAGATCCTGCAGTGAAAAAGCTTGTGGCTTTATATAAATGCCCTTTCATCTAAGGAAATGTTGAAAGAAAGAGTTAAGTAGACAGATATAGAGTAATATATCTTAAATAAAAAGGACTAATTTAATCAGAACTAACGAAGACAAAATAGGAGGCCATAAATTCACGAGGATAAGATCAAAACCTGATAGAAGAGCTATTAATGAAATAGATCAAAAAGATAACTGACTCAATGAGTGCAATAAATGCCCGATTCCAAAGAAAACGGTAAAAACAGTATCGAAGGAAAGACCCATGAGAATCTCATGGCCAAAGTGGTAACCTTTTAGCTTCCTCACCTTTAGGGATCTCCCGGATGCCACCAGCAGCCACCTCGCCCTCCGCCGGCCTGCAATCCGGCGGGACCTCGAACAAAGATAGTGAAAGCTGCTTGTGGGCCACGCCGATATCGAAAAGGATGACGCCGGAAGAGGGTTCAAAAGAAGCAGGATTCCACGCACGGGAAGCCATAAGAAGAGCTCTTCCTGCTTTAATCCGCTGACGCTTCCGAGCGCACCGTAGCTGAGGTTACCACGCACTACCTGGTCGAAGAACGCGAGGCTGTCGTACTTGGCGTAGCAGGGGCGTTCGAGCCGCACCTCGAGGAGGCCAGTGCTGCGATCCAGTGTGTAAGATTCCACGGACTTTGGAAGGAGACCGGCAGGTAGGCCGTGCTCGCCAAGAAGGTCGTGGATGGAGCCTCCGGCGTTTGCGGAGGCGGCGGCGGCGGAGAGAATTATAGCGGTGGCGATGAGGAGAAACAGGGTAATAGAGATGTTTGCCATTAGGTAAGGTGGGTTTTTGAGAGGTGGGGTTTTGAGAAGTAGAGCGGAAAGAGAGAGAGAGAGAGAGAGAGAGAGAGAGAGAGAGATGATGGAGAGGGGAGTTGAGCTGGAGTGAGGAAAAGGGGTTTCTTTTTTTCTTTAAAAGAAAGAGGCTGGAGGAAGACGAAGTTAACAATTGGCAGCTAACATAAACGAGGAGTAATTTACGTGAATGACCTCGTGAAGTTGATCAGTCCTCTTGGCGTTTCAACATGGGATGGGACGCAGATATTGCTTAACTATTTAAAATGACAAAATTACCCGTCATTATTTATATTTTGTGCTATTTTTCCTTTTCCTATTTTTTCGTTAATCCAGGTATATAATGTGTCAGAAATACCTGCTAATAGATCTGTATTAATTTCTGTAATAACGGTATAGGCATTCCAAGCGTTGAAATTATTTTATTTTTTATAATGAAAGAAGCATCAAATTATCTTCGAATGCTTTTACAATATTTTATCAATAAAATAAATAAATTTTTTATTTTGAGATAAATTAAAAAATTATTTGATCCAAATTGATATAAATTACTAAGAATTAAATTTTTACATTAATTAATTGGATGAATTATTGGATTGACTTAGCTCAAATTTAAAAGTACATCTTAGAACATTTAAGTCAAATAAAAGTCTTATTTCAATTATTATTATTTTATTTCTTAGTAAGAATATGACCCTTGCAATCCCTTCCATAAAGAAATACACTAATATTGATTCCTATAATTTTTAAAGGAATAGAATTACAATTCAAAAGATAGAAATATTCAAAAAAGATTATTGTATTATCAAGATAATGAATTTAAATTTTATATTTTATGATTAATTATAAAAAAAATTCATTAATCAAAATAATATTAAGATAAGTATTTTCAAGATCAATTTTAGCTCTAGCACATCAAATCATTATCAATATTTTATTATTTATAATTTAAATGTATGTTTTAAAAATAAAGAATTTACTTTACTCATTGCACGTGTAAAATTAAGTTTTGATGATATTTATGAAATATAAAATAAATACGATTGTTTAATTTTATAATTAAATAATAAAATTAATAAAATTATCATTCCTCCACATGTAAATAATAAATTCAAATGAACTCTTGCATTAAATTAAAATATTAAATTGGTCCTACAAGGTTACTCTAGTCAATAAGCTACAGCTAACCGACTGGCCTTATTTCAGCTTTAACAAAAATAAGGGTAATATTGTAAACTCATATACAGATTTACGATTTGACCCGTGCTGGGCTTTTGAGGCATTGGTCGTAACTTGTAAAAAGAATCTTGGCTGAGGCCGGCATTTGGCAGCCATGAGGTAGCCAAGGAGACAAGGAGGGGTTTTTTTTTTTTTTTGGAATGGATATTCATCCAACATCTCATTCATCTATGCATGAGTATCGACTAATCCTAGAGCAGCGGTCGCATTCATCACCCATGTGGTTACTGATTTCACCTAAGTATGGTACCCCTGGAGAGAATTCAACGGAAGCTGATCAAGGCCGCCACCAACTGACTAAGAGACGAGGACAAAGAGAGTTAAAGTGAGAACCAAGGGGTGGATACTGCAAAAGCTCTCTTGAATCCCAAAAGCAGCCACAGTGCCTCACAAAAGGACCAAAATAAAAAAATAAAAATAAGCTACTGAGAGAGAAGGGCGAATCAGGTATTCCTAACCCCAATCATCATCCTCGCTTAAGAACAGAGTTTACACCTGAAAAGATGAGTGAAGGAACCGGAAGGAACGAATGCAATAACAAATTATTTATATTAAAGTTATAGCTCCAAAAGGTTATTGAAAGAAAATATTAGTAGAATAACTCATCGCCTTTAGCTCAGAAGGGTGGCGTGTGGAAACTTTCTGATCAGTTGAATCCTCTGCGGAAGCCTATAAGATGGGGAAAGTAAATAGAGACCCGACATATATGGGTGATGAATGTGGCATTAGGCCTGTGAGATTAGTCACAACGACATCCCTACTTACAAGATGGGTGGGGTGTTGGGTGAATACTCATTGCCAAAAGAAAACATTAGTAGAATACGAAATATATTTAAATGATAACTAATAAAAAGATAGGTGCATGTATGTGGATGAGATTGGCAGGACGCGCTTACTGCTCGATATGCTAACCCTATTTCCAAACCTCGCAAGTCAGCCCTCGCTCTTCTCCCCGTCTGCCTCCTACTTCAAACTCCTCCTTTAAAGCTTTCGAAGCCCACTCTTCGCCTCAAGTCCGGTCTTCTCCGCTCCAACCTCTTCAAGAATGCTTATCTACATCTACGTGGCTTTTTTCGCGTGTCTTTTCTCTCAACACACTCAACACACCTTGAATATACAGCCACCTCCGGTGTCCACGCCTGATCTACCTTGATGATACTCATTGTTTCAACGAACCACAAAAGGACCACGTTTTCCTCCTCGATCCGCCCATTGGTTCTCTGCTTTTTTTCTTTCTTTTCGAATCCCGCGGATGCGACCGTGAGTGATAGTGAGTTTGAGGTAAATTGAAGATTGCTACGCCATTGCGCTTCTTTTGTTACTAAATTTGCCATCGAGCTACCCATCGTCAGCCGGTGAAAGTTTCTATCTAAGGGTTACATTCTATGAGTTATAACGGTTCCTTGCTCTTTTTTTTTTTTTTCTTCCTGTTTTCATTTCAAATTTTGATATATATAGTTTTCATTTTCTATTTTTCTTCCTCCCATGATTTTTAGGTAAACCAGAACGCCTGTTTTGAAGATCCTATTTTGATTATTTGAATTTTAAATGTCTATAAAGTATAAAATGAACATCTATTTGGTTGGACATTATATCATTGCATACGTTATATGCCTAAGATGCACATCAAAGCCTATTGACGATAATTATGTTGCAATTTTGATACTTCCTTCTCGCTTATCGGGTGTATATTCTTGTATTATGATTTTAAATCTCATATTTGTAGAATTAGAGGCATTCATCATCTGAAAAGCAAGACCTATAAGAATACTTCAAGATGTCATGATTATATTAGTCTTGTATTCTTCTCAGTAGAAGAATAAGTCTCACGACTCAATTAATCACTTGATCGATGTTGAGTCTTGCTTTCATCTATATTAAGGTTGATATCTTTTCGGTTTTGTGAGTCTATTATCGCATTTTCCTCTAATTGCTTAAGGAATTGTATGTTTCTCGGATCGATGTGGTTTGAATGGAATTGGTTTCACGATCAAAACCGATTGAAATGGTGCCAGTTTTAGAACAATGGTTAAAAAATCTTGAACATGAATATCAACTTTTTGAACTCAAATATGAGATGTAACTTCAATCTTTGTTCGCATATTTTGGTTCTCAATGGGTGGTAAGAAAAGCTTCTTTAATGATCTATTGTCATGTGATGGTCTGATAAGTTTCATCATGTATCACTTTATTATTCTTGTCCTTTCGACAATTCACTTAATTGCTTTACTAGTTTTAGGGTCTCTTTATATGCCCTTTTGCCCAAAATTCATATAACACCTTATGTTAGTATAGGAGGATCTTCAATGAATAAATGAGTAAATTGAGCGAGTTGACTTGTTCGTGAAATTTGTTTTATTCTTTCCTTTGAATGCAATTCTATTTTAATCATTACTTATCTTTATGTTTTATGATTTTAGAAGAACGAACATTCGGAAATATTTCTCATGGAACGGTCTTCACAATTAATTAATATGAATATTTTTTATTTAATAAAGAAGTGTGCCTTTTTTTTGAAAATTTATTGATTTATTATTTCTTAATAAAGGGTGTCTTTATTAAAAAATACATTTATTTTTAAGTCAGATTCTTTATTTTGAAATTATTTTATAGAAAAGGAAAAGTGTCTCTTTATTTTGTTTTTGAAATATGTTCAGATGCCTTTCTCATTTTATGCCTTTAATCTTTCATCGATTTTAATCTGTTCTTTAATTAGATATGTTCAAAAATTTATTATTAAGGTTTGATTTCTTTATTTTGTTATATGAGATGCTTTGATTTTAATTTTATATAAAAGTAAATTATTCATTATTTTAATGTGCCTCTAAAAAAATTTACGGATCCTAGCATGTATGTATAGTATGTAAGCATCATCATGTTAAATAGAGGTTGCGATGATAATTATCGTGGTCGTCTAAAAATTAAGCTAGAGTTTTCATGAATTAATCATTTTCTACTTGAGTAACTCATTTATATTCATGATCGTTCATTGTGAATATCTATATACTATAAAATTAAAAAATATAAGAAATAAATTTATATTCTATATAAATTATAGAATTAATAATAACTATAAAATCAAGACCCAATATGATATTGTTGACCTACATGTATATTTCATTAGTTAAGTCGAGCTCACAAGCCGAATTTGACGAACTTTGGATGTGACGACGCGTAAATCGAATCTGAAATACACTCGACGTCACCGAAACTAATCAAAATGATCTCGACGAACGATCGCCATCGATTCGAACGCCAAATTGATATATATATATATATATATATATATATATATATATATATCACATAATTCAGATCGATCGAGAAGGATATCCCCACGCCGCTTTATGTACCGGAATCGTGAGCTACGACAATGCCCAAGCAACCTCCGTTTGCAAAATTGATAGCGCTATTAGCGTCGAAACGTCGAAACCCATCAAATAAGACTAGTACCAATTCCTCCACCCGAGAATGTCGAGTCGGACGACGCAACTTTGAACTAAAATTGACTCGTTTCGGTGTCGACTTTAATCAAACGGCTTCTGATCGCAAATGGATTACGCCGTTGAATCTGGAATATCAAATTTATCAAGAAATAATACTCATATTATGCGGGTTTGATTTCAGCAAAATTCACAAAAATTTTGATTTGATGTTGTGGAAATCAAACATATAATTTAATTAAAGAAAATTCAATTTAATTTTAATTATTAAATGATTAAATCAGAATTTTTGCATGAATAGAGATTAGTGATCAAATTATAATCTTTTCATAAACACTCCTTAATTTTATTCGAAATTGAACTCAAATTTTAAAAATTCTGCGTAAATACATAAGGGAAGTAATTAATCAGCAATTAGGACTCCTAATCCCCTATTTTTCCCTCCCGAGAGAAAGAGGTAGCCTAAAAAAAAAATATTCTGCACACACACACAAAAACCTCTCTCGCTCTCTCGACCTCGCTTGCTCCTTCAACCCTCCGCTCTTCCCCCCTCTTTCATCCCTCTCTCTTCCGCTGCAGGTATTGAGACTCTCTTTCTCTTCTCTCCATTATTTCTCTCATCATTTCCAAAGGCTGCCCAGCAAGGCGAGCCAAACAACTCCAAATCTCGTTCTTCCCACAAAACCAAATATCACAACATCCCATCCAAGAGATTGCCTGGTCGATCAGCCTTCTCAACTTGTTCTTCCCTGCCTCAACCGGAAACCAGCAGCCCTTCCCTCTCCTTTCTCAGCCTCCTAGCCAAACTTCATCCCACAAAACACTCTCCCAGCTGAACATATCTGTACAAACCAAAAAAAAAACTTCTTCACTGTTTCTTCTTCCGGAATCCTATTCCTACCCATCCGACAATCCTCCTAGACTTCTTGATTTTCCAATCGATTGGCCATATCCCGAGCTTGCCAATCAAGAAATCCATCCAGCTTGTCAGTCTTCACATCTCCAGGTCCGCTCATCCACCCAAAAATATCGAATCCCGCGAGGGAAAATATTCCTGTAACGACACTATAGCAATATACTGTAGTAATTATTGTAGACCCAAAAAAAATTATCCCTTCTGCTACAGTACCCGCAACACCAACCTCCAATTCATCCAAGCATACTCCCCTTTCTTTCCTTGCAAACGACGGAAACCGAGCAACACCATCATTAGGCGGATTCTTCTCTAGATTTCTAATGTTTCCACTATTCTTACAGCCAAACAACCCCTCTTTCTTTCTTTGCAAACGACGAAAACCAAGAAGCAACACCGTCATTATGCGGGTTCTTCTCTAACTTTCTAACGTTTCCACTATTCCTGCAACCAAATAGCCTTTTTTTTTTCAGTAACTACTAAGGAAAACTGGAGTTCATTGGGTTCTTCTCCAGCGTTTCCACTATTCTGCCCAAACAACTCTTTCTTTATATGACAAAAATTGAGAAGCAACACACAAGCTTCTCCTTTAGGTTTCCGATTTCATTATTTCTAAAAAACCCTCTTTTCTTTCTTGCAAATGACAAAAACTAAGAAAGAATACCATCATCAAGCAGGTTCTTCTTTAGGTTTCCAGCATTTCCTCCAC
Organism: Cymbidium sinense; assembly: GCA_021442155.1. Taxonomy (NCBI): domain Eukaryota; kingdom Viridiplantae; phylum Streptophyta; class Magnoliopsida; order Asparagales; family Orchidaceae; genus Cymbidium; species Cymbidium sinense. The sequence continues at coordinate 60,249,710 of CM038225.1, forward strand.
CTATTCAATCCAAAATAATCAACACTCTAATATCTCATATTCAATCCCTGCTAACCGAACTCATGCAACATTATTATTGTTGTTGGTGAGAGCTTGAATGTAAAAAAGAAATTGTATATTTGTGCTTCTTTATAAAGGTTTTAAGACCCGCTAATGCCCACAGGTATAGTGGGTAAGACAATGTCACATCACGCTCTTCTTGGGGCAGGTAAACAAAATAGTTGTAGCCCCATCGGGATGATGAATCAGTTTGATTAAATTTTGGACTTTAAAAAAGGGGGAAGAATCAAGATTCATTTAAAAAAAAGAAATCAAGCACATCGAAAATAAATAATCTAAAATGAAATTTGAATGATTTGAAATTGCATATATGCTTGTGCTTCTTTATGCAGGTGATAGAAGATCTCGCTAATACCCATTAGGGCATGAGTAAAAGATATGTGGTGTCGAAGACACCGTTTTCATTGGCATACCAGTAAGTCCAAAACAACTAAGTACCTACGGGATGATACCGAATACCGAAATCTTTTATCTCAAATTCGGGATTTAAACAAATTTAAATAAAAATCATTTAAAACACCATGGCTTACATAAACAAGATTGAATCAAAACTCAAAGGTAAATTGAAGTATAAGTGATAAATGGAAATATTAAATCTTACCCGAAATGCAATTAAACTTGCAGAATCTCTACAGGAAAAATTAAGGCAAATGAAATCAATGAATTTAGAAGAAGGGAATACATTCTATTTATATGCACGAATGAAGAAGCTTCCTTCAATCCAAAAATAAAAGAAATTTGATTATAATTATGATTTTCGAAATCAATGATTTTATTAATTAGGTGAAATTGTCTAAGTCATAAATACCTGTATGCGTTCGGACATAGAGATTTAAAGTGTAAATTTTAATGTTTGAAAAGGCTATGCAGGCTAAGTTGAGATTAAATAAATATGAAATTAATCTCATAATCAAAAAAATAAAATAATATGAATTATCAAACACCCATAACCCACGCTTATACTAAGCACTTAAACTTAATGTGTGAGGATGTTGTTAAGAAAGAAGAATGATGAAATTAATTTGATTCTTGACTATATATGTATGCGAAGCTAATGAATGTTGTCAATGTTAATTCAAGTCAATAAAAGATATAAGCATTCAGCTCTATAGAATATGTTCATAGTAGGCCTAATCCTCTATGTTTGAAATAAAGTTGGCACAGTCTACTAAATGATCAACTTCTGAATAAACTTAAATTACATTAGAGCATAAGATACAATTCTATATATTTACAATAGAGTTGACAATGTTTGTAATGATGTCAATTTCCTAAAGAATTTAAAAATAAATCATATTCCCATCCTCTACTAGCAAAAAAGTATAGTTGACAAGGTATACCCACGATGATGGCTGACAAAATTTCAACTGATATATTATCATTAAAAGATATTTTAGCTCTAAATTAATTCATCTTAAAACTAAATTTCAACTAAGAAAATATTTGAACTAAATAAAATTTATCATTTAAATACTTAAAGAAAACAACTCATCCACCCATCCACCATCATTTGTTGGGGATGATAGATTAAAAAAACTCTTAGCTCACAAAAGAGTTAATGTCAAGTCAAATAAATCACTATATTCAAACTCAAATAATCTCATGTCAGTAAGGAAGTGGCCCGTGTCCTCTGTCCGCATGGTTTGGCCACTAGACTCCACTTATGATGTGGTGACAAACAGAGTCCTCTGATCAAGTAGTTGTCACCAAATGACACCATTATCTACGACAAGAACTGTATGCTCCCAATGGCTCAACCCTTTGAGTTATGAATAGGGTATATTTGATAGGCACAAAGCCTTTTGTTTTGGGTAGAGCATGTCTCCTTAGACAAACACCACCCAAGTCTACAAGAATTTCTTGACGTAACCCTGTTTGATGATGAGGATCCTTCTGGTTGGACCAACCTCCTCCTCGACTAAGTAAGTAGGAACCACGATACCAGGATGAGAACCATGGGATCTAGTTCGCACGCCATCATTCCACCAACCATATGCGTTAAATAATGGTGAATTTCATAAATTATAACCCAAATTTTAAACTACACATGTTGCTACTATACGCTATGTATTTAGCGATCTAACAATTAGCCTTAATCAAAAGTTCTCTCTCAGCATTGAGAGGGGTAATTAATTATAAGTGCTTGCATCCATATAAAATCTGGAACCATATTTAAAGTCCTCACAAAATGAGGGTGAAATCTCTGATGTCTTATCTATCATTATCTTAAAAAAAATTACACGATACTTTCAAATCATACTCTCTTCATTCAATTGTCGAGAGGTCTATGGCAATTTTGCCCACAGATTTAGCTGACTGAGCTGTTTCTTTTTCATCTTTGGCTAGTCAAATTTGGTATATAGTAGTAGTAGAGTATAAGTAATCAAAACTAAAATTTAGTCATAAAATAAAATCTTTAATGAATATTATAGTTTTTTGAGTATGATTTTATTTGCTTGAAATTTTCTTTTGAATATGTTATTTTATTTTTGTTCTTCTTTATCTCTATATTTTGAAAGTATGGGGTAGAATATTTATTACTGATTATTGATCCTCATCTTTAATTTGCATAGATGGATCTTCAGAACACTCCGTTCATTGTGAAGCTGAGCCGCGGGTCTAACATCCATCTAGCTAATGTTATCATCAACATTGGAGATGCTAGAGCAACCATTCAATTTGATAGTGTGGACTTTCCAACAATTGTAGTTAAAGCTCATGTTTCATCAATCAAGGATACATCTACATGCCGTGCACATCAGCCCATGCAACAGAGAAAGTTTACTGAAGTAGTTACTGTCGAAGCTCCACAAAAGAGAGCTTTTGTGTTTCGAAGATTGAGATATTCTGACACTCTGACTATGAAGAGAACGTTGTGTAAAGTCTCATGCACCAGAACACCACTGCCAATTGAACCTTTCGTACAGGAAATCATGATCATGAAACCTCCTCATCTGGAAAAAAATTAACAAGAAGGCAGAGAAGAAGAATGAATGCCAAACTAAGAGCTCAATAATTGCGAACAACCTATTATGCACTAGAGTGAGAATTCCCACCCAAGAATAAATTAGAACCAAATGGGTAAAGAGAATAGCTCTGGTGAGTTGAAACAATCTTTTGGGATCCACCTGACAAGATCCGGTTCCCCAAAAGAAAATTCCTGAAAGCTTATCTGCTAGAGTGCATCTAGTGCTGAAAGTTGCAAAGGAAACAGGTCTAATGAAAAGAAGGGTCCAAAGGCCTATGATGATTGATAATGTTTCAATGACTCACCCTATTGTGAGAGCTCATGATCAATTCGAGCAAATCCATATGATGAGCATCAAGACACCCATACCATATGTTAATCCACTTTCTAAAGGTCACGAGGGGAAGCAAGCTTGGAGGCCCAGGCCCCAAAGAGAAACTGTTGAAAATGAAGAAAAAGGCGTGACATCTAGTTCGCACTCTCGAAAATCCGCCAATGATAGGAACCAACAAAAATGGGTTCAAAAAATGAAATCTTATGATGATGAATTACGGGATGGTCGACACCCGGGTGAACATTCCAGGGAATCCCATCGCTAGTCAACTGAATCTCCATGAAAGAAGATTGACTTTGATCGTAGCCCTCTGATTGAAGTGAGGTTTGTCTCGAATCCAGAGCCAAAAATTCATTAGAGGAGATGTTCAAAAGTCAAATTACAAGGAGATGAAGAATATGATGAAGATACTATGGAAGTGGAAGCAGTGTATGTGGTACAACACGTTGGAGAACCATCTAGTGCATGACAACACCAACATAGATACGAGCGCTTATTCATGTTGAAGAACCACTCTTGAGCAAGCGAAGGAGGAGCTTCAAGCACATCCTCAGGTGATGAAGAGGAAGAAGAACTAGAAAGAGAAGAAGATAACTCTCTTCTGACGACTCACATTAGCCCAAATGAAACAAATGCAACGATGAAGGCAAAGGATAGGGAGATCATCCAATTAAATGAAGAACCAAATGATGGCACAAATGAATGTGATGCTAAATGATCCATGCCAACATCTACTCCACCCGCCATCCACAATTAATGCTACATCTACATCTCAAGTTAACTGCTCTCAAATTTTCGAGCAATAATGCACCAAGAGAGAAATGAAGTCAATCAGCTAGCTTCTCAACCCATCCCTCAAGATGTGCCTAACATATCTGAGCCCATGATAATAGCTTGATTGGAAACAATTATAAATGAAAAGGTCAAAGCTATCATTATAGAGAAAAAAAATTGGTAAGCAAATCCATACCGCAGAGTAGATCTGATATACCCCTAAGGGTTATGTGCTAAATTCAATACATGGCAATAGGAACCCCAAAACACTGGTAATTTAAAGCAACATGTGGCAACACACGGGGGAATAATGCACTACTACTCTGTCAGTTTATTAGTAGTTTAACCTCAACTGCTTTTGAATGGTATGTTGAATTGCCTAATGACTCAGTCAAGACTTTTGCTAAATTAAAACTGATGTTAGTCAAGAGATTCTCCAATGCAACTGAAAAGATTACAATTGCTGATCTCGCCTTAGAACGAAGAAGGAAAGATGAGTGAGTGACTAAATATATTTTACATTGGCAAAACATGAGCATGAAATGTGAACAGTAGCTAGAAGAGGAACATTCAATCCAATTTTTGATGAGTAACATCAATGATAAGATGGCACCATATCCATGTATGACATCTATCTCAATATTTCAAGAGTTATTGAACCGAGTGGCAAAGTTTGAAAAGTTGAATCGCTCAAAACCTGAAGGTCACTCAGAAAAGTTAAAGAAGAATAAATTGACTCAAGAGGAATGAATCTCATACAACCTCTTACCAGTAGTGGAAAGCAAACAACTTATAAGGAAACAACCGCTTTTATGGATGAAAGGGGAAGCGTAAGAACTCTCAATCAAAGAATTAATTAATGAGATGATGATGAGCGAGTGCAACCATCTCTAAAGACAAGATGAGTAAGGAATACTCTTTCAACAAGGAAAGTGTGGCTAAGCTATTCCACCAAGCACTTAAAGCAGGATTAGAATTGCTGAAATCCTAAAGACCAGAAGAGTCAGGTCAAACTGACAGTCCAAAATATTGTCCATATCATTGAGTAATTAGCCACTCGATTGAGGATTGCTATGTTTTTAAGGGTTGGCTGGAGAAAAATATATAGAAATGGTGAATTCACACTGTTTGATAGTGTCCTCGCTCATCCTAAAAGAAAATCTGCCAGAGTGTTTACATCCACTTCAGTACCATTGATGAAAGAGAAAACAAAAGGAAAAATTATATAATAAGAGCAATGGGAGACAGTAGTCTCTAAGAAGACCATAAAAATGCTGAAGCCTAAAAGATGTCCCTAGTGTTAAGTGAAAATCACCACTTGAACCTATATTGGACTTAAAATAAATTACTAAACCAAGCATTTTAGCTTCTCTGCATTTTGATAAGGCTTCATCAAGAATCAGTAAGCATGACCTCATAAATCAAAGAAGTCGGCCAAGAAAAAGAAGATTGAGAAGAGAACTATAACTCAAAAGATCATCAATAATCTAGAGGAGTATCATCAACCGATAAGATAGACTATCGTTTTGTTTGATTACATGTCGGATCATGGTCAAAAAGAAGAAAAATAGTAATGAAGACTTGCTTCTTAGAGAAATGTGTCGAGTTATTTTGGTGTCAAATAGCCCCAATGTGATCCATGCCCGATAATTGGAATCAAGTAGCTTTGAAAAATGCAATATAAAACAAATTCAGTTTGTCGCCAAGCAAGAGAACTCCTAATCCCATAACATCAAAGTACTTGATGGTGACAAAAGAAGATAGTTAAGAAGACTTATGTTTTCCTAACGAGGATGAGTTTGAGCCTTCAAAGACATCCCAAATGAGTGAAGCTTGGTAGTGACTCAAAGCATGCAGGTCCTCGGGTAGATGGTGACTCTGAGGGAGCTACCTCATCTGAAGAGTTTGAGCCAAATAAAGCAATCCCAGTGCAACTAAGGAGTGGTAAGATATTACCACCTCCATTAAGGAAAGGGTCATCCAATAAGAACAAAAAATCAAAATGAAGACAAAAATATTGAAGTTAATGAAGATATCATCCCTAAAGATCTCAAGAAGAAAGTAAATTCAAGTGCATGAATCGATTATAATATCATATTGCATCTGAGAAAGATCCATGCACAACTGAGTGTGTATGAGGCTCTCTTGATGCTGAAGGACCTTCAAGAAATGCTGATTCAAGCTCTTAAAGATCTAGAGAGATATGAAGCTTATTTTGTTGAATAATGTACGATTAAAGTTTTGCAAGCTCAACATCTATCGATGATCACTTTCTCTGAAGAAGATCTTATGCTCGGGACAACGGAACATAATCATTATATGTAGCTGTGAAAAGTGATGGAAGTATGATCAATTCTAATTGACCCAAGTCATCAATAAATCTTATGAGTCCGAGAACACATAGGGGTTGTCCTAAACATTCAACACCTTGGAGAGATAAATTTATGGTCCATGGCTTCAATGAAATGGAGGAGGACTCGATCTTTCATTCTACCATTTAGGTTTGGAGAACTATACCGGGCTAAATTTCATGTGATAGATGCGACACCTCATTCAAAGCTCTATTAAAGCTCTATTTTTCCATGAATATGGTATGGTTTTATCTACTCTACATCAATGTATGAAGTATATAAAGAAATGGAGAAAACACAAGATTCTCGGCACTATTCACCATTTATAGTTCATGAGAAAAATTTATGAGGATGCAAAGTATTTTCTTTCAAAAGAAAGTAAGCCTAATCTACACCTTCAACTTCAAAACTACAAAGCAACCCAAAGAAGAGAAAGAGCAAAAGGAGGAAATAATTACATTCTCTCTAAAACTTATGACATATCACCAAAGCTAAAGAGGCATGTTCCTCATTTGGGTAGTGATACAAAGGAGAAGAAGATATTCTAGTTGAACTCAAGGAGAAATGTGAGCCTTCAACAAAAGTTAATGAGATACTTCGATTCTAATTATGATTTTGAGTCCATCTATGTGAAAGTTCAATGTGTCTCTTCTAGAAGAGTTGCTAATCTATTAGTATTAAATGATTCATTTGTAGTTACATTTCCTCCATGATATTTCAAAGAAGTCACATCTTGATGTTCATAATATTGAGGAACTAAAAACCTTTTATGTACCTCCACTACAGAAACCGATTGGGAACTTCATTCTATAGATCGAAATGTCAACACTATGATTCTAAATAGCTTATTCAGTACTCAAAGTCTGAAGAGATGATACCCACTAGAATGTCGAGATACTATCCTCCAAAAATCTGAAGGATGATGCACAAACTTGGAATCGATGTTGATAGATGGAGCTCTTCTTTGATAACTTATGGAGTTTAAAGAGTCCATAGACCTCTCAAGAAGGATAATTATACCACTAAGGGTCTTGGATACATCCAACAAAAGCATCATCAAAGGAACACTTGCTATGCGAATCAAAGTGAGATTGAAACTAAAATTGAAAATGAAGATGACTTTTATGAAGTCATTCTCATAATTGATGAGGAAGTAGAGGCTGAACCGGTACTTGAAGAACTTGAAGATGGTGGGCGAACGTCTACCATGGATGAGTTGAAATAAATTAATTTGGGGACTGAAGAAGAACCCCGTCCAACCTTCAGTGCCCTTCACGATAAGGTTGAAGGAATAAAAGCATTGCTTTGTGAATTGGAGCTTTACTTGGACATATATTAGATAGTTATCCTGATGTGGCAGTTCACAAGCTAGCTATCAATCCCGATTCAATACCAGTCAAACAAGTTCCTAGAAGAATGAGGCTGGATGTTGAAGAACAAGTGGTTGCATAAACAAAAATCCTAATTGAACCAGGTTTCATTCACGAGGAGAAATATACAGATTGGATAGCCAATATCATTCATGTAAAGAAGAAGAATGGTAGGATTCGAGTTTGCATCGACTTTCAAGATTTAAATAAGGCATGCCCAAAAGATGATTTTCTCCTGTCAATTGCAGTGGATAACACCTCCAATTATGACATGTTCTCCTTTATGGATGGATCATCGGTATAATCGATCAAAATAGCTCAAGATGAGAAACATACATCATTCAAAACACCAATTGGTATTTATTGTTATAGTCATGCGCTCATATTGAAGAATGCTAGAGCTACATATCAGAGGGTCATGACACACATCTTCAATGAGTTGATTCATCATAAGGTAGAATGCTATGTTGATGACCTCATCGTTAAAAGCATTGATAGAAAAGATCACCTTGAAGATTTAAGGATTGTCTTTGAAAGGATCAGAAAGTATGATCTCAAGATGAACCTCTCAAGTGTGCTTTTGGGGTTTCCTCAAAAAATTTCTAAGATATATTATAAGACATAGAGGAATTGAGATTGACCCCAAGGGAGAGATGCCTCCACAAGAACCTTGCCGCCTTCGCTTTACAAGGACAACTCACATTCATTCGGTATTTTATATCAAACATGTCATGAAGATGCCAACCTTTTGTGAAGCTAATGAAGAAGAACGATCCATTCAAATGGGACGAGGAATGCCAAGAAGCATTTGAGAGAATTAAAAAGTATCTACTTAATCCGCCAATTCTAGTAGCTCCTATCCTAGGAGACCTCTTATCTTATACACTGCAGCCTTAGAGAAGTCCTCGATTTTACTTGCATACACACAATGAATAAAATAAAGAAAATGCATTATATTACATTGAAGATTAGTACATACTTACTCCAATAGAGAGGCATTGTCTGGCATTGATATTTGCAATTCAGAAGCTTTGCCATTACATGCTTTCAAAGAATCACACTAATCTCAAAGGTTGATCCATTAAAATTATTGATGACGAGACCAACATTGATCATTTAGCTGATGGGCGATTTATTACAATTTGATATTGCGTACGTACCTTAGAAAGCAATGAAGGATAAATCTTGGCTGACTTCCTTGCTACGCATCCTATCCTAATTGACTCACCGTTTAATGATGACTTGCCTGATGAGCAGATTCTATCTATTAATGAAAGAAAAAAATTGCAGATCTTGGAGATGTATTGTGATGGAGCATCATCGATCAAGCCGACAACCTCAACCTACCCAAGGCAAGGCCGGTATTGGCCTCAGAGAGGCATAAGACATTCATATGACTAACCTCAAACCAATAATGAAGCTATGAGGCTTTGATAAGTGGTCTTGAAGAAGCTAGCATAGGTATCCAAAATTTGCAAGTTTTGGAGACTCTCACGATCATCAATCAAGTTTTGGAATCTATAAGATCACTGAGTTAGCTTATTATCATAGCGAAGTTCTCAGCTAATGACACAAATTTTGAATGTCACATTGACTCGAGTCTCGATCCAAAAATAGCGTGCATGCTTAGCTAAACTAGCCAAAGAGATGGCAACAACGAACGTGTTGATAGAAGTCTTCACCGAAGTTCTACCAAGAAATCCATATTCCCGTGAGGGGACATCAAACTCAAGAGGGAAGCAATTCAAATTATTCCTCATTCTCCCAAAGAACAAGTACAAGAGATAGAAAAGCTAAAAAGTACTACAAAGAAATCATGTGAAGCTTTCATAGTGGAAGAGTATGATGATTAGAGACAACCCTTCAACAATTACTTCAAAGAAAGCAAATTACTGAGCAATAAATCACTAGCCACACAAATTATGAAAAGGATCCTATGATATGCCTATGTTAATGATACATTGTACATTAAATCCTTTGAATAAATGTGGATAGAATGAATGAAACCAACAAAGTTATGTCTGAAATTCATGAAGGATTTTGTGGAGCACATCAATCGTCCTAAAATGATAGCAAAAAATCAAAAGAATGGGATATTATTGGCCATGCCATGGTGAAAGATTGTATTGATCATGCCAAAAGGTGCCATGAATGCCAAGTCCACGAATCTCATTCATCAACCTCAATCCATCGCATCTTGGCCGCATTGTAGTGTTGGGGAATATATAATCGGACTATTGATCCACCATCGTCAGTCCGCTCATATCTTAAAAGAATACTATTTTTCCAAGCAAAGAACTCCATTTAAAGAGGTTACTACTGATTGAGTCGTCGACTTCTTCACTCATAATGTTGTCTATAGATTTGGTATACCATGATGAATTCACATACCCAACATTCAAGAGTGCAAAGATCTATAAATTCTTTGATCGATACAAAATAATTTCATCAATTTATATTATCAATTAGCTAAATGGTTTGGCAAGCTTTTAATAAAAATACAAGCTACTCAAAAGATCCTCATGAGGAATAAAGAGAGTGGCACATTCAAAATGCTCGAGGCATTATTGAACTACTTACTGCCAACTAAAGCCACTCCTTATGCTCTAACTTTTGGAGTCGAAGCAGTCCTGCCACTAGAAATTGAACTACCTTCACTTCGAGTAGCCATCCAGTATAATCTCACTCAAGAGGAGAACACACGTTTGATGGAAGAGCTTGACATGCTTAATGAAATTAGACTTCAAGCCCAACAAAGCTTAGAAATCTATCAAGCAAGAATGTCTAAAGCCTTCAATGGAACAGTGTGTCCTCAAACTTTTCAAAGAGAAGAGTTGGTCTTAGTGCTGAGAAGACCAATAATCCCTCACAAAAGAATTGCTGGTAAATCTGAAGCTATTTGGGAAGGCCCTTACATCATAGAGAATGTATACAAAGGATGAGCCTACCAGCTTATTGATTCGAGTGGTTGACGGCCTATGCCACCCATCAATGGTCGTTATCTCAAGAAGTATCATGTCTAAGAACACATGATTGCATGATTGGATATACATTATATTCATGACTCCTCATATTATATATATATGAAATAACACTCAAAAATTCCCTTGCATTGTAAGAATGCATTTTTGAGTTGCGATGAAATTCCCCCGTAAGACAGGGGGCATTTTTATATATTTATTTAGGATGATGTCGTGCCTTCTGCCGATATCCCAAGACGAAAGTATACATATGTGGTGATTGACAATAAGTCTCATCTACTCTTATAATTGATATAAAAAAAGATATTTATCTTAGCTTGAAAATTCCCCTGTTAGACAGGGGGCATTTTAAATTTTTTATATTAGAAAAGCACTTATGTCTATTTTGGGTTGACATCACGACTCATGCTGAAATCCCCAATTAACATTATAATTACATTTATTTAGGTCGCAGGTGGATATGTGAATAATAGAAAAGATCACGTTGGACTAACAACTGAACTAGGAAAATTTTATAGTCAACTAGTCCACTAAAACACCAAGTGTTGGACTAACAACTTCTTGCCATAGACCTAATGCTCATCTTGAAAACTAGGTCGCTAGCTAGCATCCTTCAACAAGTCCACCAAAAGCAACAAGCAAAGGACCGAAGGTATGCACATTCTTCTGACAAGTCAATTTCGACAAATCAGATTAATCCTTCAATAAGTCCACCAAACTAAAAGCAAATGATCAAAGGTATGCACATTCTCTTGACAAGTCAATTCGGACAATCAAGTTAATCCTTCAACAAGTCCACCAAAGCAACAAGCAAAGGATTGAAGGTATGCACATTCTTCTGACAAGTATATTCCAACAAATCAAGTTAATCCTTCAACAAGTCCGCCAAAGCAATAAGCAAAGAACCGAAGGTATGCACATTCTCCTGACAAGTCAATTCCGACAAATCAGGTTAATCCTTCAACAAGTCTGCCAAAAGTGATAAGCAAGGATATGTGCACATCATGACAAGTCGAGTTAGGCATCATCCTTCATCAGTATGTTAAGCTTGGTAGGGTGAACCTAAAACACAAAAAAATAGAATTCTTCCTTCAACCTAAGCACAAATTAAGGCAAAAGGAGGATTAAAGACATAAACCACTAAGATGAGACCTTCTTCAAGCCTATCAAAGCGTTAAGCATATGGACGAAGGTATCTCTCTTCCTACTTAACCAGTGAATAAAGATAAATCAAGTCAAATCTTGTATGGGACAACTAGTCTGCAACAAACATGGTATGCTTCATGCGTGCACCATTTTTATTGAGGGAATTTGTTGACCTACATGTATGCTCCATTAGTCAAGTCGAGCTCACAAGCCAAATTCGACGAACTTTGGATGTGACGACACGTAAATCGAAGCTGAAATACACTTGACGTCATCGAAACTAGTCAAAATGATCTTCGATCGATGAATGGACTTCTCCATCACATTCAAAATATCAAAATTGATCAAAATATACATATCGCATAATTCGATGGTCGATCGATCAAGAAGGAAATTTGTTGATGCGCCTACATACATACTGAGGTCAGGGAGCTGCAACAATGCCCAAATGACCTCCGTTCATAAAATTGATCATGATGTCGGCATCAAAATATTGAAACCTATCAAATGAGACTATCTCGCAATTGGATGTATGCAAATGTTGGATGAGCGGCGCCAATTTGAACCAAAATTGACTCGATTTGGTATCAACTTTAATCAAACGGCCTCCGATCGTGAAAAGGATTACATCGTTGAATTCAAAACATCAAATTTACCTAGAAACGATATCCATATTATGTGAGTTTGATTTCGACAAGATTCACAAAAATTTTGACGTGAAATTGTGAAAATCAAACATTCAATTTAATTAAAGAAAGTTTGATTTAATTTTAATTATTAAATGATTAAATCATTATTGCATGATAAGGGATTAGTGATCAAATTATACTCTTTCCATAATTACTCCTTAATTTTTCAAAATTGAGCTCAAATTTTGAAATCCAACCTAAATACATAAGGAAACTAATTAATCAGCAATTAGAGCTCCTAATCCCCTATTTTCCCTCCCAAGACAAGGAGGCAGCCTAAAAAAAAAGAAAATTTCTGCACACACAAAAGCTCTCTCGCTCTTTCAGTCTCGCTCACTCCTTCAAGCCTCTGCTCTTCCCCCCTCTTTCATCCGTCTCTCATCCATTACAGGTATTGGGACTCTCTTTCTCTTCTCTCTGTTCTTTCTCTCATCAGTTCCAAAGGCTGCCCAGCAAGCCGAGCCAAACAACTCCAAATCTCATTCTTCCCATAAACTAAATATCACAACATGTCTAAGAGATCTTCTGATCAACCTTCTCAACTTGTTCTTCCCAGCCTCAACCGGAAACCAACACCCCTTCCCTCTCATTTCTCAGCCTCCTAGTCGAACTTCATCCCACGAAACTCTCTCCCAGCTGAACATATCTGCACAAACCAAAAAAAAACCTCCTCACTATTCCTTCTTCCGGAATACCATTCCTACCAATCCAATAATCCTCATAGACTTCTCGATTTTCCAATCGACTGGCCATATCCCAAGCTTACCGATCAAGAAATCCATCCAGCTCATCAGTCATCACATCCCCATGTCCACTCTTCCGCCCAAAACAAAAATTGAATCTCGTGGTGGTACTGTAGCAATATATACTGTAGCTACATTGTAGCAATATACAGTAACAAAAATACTGTATCAATTACTGTAGACCCGAAAAAAATAATTTTAACCCTTCTGCTATAGTACCTGCAACACCAACCTCCTATTCATCTAAGCAGACTCCCCCTTTCTTTCCTTTGCAACAAGAGGAGCAACAAACATTAGGCGTTCTTCTTTCGTTGACATTTCCAACATAACCTCTTTCTTTCCAAATGTGACAGAAACTTACATCATTCGGTTTTCTCTAATTTTAAGTGTTTCCTATTCCTGACAATAGCCCCTCTTTCTTTCTTAAATGATGAAGAAGAAACAAACATTAGTGGTTCTTCTTTGATTTCGGCATTTTCCACTATTCCTACAACCCTCTTTCTTTCCTTGTATCAAAATTGAGAAGTAACACCATCATCTGGGTTCTCCTCAGGTTTCGGCATTTTCATTATTCCTACGAAAACAGCTCTCTTTTTTTTGCAATGTGAAACTAAGAAAGAACAATCGGGCGGGTTCTTCTCTAGGTTTCGGCATTTCTCCACATATTCAATCCAAAATAATCAACATTCTAATATCTCCTATTCAATCCCTGCTAGCTGAACTCATGCAAAATTATTATTATTAATGTTGGTGAAGGTAGGGAGATGCTTGAATGTGTAAAAAGAAATTATATATTTGTGATTGTGCTTCTTTATGCAAGTTTTAAGACTCTGCTAATGCCCATTAGGGTATAGTAGGTGAAGAAAGAATGGTGTCATGAAGATACGCTATCTCTTTAGAGCGTAAGTAAACAAAAATTACATGTTTCTACGCGATGAATCATCTTCGATAATTCTAGAAATTTTGATTAAATTTTGGACTTAAAAAAGGGGAAGAATCAAGTTCATTTAAAAAAAATCAAGCACATCAAAAATAAATAATCTAAAATAAAATTTGAATGATTTGAAATTGCATATATGATTATGCTTCTTTATGCATGTGATAGAAGACCCCGCTAATGCCCATTAGGACATAGTGAGTGCTAAGACACGACTGTGGTGTCACAAGACACCTCTCGCTATGCTCATTAGGGCATACCGAGTAAGCCAAAACAACTCCGAAGTAGCCCTCTACGTGGAAATGACGTCGAATACTACCGAAAAGCTGCTGAATTTTCGTCTGAAATTGAGACTTAAACAAATTTAAATAAAAATCATTTAAAACACCATGGCTTACATAAACAAGCTTGAATCAAAACTCAAAGGAAAATTGAAATATAAGTGCTAAATGAAAATATTAAATCTTACTCAAAATGCAATTGAACTTGCAGAATCTCTACAGGAAAAATTAAGGCAAATGATAATAATGAATTTAGAAGAAGGGAATACATTCTATTTATATGCACGAATGAAGGAGCTTCCTTCAATCCAAAAATAAAAGAAATTTTATTATAATTATGATTTTCAAAATCAATGATTTCATTAATTAGGTGAAATTATCTAAGTCATAAATACTTGTATGTGCTCGAACATAGAGATTTAAAGTACAAATTTTAATGTCTGAAAAGACTACGCAGACTAAGTTGAGATTAAATAAATATGAAATTAACCTCATAATCAAAAAAAATAAAATAATCTGAATTATTAAACACCCGCATGGGCCCTGACGTTTATACTAAGTACTTAAACTTAGTGTCTGAGGATGTTGCGTGGGTTAAGAAAGAAGAATGATAAAATTAATTTGATTCTTTATGACTATATGTATGCGAGCTAACTAATGTTGTTGATGTTAATTCAAGTCAATGAAATATATAAGTATTCAGTGCCATAGAATATGATCATAGTAGGCCTAATCCTCTATGTCTGAAATAGAGTTGACAAGGTTTGTTATGATATCAATTTTCTAAAGAATTTAAATTACACATAAGTCATAAGCCCCTCCTTGTAATAAGTAGAGTTGATGAGGTCTACCCGATGATAGTGTTGGCGAAAATCTCAACCGAAGGGGATATTATAATTAAAAGATATTTGAGCTCTAAATTAATTCATCTTAAAACTAAATTTCAACTAAAAAAATATCTGAACTAAATGAAATTTATTATTTAAATACTTAAAGCAAACAACTCATCTACCCATCCACCATCGCTTGTTGGGGATGATAGATTAAAACTAGCTCACAAAGAGCTAATGTCATCAAATAAATCATATTCAAATTCAAATAATCATAAAGGGCGTATTCTCTATTAGTATGGTTTGGCCAGTGGGCTCCACATATGATGTGGTTACGACCAGAGTCCTCTGATCAGGTGGTTATCACCAAATGACACCATTATATTACGGTCATGACTGTAGCCTGTCTGCTCCCTAAATGCTAAGCCATTTGAGTTATTAATTATAGGGTATATTTGATAGGCCTTTTTTAAAGATAGACTTAAGTATGTCTCCTTGCAAACAACACCCCAGTCTACAAAGATTTCTTGGATGATGTAACCCATGTGTTCGATGAGGATCCTTCGGTCAGTTGTTACTACCTCCTCACTAGTAGTAGGGATGACAACCTCGGATGATGGAACCATGGGATTTAGATTGGGCACGTCATCATTCCACCAACCATATGTTTTAAGCTAAATAATGGTGAATTTCATAAATTCTAAACCCCAAATTTTAAACTCTATATGTTGTTACTATATGCTATGTATTTAGCAATCTAAGGACCAGCCTTAATCAAAAGTTCTCTCTCAGCATTGAGAGGGGTAATTAATTATAGTGCTTGCGCTATAGGAAACCTGGAACCATATCTAAAGTCATCTATCTATTATGCAGTGTCTTATCTATTATCTCATCTACCTTCTGAAATTACATCAATACTTTCAAATTATACTCTATTCATTTAATTTGTCGAGAGATCGGTGATAAATTTTTGGAGCCCATAGATATAAGTGCCTAGGTGTTTAATTTTGTTGATTGTGAACATCTTATATTACGTATTAAAATTACAAATATCTTATGTACATAGATTAAACCTTCTATGATGAGACATTAATTATTTCATAGCTCTTAACCTGCTTGAGATTCTTAATTAGTGTGCAACGATCTACCCAGTCTAAAACTTTTATGAAATTCTTTTTTTATTAAATTATGATATATTTTATTCAGAAAAAAATTAATTAATGAAGAAACACTAAAATAAGATAAAATATAAAAGCCTACTGTAAAATAATAATAATTGTAATCCACTGCTAATAATCCTATTCTATCATGCCATCATGTCGCCTAGCCTTATAAAAATTTTAATTTCTTCTATTTAAAAAATTGAATAGAAAAATAATTTAATCACGTCTATTCTTACATAATTGAATTTGGCTAAATAATAGTTTTAAATTGTAATGAGAGCTTCTTTCACACAAATAAAAGAAACAAATCTTCAAAAAAAAAAATTTGATGCACATTTAAGCAATCAAATACTAAAAATTAATTGTAAAATACATAACCTAAAATCCTCAAATTAAGATCTCAATAAAAAATGTAAACTCTAAGCTAAATAATTATTGATCTAACTCCAAATAATAAAGTTAATGTGAGAATGTTTTTGACTTTCACATATGCCACACAAGCCGAATCGAGCCTATAAGATGAATTCGATCGACTTCGGATATTTCATACTGAAAAATAAAATTGAATTACACTAAACTTCATCAAAAGTCAACCCAAATGATCTTCGATCAACGAACATACTTCGTTGTCGCATTTAGAATGTCGAAATCTATCAAAATATACATACTCTGTCAACAATCAACCAGATCAACGCACCGTAATGTATGTATCATTCAGGAGGTGACTTAAAACAAATATTCAAAATTGGTTATATGTTCATATCAAAATGTCAAAGACTACTAAATGAGGGCGTCACACTCAATTGGATGAGTCGTAGAATGTCGAATGATCGAGAAGTGATAGCGTGTCGGAAAATACAAACAATAGTGCAAAAAATTAGTTGAAACGATCTCTGAACGATTAACAAATTTTTTTCATTGCGTTCAGAACATCGAAATTGATCAAAATATAAATATTGCTAATCCCAATGATCAATGAATAAGTGTTCGCGCGCATATCGCGTATCGGCGTAAACTCAAACCAAAATTTTTCAAAATTAAGTCAGAATAAAATATTAAAATCTATCAAATGAGACTATTCACACTTAATTTAGGTGAGTTTACACAAATGTCGAGCTATCTAAAGTGGTGACGCATAATTTTGAGCTAAAATTGATTGATTCGGACGACTTGGCAAAACGGCCCATCTAAATGGAATTACGCCGTTGTATTTGGAATATCAAAATAACTTTGAATCAACATATATATTAATCATATAATAATTTAGGCATAGAAATTTTTTAAAATCGATTAAACACTAAAAAAAATTTACTTTCCTATTAAAAGACCTAACAACCTAAATCCTAATCGGCTCTAAATGGCAGCATCCACTTGATTCATCATGTGAGCCCTCTTCCGTTCGGCTTCGTCCCCTTTCGCACAATCCCGCTCTAGCTCCAAGGCTCGATTTCAAACACACGCAACTTCCCCTCGCTAGACCTCACCTCTCTCCCGCACGATCTCTTCGTTTGGCTCTTCCCTCAACCAATCCTTGCTCCGTCTTCTTCCACTCATCCCTCAATTGCTAGCAACTCAACCAAAACTTTTCTGGCCGAAATATCCTAGCTGAACCCTTTAGCCGAAATCACCTTTGGCTGAAATCTCCTCTGGCCAAAATCTCCTAGCCAAAGTTCCTTAGCCGAAACTTCCTTGGCTGAAATCACCAATTGCCGAAATCTCCTAGTCAAAGTTCATTAGCCGAAACATTTTTAGCTGAAACCACCTCTGGCCGAAATCTCCTAGCCGAAACTTCCTTGGCTAAAATCACCTCTGGCCGAAATCTCTTATCCAAAGTTCCTAAGCCGAAATTCCTTAGTCAAAATCTCCTAGCCGAACCCTATCGGTCGAACCATCCTTGCGGATTGTTTTAAGTGCACAGGAAAATCAAGTTTGAATATGTGTGAATGTTGAGATATATATCTGGTTGTCTTTTTCTTTGCGGGTTTGAGCCATGCAATAGGCATAAGCGAATGAAACGGTTATGTTATCATGAGCGTTTCGTTTATCTTTCGATAGAGTCCAAACAAATTGTTAGATATCGACACCTATGATGAAATCTTTGTCAATTTGGGTGATTTTGGACTTAAAAGAAAAAGGGGTTTAAATATGTGAATTTTATATATATTGCTCCATGCAGGTGATCGAAGATCCCACTAATGCTCAATAGGGTTTAGTGGGTATGAAGACTCATTTATTGGTATTACAGAGCTGCTATATGTGATAATGGGGTAAGCCAGTTAATATAGCACTATGTGAGGATGATCGAAATCTATCAATCTACTAGAATTTCATCAATTTTTTTGGACTTAGAAAATAAAAAAAAAAGCAAAAAAGAAATAATCAAAGAGCTTAAATATAATTAAATAAAATATTTAAATCCAAGCTTTGGTTATAACAAGCAAAAAATGTAAAGTTATAAATGCATAAAATAAATACAAGTTGACATATTAAATTTGAAAAGACAACTTACAGGAATAAAATCAAATGGACTCCCCATTTAATGTTAAGTGAAATCAAAATATTTCAATTGAATATTGTGTGAAATAATAAATGATTGGTGATAAATTTAAAAGTCTGCTTTTCAGTGAAAGAAAATATGAATAAAATCTTATGAATACTCAGGTATATTATATTTTGTATTAAGAGAATTAAATATCATTCATACTGAGAATAAGTGCTTATAGGGAGTCTGGTAGTTTGCTTATAAACACAATCATACAACTTATTAATGGGCACAAATATAACCTTTAGTGATTGCCTGAATATAATTATTCATCTCACTAATTAAATTAAATGGCTTAGAAATCTTAAGCCAAGCTTGAAATGATTTTAGAAATTCACCAAATGCCTACGAGACCTTTCAATGAACATTCAAGCATTGAAATAATTAAAAAGGATTGATAATCCACTTGCAAGCATGAATTAAATGGCTTAACACAATAAACATTGAAGTTATTATAACTTATTATAAGCTAATTAAAAATGATTTCAATTAAACATAATTAAATATGGAGAGCTTATACGAAGCTTGAGCTTACTTTTGAGCTAGTTGAAAAGTGTTGAGAAAGTTTAAGTGAGATACACAAATAATTTGATCCATAGTTAATTACCATGAATATAATTCTTACTATGTATCACTTTAAATGATCCAAAAGAAAATCTAGTTGGATTTACAATCAAATCACAAGAGACTTATAGTAAGCTTGAAAGCTAGCATTCAAATACAAATGCAATTCGAACCGGGCTTATAAGAAATGTGCGGAAAACAAAATGGCTTTTCAAGAAGGATGAACAATACAATAAATAATTAAGGAGCGTTGCATTACATATCAAAAGAAAAGGTTAGTGTTTGAATTCACACAAGCTAATTTGAAAGTGACATACCATATCACATAGGAAAGAACAAGAGCTGATGATGATTTACAAAGATTTAAAAGCCTATTAATGTGCATAAGTTAAGTAATCAATTCACTTTTATTTAATTTGCTATCGGTTTAAATGTAGCAAAGATGCAATTGAATTGCATATAAAAAGCTTAAAATATATGGGATTGCAATTCTTTAGCAGAATGAAAGCATTAGCTTAAATTCTGAATAGACTTCAAATGTATTAATTTTGCATAAATTATGGAGCCAACTATCACTCAATTCAAGTGCTTTAGAATTTGTGCAATCATTTGAAAGAAATGAATTCTTGTTCAAAATATAAAGTAATCTTTAATTTAATTTGAGCTTTTCAAAAATTCGAATAAGTATTCTAAACATCTGCATGGGCCCCAACACTATGCTAAATGTTTAGATTCAAGTGTCTGAGGATGCGGTTGCTTCCTAGTTTGGTCTTAGGACCAGGTCCAGGTTAACAAAACCTAAAAATTCAATTATTATAAGAATTTTAGCTTATTGAAATATCTAAGAAGTTAATACTATCATATGACAGTAGATCTGATCCTCTGTTAGACACTAAATAGAGTTGACAGGATTTAAAATTCTTAAATATATTCAAATTAATCAATTAACTACCCTTATGAGTGTTGAATGATTTCAACCGAGGATATTTTCCAAAAATGTGATTCTAATTTCAAATTAAATTAACTCAAATGAAATTTCAATCAAAATGCAAAATCTCATATGTCATTAAGTGTTAAATGCTTAAATAAAATTCAATCTCTAAAAGCTTAAAGCAAAATATAACCCAATCCACCTTCCACAATAGTTTGTTGAATGTGACAAATTAAGAAAACTCTAGCTCACAAAAGAAGTTAAATCAAGTGTTCTACTATATTTACTCTTAATCAATCTCACGCCAGGATGTGGCCTCTGATTGCGTGGCGGCGTTAAGCTCCACGTATGATCTTATCACTAGAGTTCTATGATTAGGTGGTTGCCGCCAAATGGAATCATTATATTATGATCATGACCGTAGCCCGTATGCTCTCCAATGGCTCTGTCATTTGAGTTGTGAATCATAGGGTATACCTGATAGGGAAAAAATCCCTCTGTCAGTTAAGGTAGGCTTAAGCATGTCTCCTTAGAAAAACATCACCCTAGATCTACAAAGATTACTTGGATGATGTAACACATGTGTTGTTAATAAGGATCATTTAAGATTGTTGACTATCCCTCGACTAAGTAGACTGGAGACTGACTGGGATGATGTAACCATGGGATCTAGATCGCGTCATCATTCCCCAACCATTCGCTTTAAGCTAATGAGATGATGAATTTCATAAATTCTAAATCTAAATTCTAAAACTCCACATTACTGCTACTATACGCTACTCATCAAGCGACCTAACGACTAGCCTTAATTCAAAGTTCTCTTTCAGAATTGAGAGGGGTAATTAACTATAATGGCTTGCACCTATACGAAACTTGGAACCAGATCTAAAGTCCTTACAAAATGAGAATGAAATCTCTAAGTAGTGTCCTATCTACTATTTCATCTGTCTTCTCAAAATTACACTGACATCTTAAAATCATACTCTCTTCATATGTCGAGAGGTTGGTGGCGAATTTTCGGAGCTCACATATATGAGTTTCGAACAAATTTGAACAAGATCTAAGTTATAAATTGATAGTATTTTTAAAAAATTTAAACCAATATTTTGAAAGAATGAAATCATAAATAAATAACTATTCAAGAAGAGTAAGTGGTTTACCTTCAATTTCATGAAGAAATCATATCAAAAATGCACATTTTGGTGGATATTTGGAGCGCCCTAGTTTGCTGTTCTTTGTCGTGCTGAGAGGGAGAAAGGATGGAAATGGAGGCCTTCATTTCGTCAACCACTTTTAATAATAGTTTCCAATGGAATTTTTGTCAGAAATTCCACTAAAAATTTTTTTGATGGAATTTCAGCCGAAAATTTCATTGGAGGTAAGTGTCTTGCACAACGATGTTTTTTCTATGACAATTTTTATCAAAAATAGTTTTTACTGAGAATATGCTGATAATTTTGTAGATTATTTTTAACTGATTAATCCGTCAAAAATTCGATAAACAATAAATATTTTTCATGTAGTGAAAGTTTTAAGATTTAAAGATGAAATATTCTTAGGATAGTGTTTGCATTGCAAGAAGAGTCATAAAGATTCTTTATAAGGCAAGTCTAAGAGGAGCGGTGAATGATGCAATACTTTTTAAAAGGAATGTGACTTCTTTTTCTTGTAGCTAAAGATATTGGATGAGAGTGTTATTTTGAACAAGAGGTGTCATTATAAGCAAAAAAATCATAAGTTGAGCAAGCTCTAAGCTTCCAATCACACAAAAAAAAAATCATTACCATTGATTGAATTAAAATCATACAATAAGGAGGAAGAAATTCTTAGAGCAAAAGCATAAGTAAATGTAACTTGTAATTTTGAAATAATAATATTACAAGTGGCCAATGGAACACCCATCCTACTAGCTACTTTAGATAATCCCTTTTTCATTCTAATAGTATAGAGATAAATTAAAAATTTTAATTTATAGTGATATCTTAGCTAGATCCTATTTAATCTTAAGACCATTTTTTAAACAGAAAAGGTCTTCCATTTAACAAATAATGTTTTCCAACTTTACACAAAATTATAATTCTTGTGAATAGAAATTTAAATAAATTGGAGTCACTAACTGGGGTAATAAGTTTAATTTTAATAATACTTCAAAGACTCATTTTTCTTCACATTTAGTAAAAATATGTATAACGATCTTTTGCAAACATATTTTCCACTAGGGCATGCTCTTATTCCTTTTATCCTTCTAAAAGATAATCATTAGATAAAATGAATTCATATTCATCCTAATTACCATAAGAAATAGCAAACTCATTATTCCTAGAATTATGAGATTAGAGAATTACCCTTCAATTAAATGAGCTTTTGATGATGAAGGGGCTATTTAAATTTAGAAAGTCTGAAGAAAGTGGACTTTCCTTTGATAGATAATAAGAGGGTGTGGAAGAGAAAATAGGAGATTTTTCAAGATCTATCATGGAAGAAGCCATAAAAAGAGATAGATTAAAGAGACAATTTTTTAGTTAATAAAGCTTTATAGGGATTTAAAATGGAGGAAAATGAGAATAGAGAGAGGATAGGAGAGCAGAATGACATAATCCCCTCCAACAAAATATCGAATAAGAAAAAAACATATACATACGTACACACACACATACACATACACACACACACACACACACACACACACACACACATATATATATATATATATATATATATATATATATATATATATATATATATATATATATATATATATATATATATATATATATATATATATATTAGAGATTCTTCACAAAAGTTTTTTTATGGGTAAGTCCAAGATAATGAATCATACTTAAAAAAAAATCTAATGGCTCATATGTTAGGTTTATTTTACTAAAGTATATGTTAGGGTAAGTCCAAGATAATGAATCATACTTAAAAAAAAAATATATTGGTGAGCTGAAGTGATCCAAAGTATGATTCATTATCTAATGGAAAAAATCTAATGCTAGAGATGCCCAACAAAAGTAATTAGGTTTATTTTACTTATATTAAAATATCAATATTACTTTGAATATTGGAAAATATACATTTTCCTTATGTGGAAAAATGTCTTTTCTTATAAACATGATGCTCATTAGTTCAAACATATTTGATTTAAAAGTTATTCTCATGAATATTATATTTGTATTTATATGGCACGGATCAACGGGTTAAAAATATTGATAATCTTAGAGAAAAATATATCATAATGAAGAGCTCTTATATTCTATGCAAATTAATTGTTGAAAGTTACTCTCATCTTTTTTTTACTGTATTTTATATACAAGGTCTATTAAAAAAATTTATGACTTGTTGCTATTTCAATCTTCATAAGGTTATGATCCACTAATTATTGAAGGCCAACATTACTCATAGATATGTATTGACTAAGTGGCTTCTCCTAATTATTATGAATCCTCTTGTATATAACATGTAATTAAAAAAAGGTATATAATTACACTTATCAAATTCATATTGTTTTATTATTTTATCTCATAAGATTAAATTCCAAGTTGGCCACAAATTGTAAGTAAATAAAATATAAGCTTAGAAGATAATATTTTTAGTTTCATTATTTATGAGTGATTTTTTCTACTTTTTTTAGATATCTTTTATATTTTTTTTTAGATATTTTTTATTTTTTTTAGATATCTTTTATATTTTTTAGATATCTTTTATATTTCATTATCTCCTTTTTTTTTTTTTTTTGTTAGAGCTAGCAATGCTTTAAGTTTCATCTATAGGTTCCTTATATGGTTTTTAATACTTATCTTTATATGATTGCTTTTGGTTTGAAGGTGTTTAATCTTTTTTTTTCTTGTTTGAAATTATCCTAATAAGAATGCTACCTATTTAATTGGCAGTTGCACTAATATTTAGCTTCATTTTGCTTGGCTAAACTTTTGGTCAGTATAATTTTAGATGAATAATATACTTTTTACAATCTTTTTTGTATTAATTCTTTGACTTGACAAGAGCCTATGATGCCTTATTTTATTTGGGATAATAATGTTGCTCTTCCTGATCACATATTCATTTTTTTAGGTTAGTGGTTGGAGCTATTAGTCTTGTAGTTAATTTTTTATATTTTTGATGTCCAACACATGCTTTGAGCTCTTATTTGAGTTCCTCATTACCTATTACTTCTATTTTTCTAGTCTCTTTTCTTGTTGAATTGTATACAATATGTGTCTTTTGCCTATAACAAGTCAACTACATTATCTTATGTAGGTTTTTTTTTTACAATGAACACTATATAATTTAAATTTATTGAGAATTTTCTTCAAAATTTTCAAAAATAAAAAAATAAAAACAAAAATTAATCAAATGATGCCTAAATTATCAATGAATCAAAATCTTTATAAAACATTTTAAATATATTGTTGGACACTTTCATTCCCATTTACTTATGGATGAATGATATACACATAGGATGTGGCTCATTTTTTTAAATAGAATTATTTAAAATTTACTTTTAATAGTGATGGAACTTAAGAATGGCTAGGGTAGGTGCTCACCACCCTTAAATTTGAAGAAAATCATGTAATATTATATATTTCATTAAAAATTTCCTCATTCACAAAACTTAATGTTTATTAATAATTTAATATCAATCATAGTTTAAAATTAATTATCAATATATTATGTTCTTATATTAATCTATTTGTTATCTTGTAATTAAACATCATAATCATATAAATTAAGTCACTACTAATGCACCTAATTTGTAAATCTCTGATCTTTCCTCCCCCACTCCCCACTCCCCACTCTCTTATGTCATTTACCCTTCTCCTCTACCTAAATTCTTGAAATCCTCTTTTATTACTACCTCTATCACCTCAAAGTATTTAAAACCCTCTCTTTTATATTTGCTTATTTTAGTTATATCAAAATTCTGAGATTCATGTTTGCAAAACATCTCTTATAAATCACAAAGATTGGTCATCAGTATTAAAAAGACCAATCTCAAAGATAGTCTAGTCCATGACATAAGTTTCTTTAATCATACACCTCTCTCTCTCTCTCTCTCTCTCTCTCTCTCTCTCTCTCTTAGTTTTTTTTTCTTTTATCTTTATCGAGTTGGAATTTTGTAATAACAACTGGTGTGAAATTAGTAAAAATAAGAGTACTTAGTTGCACAAATAACAAAATAATGAGAAAAGACATCTTCTCATAGAGCATTTCTAAATAATACTAAAGATAAATTAATAAAAAATTTATTTAAAAAATAAAAAAATAAGTTTTTTAATATAAAATTAAAATACTACCTATAAGGATTACTAATAACTATTTTTCTTTAGGAATTTCTAATCAATAAGATATAAGATAATTTTCTTAAAGTTCATTGATAATATATTGTAAGAAGGAAATTAAAAAAAAATTGAAGAAGAATCAATACTTGATGATATTGATACAATGAAGAAGTATAGGGCACAATTTAAGATGTCTACCCACAATAGTTAAATTAAAAGTGATCTTTTATTTATAAATTTTCTCATTTACAAACTTTTTTTTACTTAAATCTTCTTTTTTTAACTTATATTTGTTCAAAAAATCAATTTTCTAATTTTATTTTATTTTAATTAGTTTATTACTCTTCTCCCTCTCTTTAAATTTTGGGACACTTTGAAGCACTTCTTAATAGATTTTCTTTCTTAAATGATGAATGAAAGATATAAATTGATATGTGTGAGGATTGTGACAATAATTTCAAAACTTTTATCAACTAAATTAATTGGCATAACTCTCAGAGTAGCGGCAGATCCAGATACAATTGAGGGGGGGAGGGGCAAATTTTATAATTTCTCTTATATGAGGTATTAAATTAATCATTTCCCCCCTTAAAAAGTTATTTTGCCCTTTATTTCTATCTTAAAATATAAATTTGTCCCTCCTGAAAACTAAGGTTGGCTCTCTATCTCGAGTGATGTTGCTCTGATATTTTGCATGGATTATATCATTCTAATTAATTTGAATAAATAACTAATAAATTTTTTTACTTCACTTTTCCCCACTTATCACTCTCCTAATATTATTCTTTCTATTAGCCGTTATTACGTCTAATGCTTAACTATTTAATAAAAAATATGGCTGTTGATCTTATCCTTTGTCATATCTAATTTCGAATCTATTATATATAATCATGAAGGATGCCAAATCTAAATTATACAATACTTTGATATGTCGTTTTAAATATTGTCCCTAACGTCAATTCATCTGCCGTAAATTTATAATTTTATTGTGTCAATCATGTCCATATCATGCTTATGTTGCTGAATCTGTCCATACGTTACAGATAACCATTATAATAAGCTGACTTAGTTTAGACGACATTGATATTATGAGCGCGAGACGGTGAGGATCGTTGATTGGGAACCTCGCTTTCAATGCGTGACTCGCATTCGAGCATGTGTGTGCGTTATTTGCCCTCACAGGCTCACCGTCCCTGAAAAAAAAAATAAATAAATAAATGGATACTATGACTCTCTACATATATCACATAATTCTTATATATTTTAAATTTAATATGCATATTTTTAATATTTCATCTATGCATAAAAAAAATATAATCATTTTTAACATAATAATTATATTTTTATGAGATGTTAAAGATTTGAATATTATATATTTAAATAATAAAATTTAAGTATTAGAGTTATTAATTTGTATTCAATATGAGAATTTCTCAGTAAACAATAAAGTTATTTTCCTTGCTTTAGTTATCATGGAACAAATTTCTATTAGAGTTACTATTTTATATCAAAATACTATAGAAAAAGGAGTTTCGTAAGCAGTAGTTAAAGGAGCTCTTTATTATTTAAAATATTAATGTTAATTCATCTACCCAACTTTCTTAATTGTTAAATTTTTTTTTATTCTTTAATATGTTAATAATACTCTAGCTCGATGACATATTTGATCATTTATTTGAGAATAGTGGAGAAAATGAAAATTTGAGATTTTGTCTAATAATTTTGCATAAGTTTGTTAATTTCTTATTGAAAATTTATTAATTATTATTAATAATGAGCTTAAATTTTATTTTAAAAAATAGCTTTAAATCCTTTGATTACTTATTCAAATTAACATAACAACTAAAACAAAACTCTTTAATTTTTAAAAATGTCAAGTTCATAGAAATCAGAACTTTCACTATAGACTTTAAAAATTTAATGAACTCAAAATATATAACTTGAAAATTGGACTAAGGGATCATTTAGTTACATATTCATAAACATAATAAATTTATCATTCAATTCAAATTATTTATACACCAACATTAATTTTAATATCTAGAGATTTTTTTAAAAAAATATATTTTTTTTTTACAAATAAAATAAGTGAAAAAATAAATCATTATTTTTAATATACATATTATTTGAAAGCACTCAAATGAAATTAATTTATGGGCTATTTGGTTGCCTATATTTAAAGCGTAAAATAAACCGAATGCAGGGAATCTAACTTTTTGAGTGTTTGGTATGATGCAAAATAAAATTGTAATGCATTGTAGTGTATTTGAAATACATTAAAATGATCATTTTTTGTGTATTTGAAATTCATCCAATTTGGAATTTTTATCTGTAGTCGATTTATATTATTTCATCCGCCGTTCTTTCACCGTCGATCGCCACGCGTCATTTCACAATATCAAAACATTTTTTACATTGTATTTATTTTATCAATAAAAATAAATTCATATATTTATAGAGTTTTAATTAAATAATTTTAAAATAATTTAAATATATTATATTTCTTTTATATTATATTATATTTTGGGAATCAAACAGGCTTCTCTGAACAAAACTCCACAGAGCCCACCACGTGGAACAAGCAAAGAATAAATTCAGAACTCAGGAATCACGCTGCTGAGAAAGAGAGCTTGGCGTTCCGACTCCCATCTCTCTCCGTACACAGACAGACAGAACGCAGATGTTGCCCAATATTGAAAGATATGATTGTAGATTCACTATCACTGTGCTCTGTGAACTCAGAGAAAGGAAAGCTAAAATTCCATTGCAGGGTAAGCCTTATTATTATTTTTTATTTTTTTATTTTTTTGAATGAATATTCACCCAACATCTCATCCATCTTATGGGTGGGGATATCATTGTGATTCTGCTGTCACATTCATGCACACGTGTCGCTAGTTACTTTCCACTATTTATATGCGTAGCTTCGGAGAGGAATCCTGGAGATTTTCTACTCATTCTGAGCTAAGAAGATAGATAGTGAGCCTTATCTTAAAACATCTCTCTAAGTATTAGAGACATCAATTCAAAATAACCGATTTGATTTAAATCTTATTTAAACTTTATCCAAATTAAATAATTTAAGTCTGATTTGAATTACATCCGACTCGAATGAATAAATGTGATCTAAAGCCAATAAATTTATTAAATAGGTCAATAATTTTAATTAAAATTTTACCCATAGGTAACTCGATTGATCTGAATACGATTCGAATGACCCATTCAAATATATATTTTAGGCCGAATTTAAGTTTAAATTAAATCAATTTCAAATCAAAATAAGTTTTGATATGGCTCTCAAAATATGTAACACAAATCTTGATGTCGGCGATATGATTTTGAGTCAAACCGTCGAGATCAAGCACTTAAAATATCATTGGAATCTTTGGGACATCAATTAAATCCCAAAATAACTCCCAAATATGGAGTGTTTATAGTCAAATCGAGCGTCTCGACGAGCCGGATCTAACGAGCTTAAGATCTCATAATTCCGACTTCATTTGGGCATCCAAATGCTCAAAATACATCAAATGATCGAAGAAATCATCTGAGCGTCCGTCGAGGGGGGGTAGTGCAGGGCTTTACATGAATTTACAAGAGTGCCCCTCCTCCCATCTATAAATAGGCCTTCATTCCTCACACCAAAGGGGGGGAGGCCAAGTGAAGAACAAATGGAGCCAAGTGAAGAGGAGCTGAAACAAGTGAAGAAGAGGAGCCACCGCTCGACGGTCGTCAACCACCACCCCGACCCAGTCCGATCCTTGCCGGTCAATCCAAGCAAGGAAGAAGAGGAAGAGTCAAGCAAGGAAGAAGAGGAAGAGCAGAGCAAGGAAGAAGAAGAAGAGCAAGGAAGAAAAGGAAGAGTCAGGCGAGGAAGAAGAGGAAAAGCAGTGAGGAGGAAGAGAGAGCTCAAGCTTGAAGATCTTCAAGCGATCCGCAGCAAGATTGCACTCTTCGGCGGCCATCAACCATCGCCACCAACCACTGTCGTCACTAATTGTACCCTGTATTCCCGTCGGAAGTTACCAGCATCTCCAATTAACCATTACAACTGATCATTGTTACAGGTTGTTATTCCTCTCTATATCACGTAATCCGTTATCGGGAAGATTTTGTACTCAAGCAGATACATAGTGGAAGCTTTTCTTGGGCTAGGCCCGTGGTTTTCCCCTCTTTTTGAGGTTTTCCGCGTTAAAATTTTGGAGTGTCTATTGTTAGCTCTTTAATTACGTGTGTGTCTTTGGACTTCAACAAAGGCGTAAACTTTCACTCTCTGGCGGTTTTAACCGCGCCTTGATTTGGCGTCATCGTGGGAAGGCGATTCCCATTATTTCATCTTGTATGACGAAGTTTCCCAACAAGATCAAAACCACCATCGAGGTGGAGCATTTCAAGCTTTTAAAAGCATGGCGAAGAATGAAGATTCATCAAACTTTGTTCCTTGATTCACCGGGCGGGGGCAACTCTTAATCTCAAAAGATAAGCAAGTCAAACCACGAAAAGGCAAAGATCAATGGTCAACTCGGCTACAAGCTCATTATATTGACCTCTTCCATACGGGTTAGCGCGTCTTGAGTAAACACTCTAACAAACAACCCATAGGTCAAAACATCCTTGGTGGACTTCGCGATCTCTTCCATATGCGGGTTAATGTCATCGAGTGCTTCGACAAACAACCGGAAAGGTCAAAACGTCCTTGGTGGACTTCCTGCGATCTCTTCCATACGGGTTAATGTCATCGAGCAAAAGCTCTGACAAACAACCCAGGAAAGGTCAAAACGTCCTTGGTGGACTTCCTGCGATCTCTTCCATACGGGTTAATGTCATCGAGCAAAAGCTCTGACAAACAACCCAGGAAAGGTCAAAACGTCCTTGGTGGACTTCCTGCGATCTCTTCCATACAGGTTAATGTCATCGAGCAAAAGCTCTGACAAACAACCCTGGAAAGGTCAAAATTCGCGTGGACTTCGCCTCTTCCACGGGTTAATGTCGAGCAAAACTCGACAAACAACTCGGAAAGGTCAAAAGGTCCTTGTGGACTTCCGGCCTCTTCCATCAGTTAGCGTCGGCGAATAATTTCCGACCAACCTGGAAAGGTCAAAACTTTGTACCACCGGTTAATGTCATCTATCACTCGACAAACAACCGGATAGGTCAAAACTTTGTACCTCCCAGGTTAACGTCGTGGTGCCTTCGAACAACCGGGAAAGGTCACTTTGTACCCACTCGCCGCAGTTAATGTCATCGGATAACACTCAACAAACAACCTCGGATGGGTCAAAATTCTCATCGTCGCCGTCGACTACCATCGTCAGTCAGTGCCGCTGACCATCGCCGGCAATCCGCGGTCATCACCATTGTCGGTCATCGCGGATTCTGCGCGTCGATCGCCACCCTACCATTCGCATTGCACCACCTCGGCCGCCAACCATATAGCCGGTCCGCCGCACTACCGTCGCCGGTCCGCGCCACTTATCGCCGGTAATCTTAGCGGTCATCACTTTGTCGCCCGGTCATGCCGACTACGTCGCCGGTCCATGCCGACCATGGAATCTTCGCCGGTCATCGCCATTATGCGGTCATCCGTGCGACTAATCGATGCCGGTCGGTCCTACCCAGCTTCAATTTGACCTCTTCCATGCGGGTTAGCGTCATCGGTAAAACTTCGACTAACAACCGGGATAGGTCACGTCCTTAGTGGACTTCCCGACCTCTTCCATACGGGTTAGCGTCGCCGAGTAAAACTTCGACTAAACCGGAAAGGTCCCTTGGTGGACTTCAGCGGCCTCTTCCATACGGGTTAATGTCATCGAGCAAAACTCGACAAACAACTCGGGAAAGGTCAAAAGGTCCTTGGTGGACTTCCGGCCTCTTCCATACAGTTGGCGTCGGCGAATAATATTCGACCAATAACCTAGGAAAGGTCAAAACTTTGTACTTACACCGCGTTAATGTCGCCGGGTATCACCGACAAACAACCTGATAGGTCAAAACTTTGTACTACTCACGGTTAACGTCATGGTAACACTCGACAAACAACCTGATAGGTCAAAGATCTCCGTCGGCGTCACTACCGTCGACCACGTCGACCTGCGGTCGGTCCCGCCATGCGGCGGTCGCCGGACACTCGACCATCCGGCAATCTCGCGGTCACCACCATCGTCGGCGGTTATCCGACCACCGCAAGTCACCATCGCCGACCAATGTCATTAGTCCCATCGTCGAGCATCTTCCTCAACCGTCTTCGGTGATCACCTCCCCCAACAGACGGTCAAGCGGCGATGGCGGAACCACGGCGTATCACGTGGGCCTTGATCGCCTCTAACGGACGGTCCGGCGTGAAGCGGAACGCGATGCGTGGGCCTTGATCGCCTCCCCAACGACGATCACGGGACGGTCATCGGACGGCGGAAGCGGAACCGACGTCGTGGGCCTTGATCGCCTCCAACGGGATCCGGCGGGGCGATCGCCGGGTCGGAAGCCGGGGTCCGACCATGCGCGTCGCCTCT
This sequence comes from Cymbidium sinense, assembly GCA_021442155.1. NCBI lineage: Eukaryota > Viridiplantae > Streptophyta > Magnoliopsida > Asparagales > Orchidaceae > Cymbidium > Cymbidium sinense. The sequence goes on from CM038225.1 coordinate 60,282,168, forward strand.
ATGGACGGGGCGATCGCCGGACGTAGAAGCGGAACCCGACGTCGTGGGCCTTGATCGCCTCCCCAACGACGATCGGCCGGGCGATGCGCCGGAAGAGAGGAAGCCGGAACCACGTCTGTAGGCCTTGATCGCCTCTAACCAGACGATCCACGGGGCGATGCCGACGGGGAAAGCCGGAACCCGCGTCACGGTGCGCCTCTGCCGATCCCCGGACGATCGGACGGCCGGTAAGCGGTCCACGTGCGTGGGCCTTGGCCGCCTCTAACGGGCGATCCAGCGGGACCGATGCGAGGCGGTGGCAACCCGACGTCACGTGGCGCCCAGCCCTCTATCAAGCGGGGCGATGCGGGCGAGGCGGAAGCGGAACCACGTCACGTGGGCCTTGACGCCTCCCAACGATCCACGGGACGGCGGGCGATGAAGCCGGAACCACGTCGTGCGCCGTACCTTCTAACGGATCCGGGGGCGATGGCGGGGCGAGGCGGAACGGCGTCTGAGTGGGCCTTGATGCCTCCCCAACGACGGTCAAGCGGGGCGATGCCGGTGGCGGCCACTGACAGTGCGCGATCGCCCTCTAACGGGATCCGGGGCGATCGCCGGACGGTAAAGCCGGAACTCCGACGTCGTGGGCCGATCGCCTCTAACCGGACGGTCCAGCGGTAAAGCGGAACCACGGCGTATCTGGTGGGCCTTGATCGCCTCCACGCCTCTTGATCGCTTCTTGATTGTCTCCGACCTCACTCAAGAAAGGGAGAGGGGAAAGGTGTGCCTCTCCCTCTCATCCTAGGGGGGTATTTATAACCCCACAAATGGGCAAAAGGGTAAAACCCCTCAAAAAATGGTTCAAAAGCGACAAACCGCTAATTTCTCGGCCCCGGCCATGGCGTATGCAGCGGCCGTATGACCTGCCGCAGACCGGCCGCCATTCGACCGGGATTCACTAGATGGCTGACCGGACCGTTATGGAATGGCAACAAGGACCTGACACGACCGTTCTGTGGAATATGGCCAGCGGCCATGAAATAACCCAGCCAGCCAGCTGACCATGGCCTTGACGTGGCCCTTCTCGACCGGGACCGCCCCGTACCGTAGCGCCAGCGCATGCTCAGCCTTGCGCCTTCACCGCCAGTGGTGGACGAGCCCATGGCGCCGTGATCGCTTGAAAACCGTGAGTATCCAAATAGCTCCATAACCTCAAAATCTCATGCCAGCGGCTACACTTCTTCCATAATCATAATTTGTATTTTTATGATAATTTATTCTCTCAAAATGCATGATTCATGGGCCGTTTAGTTGAAGAACTCGTTATTTTGAGCATTTTTGCATATATTTTTGGATGATTAAGCTCATGTCATCCAAAATAGAGCAACTGATATGGCTCTCAAAATATGACTAGTCAACACAAATCTTGATGTCGGCGATATGATTTTGAGTCAAACCGAGATCAAGCACTTAAAATATCATTGGAATCTTTGGGACATCAATTAAATCCCAAAACAACTCCCAATATGGAGTGTTTATAGTCAAATCGAGCGTCTCGACGAACCGGATCTAACGAGCTTAAGATCTCATAATTCCGACTTCATTTGGGCATCCAAATGCTCAAAATACATCAAATGATCGAAGGAATCATCCTGAGCCGTCCGATCGAGGGGAGTGGTACAGGCTTTACATGAATTTACAAGAGTGCCCCTCCTCCCATCTATAAATAGGCCTTCATTCCTCACACCAAAGGGGAGAGGCCAAGTGAAGAACAAATGGAGCCAAGTGAAGAGGAGCTGAAACAAGTGAAGAAGAGGAAGCCGGGCGTCAACCACCACCACCGTCTGATCCTTGCCATGATCTCCAAAGGAAGAAGAGGAAGAGTCCAAGCAAGGAAGAAGAGGAAGAGCAGAGCAAGGAAGAAGAAGAAAAGCAAGGAAGAAAAGGAAGAGTCCGGCGAGGAAGAGGAAAAGCCAAGTGAGGAGGAAGAAAGAGCTCGCTTGAAGATCTTCCAGATCGCACCCAAGCAAGATTGCACTCTTGCTCGGCCATCAACCATCGCCACCGTAGGTCACTAATTGTACCCGTATTCCGAAGTTACCGCATCTCCACCATCGATGATTCTGACGATCATTGTTACGGTTATTCCTCTCATATACAATTCGGTAATCCCGTTATCGGGAAGATTTTGTACTCAGCAGATACATAGTGGAAGCTTTTCTTTTAGGCAGGTGGTTTTCCCCTCGAGGTTTTCCGTTAAAATTCGGAGTGTCTATTGTTATCTTTAATTATCGTGTGTGTCTTTGGACTTAAGAGGCTAAAGTAAACTTTCACTCTATCGCTGTTGGTTTTCTAGCAACAAGTTTAATTTCTGGTCAACCTCAAATAGGTCAAATTTTTTTTATCGAAACTTGAATTAAAGATGTAAATCTGAATTTTTTTAAAATCACATCAAATTATTATATTGGGACAATCATTGACACTCTTATTAGATTTACATATTATCTCAACAGCACTAACCTAAATCTTAATTTTTTTTTTCTAATATGTTTGCAACTCTGTCTAAAATGTCAATGAATTACTCATATTTTTATCTTTTTAATACACTTTTCCACCTTTCTCTTTTTGCATGGAGATGTGATTTATACTTTAAATTGATTCTTTTAGTTCTTAGTTTGAATATCACTGCATTGTGAATTGCACCTAAAAATATGAATATTCTCAATTAGTTATCACTTAATTAGGGCTATAAAATTAGCTCGAAGATTATTGATCACTCGAAAATTGACTCGTATTTTGGCTTGAATCGAGATCGACTCGAAATAAATGTGTCGAGCTATGAGCTGAAATCTTGCCTCGAATTTGTTTTCGAGTCAATTTCGATCTGCACATGGATCGCTCATCTAACTCACGAGTGGATCGAATAATTTTTTTTTAAGTGTCGCGAGGTCGGGGTCATGGACTCAAGCGATACGCCAACTCGAATCCAATTAGCCATGCTCGATCGCTAATTTCTATCAAATCAAGGACTTTGCTTCGCCAACGGTGGAGATGAATTGTCTTGTGAAAGATTATACCTTATAACCTCTTTTTTTTCCCTCAAGTCTTTACAATCACTCAACCCGTTCTTCCTTTTCATTCTCTTATGCCCTAGTTTTTCAAAAGCCAGCATCACGCTCACCACTCACATTCTTGTCGATCTAAGACTCACTCTCTATCAGTTGCAGTGTCTGAGACTTTGAGGTGTTTCTTTGTCGCTATTATATTCATTCAACCTAGCTTGCTCAATCCATCGGTGTCTTTGCTTCTTTGCCTTAGAATTAATCATGCATCACACATTACACAACCTACTTATTTTCTTTCCTAAATCCGCAAGTGTTTCTTGCTATGATTTGTTATTATAAAGATTTTGTTACTTTTTGTGTTTTTATGAGATGTCGAAAGTAGACATGTGCATCTATTCTCAGTTCCATACCGAGAATAGTAAGTCAATTGTTCATTATTGTATATCATTTGAGTTTTTCACTTCTTCTAAGCTTTTTTCAATTATTTCCTTGATCTCCGTTGTTTAAGTTATTTTATGCTTGAGTTCTTCTAAGCTTCTTTTGGTTAGTTCCATACTTAGTTTGTTGGTGATTTTTCCTTATGTTTTTGTTTTTATTATATTATGATTGTATGATTATCTTTAGGTTTCATGATACTATAATAGTAAGTTAGTAACATAACTAAGTGTCTAAGTGGATGTTGTGCATCCCTATTTTACTTTGGATGAAGTCACATCTCATTTCATTTGACTGTCTGTCAGCCTTATTGTGTTCTGAATTTTCTGGTTAAAATTTATTTGGGAATTATAGAATACTTAACACAGCCGTTTTTTGCCTTAATTGTGCCAAACTCAATTCTAATATGCTATAGGGGAGTGGTGGATCTAAAAATATTTATAGAAGGCTGAAAACAACCACAATTATTGGAGAACCTGAAAATAATTGCTTCTTTTATTTTTCATATTTTTTTTCTATGATTATTTTTTGGGTTGCATGATTGATGAAGCATATTACTTTCTTATCTTTTTATCAATTAAATCTTATCATGTCCATTATACGATTATGTGACTATATGTTAATGCCATGCGGCCATGCAAATCAATAATTAAAATCTTTAAATTTATATTTTTTGTGTTCATAACATATTTTCTTTAGAAATCCTAACACATGAAATGATGAAATATTAATTATATACAATTATTATGCATTAGATTATGTATTATCTTTATCTATTGATATTTTGAGCTCTTTATTTGAATCGATAATGTAATTTCTCGTAGATATAATTATAAGTATTTCTCTAAGAAAATCTAATAATTGTTCAAGTCAATCTCTTGCTAATAATGCAGCAACTCCAAATGAGAGTATGAGTGAAATAGCTTCCATTGATGAAAACTAGGGTAAACGTTAATAATTTGAAATTTGATAACATTTTACTAAAATTTCTGTTGCAGAAAAAGAAAAAGTTCTGAAGTTGAAATATAATTTTTGTGAAGTCTTATATGAAATAAAAAAATTGGTACCATATCTCAATTGAACACACTTCAGGCGAATCACTATAACAAAATTGATAATAAAAGAAAAAAAAGCAAAACTATTTTATCTAGTAGTTAAGGATCTAGAAGAAGCTGAATTTATGTCTACTTTGTGTGTTTTATCTGCTTATGATCATAGTAGAATTAAAAATCTTGTAGCTAAGATAATCATTGTTCATGAATATCCATTCACAATAATTGAATATTTATGTTTTAATATCTTGATACAACAACAACAACAAATACAAGCCTTTATCCACTAAGTGGGGTTAGATATGAATCCTTGTCTTCATTGTGTCCTATTATGTGTCAAATTCTCATTTAATTCAAGTATACTAAGGTCATTTTTTATACATCTTAACCAAGTCTATTTAGGTCTACCTCTACCTTTCTTACGATAACGCAAATCTAATGCATCTATTCTCCAGGTCATGGACGATTGTTTTTATGTGGCCAAACCATCTAGGCGACTCTCTCTAATCTTATCACTTTGAGCTACTCCAACTTTTTCCCGAACACTCATTTAGCATTTTACCTCTAAGAGTAAAACTCATCCACCTAAGCATCCTCATCTCGTAATACTTAGTCTTATGCTTCTCTTTTATTGGCCAACATTACGCACTATTAGTCATTGCGGTCTTACCACCATCTTATAATATTTTCCCAAGGAAACTTTTTCTCACACAATAGGCGGATGCATTCCTCCACTTGACCATCCAACTTGAATTCTACTAATAACATCTCCATCTATTTCACCATCATTTTGAACAATAGAGCCTAAATATCTAAATTGTCACTCTTATTAATGACTTGTTCGCCTAATGTCACCACACTACCACTAGAATTTCTACAACTAAAATTACACTCCATATATTCAGTTTTAGATCTACTTAAATGAAAACCTTTAGACTTTAAAGTTGACCTCCATAATTCAAGTTTCTCTTGGACTCCCTCTCTAGTCTTATCAACAAGAAGAATGTCACAAAAGTATACACCAAGGTACATCTTCCTGTAAATGCCTAGTAAGAACATCCATAACTAAAGTAAAAAAGATAAGGGCTTAAAGTTGATCCTTGATGTAATCCAACTGAAATCAAAAAATATTGTCAATCCTCCTTCTATTTGGACACAAGTAACAGCTCTAGTATACATATCCTTAATGACTTGAATATAACTAATATTAACTCCTTTCTGTTCTAGAACTCTCCAAAGAACATCTCTTGAAACTTTATCATAAGTTTTCTAAATCAATAAATATCATATAGATCCTCCTTACTTTCTCTATACTTCTCCATAAAACCTCTTAACAAATGTATAGCATCCATAATAGATCTAGCATGAAACCAAAGCATTGTGAGAAACTTTTGTATCACATCGTAACCTATGCTCAATTACTCTCTCCCATAATTTTAATGTATGACACATTAACTTAATTCCTCTATAATTTGCACACTCTTGTGCATCACCTTTATTCTTAAATATATGAACTAACAAACTCTTTCTCCACTCATGTGGCATTTTTTTAGTCTTTAAAATAACATTAAAAAGATTTGTAAGCCAAGAAATTCCTTGATCTCCTAAATATTTCCACACTTCTATTGGAATATTATCGGTCCTATGTTTTCCACATTTCATTTTCTTTAAAGCTTCTCCCAGATTTACTAATAATGATGATAAAAATAAAATTCTCTATTTTTGTTTAGGTTAAGGTTGCTAAAATCAATCGTATTTTCATTCTTCATTAAAAGTTTATCAAAATATATCTCATCCACCTATTTTCAATATCCTTTTCTAAGAAAAATACTTTATTATTTTCATCCTTAATACACCTCACTTGAACTAGGTCTTTACTTCTCTTATCTCTTTAATTGGCTAACTTATATATACATCTTTCACCTTCTTTGGTATCTAATATGTTGTATAAATCACTACAAGCTAAATTTTTTGCATCATATATTACGTTCTTATAATCTCTACAGGACACTTTATATCTTTCCCAATTCTCTGAGTTTTTACATCTAAACCAAGTTTTATAATAATATTTTTTATTTTTTATCTTTTCTTGCACACTCTGACTCCACCACCAACTATTTTTATTAAAAGAAGTTTTTCCTATTGATTCTCTAAGCACATCTTTAGCAACTTGCTTAATTTCACTTGCTACTTTTTCCACATAACATTAGCTTCCTTATGAACATCCCAAATTCTAAGCACTTGTAGCTTGCTCTTAAAAATATTTTTATTTGTGTTCTTTAAGTGTCCCCATCTAATCCTAGGATAATAATTTGATTTATTTTTCCTCTTACAACCTTTCATCTTAAAATCTAAAACTAACAATCGATGTTGGGTACTTAAACTTTCACTTGGAATGACCTTCCAATCTTTACAATCTAAGCGATCTATTTATCTTATCAGAAAATAATCAATCTATGTTCTACTAGATCCATTTTTACAAGTAATAATATGTTCATCTCTTTTCTTAAATAAAGTATTAGCAACTACAAAATCATAAGCTAAGGCAAAATCTAATATAGTCCTACATTCTTCATTAGTCACTCCAAATCCATAACCATCATGAATACTTTTAAAATCTTCTATCACTCTACCAACATGTCCATTTAAATCTCCTCCAATAAATATCTTGATGAAATCAATAAATTCAAACTATCATAAAATTTTTAAATTTGATGTTTAGAAAGAGTGTATAAAAGTGTATGAAAGTGTATGAAATGTAGAAAGATAAATTGAAAAAAAGTTTGAAATTAGTTGAGAGAGTTTTGCTTACTAGTAATTATTGGACATCTAACCAAACAATTAGTTATATGTGTTTTGTTATGCATTATATTAGTTTTGATTGGAAATTGCAGTCTCATATAATTAGTTTTACTAATTTAGATCCTCATCAAGATGGGGCTGTGATTTATGAGAAAAATTCTAAAAGTTTGTTGCAATGAGGTATGCAAAATAAAATCAATACTGATACTTTAGTTAATGCATCTTCAAATAATGTAGCAACTAGAAATTTTAAAACACTATTTACTAGTAGGTCTAGATTTTTTTATGATGAGAGATTTCTTTCATATTCGTTGTGCTACTCTTATTTTAAACCTAATGATGCAAGATGACCTGAAAGAGATTAGTAAGATAATTGAAAGGATAAGAGATTTTATCTTATTTCTAAAATAATCTTCGAGTCACTTATATTCACTTCATGAGCCCCATCTCATATGAGATTGATTTTGATGATAACAAATATATGTTTAAATGTTACTAATCAAGTTCAATTCAAATATGCAGGAAAATTTTTCAACTCCAAGATCTTCAATCAATTCAGAATGCAAAAAACTATTAGGCGAACTAGTCAAACTTTTCTAAGAATTATTATATTAAGGTAAATGAAAAGGTCACTAAGATAAAATAAATGATTCATTCAATTTTAAATTCATCATTCTAAAATCATTTATATTTTTTATATCTTAAAATTACAATTATTCATTATATTATCCATTTTGGATAATATGAACTAAGTGTATGAGAAATTTTTTATTAAATATGTGTTCAAGTAAGATAAATTATGTTTAAACTTCATTAAATCATTTTCATGCTAATCATAATTTTTATTCATATTTTTATTGCATGAAAATTGAATCATCCTAAAATTATCATTTTATTCTTATTCTCTCCCTTATTATCATATTCATCTTCACATTATTTTGGCTGAATTTTTTAATGCATTTTGTCAAACAAAATATGTGAATTTAATTTAAAACATTTTTATATAATATTCCCTCAATTTTCATATTTTAAAATTTTATTAATTTGAAATTTTGAATTTGAATTATTTTATTATTTTTTTAATTCAAATTTCTTCATTCATGACATATTATTGCTAAATTAAATCAAATATTTTATGAAATATTTTGAACGCCCCAGGCATAATTTATTTTAATTATTTAGAGCTTAATTAATTTATTATAATTCATTTTAAATTTAAATTTAAATTAGTCCTTATTTAAAATAAATTTTTAATTAAAATCCATTTTAGGAAATTGTCTTTAGGGGGCCGAGCATTTAAATACAAAATTAAATTATTTTTATTAATTTAATATCCAAATAATAAATAATATAATCAGCTTAAATTAAAATTTATTCATTACATTAATTTGAGGATTTCCTATTTTGGAATACCCTTATGAAATTCTTCGTTGATTTTCCATGGATTTAATTTATTCAAAACCCTTTCGCTCATATTATTTTCATGGACTTTCCTTGCCAAATTTTTCATAGATTTTCTCTCTTATTCTAGCCATGTGAATCACATTTAAATAATTCAATTTTGGTTTATTTCAAATTTGCAAAGGAGCCTCTTGCATAATTCTTTGGCTGATCCATATCTTTTGGACTTGACATTCAAAGAGTTGTTATTCCTATTTCTCTCTCATTGTCTCATGCCTTGGCCGATCCTAAACTCTTCCCTCTTCTATTTAAGAGGCTTGTTTCAACTTGAGAAAGGTTCCAAAAAAGGTTAATATTCTCTCTTACTCTCTTACTCACCTTCTCCACCTTGGTCGATTCTAGCTAAAACAAGTTCTTGGAGATCTATGGTGATTCAAGTGTAAACTTTTCATCATCATTCTTCTCTTTCCCTTGGATAATTAGTTGGCTTGAAGATTGGTTGGGAAAATTGAAGGACTTGTGAGGTTTCTTCTTTGGCCGAAAGCTTCAAAGCTTGGTCTTAAATTCTTAAGGTGCTAAATTTCTTATATTATCTTAATCTCTTCTTGGCTTTGAGTTATATAAGATTAATTCAATTTATTTTGTGCTTAATTACTTCATAATCCTTTGATTTCTTGTTTGGCGAAGGTAACATAAGAAAGTTAATTTATTTTGTGCTTAATCACTTCATAATCCTTTGGTTTCTTGGTTGGCTAACACATAGAATTTAATTTGATTTGTGCTTAATCACTTGATAATCCTTTGGTTTTTTATTTGGCCAAAAGCTCTTACAACAATTTTTAATTTTCTAATGCTTAATCATTTGAATACCTCTTGTTTATCACTTTGGCATCATATAAGTTGGTTAAGATTGATTGTGCTTAACATTACATCTCACTTAATTTAACTTCACCACTTCATAACCTATTTGAGTTGTTTTGTGCTTGTTATTAACTTGCTTTCATTTGATTTGCATAAAGCTTATGTGGTTGCATTCTTGTGGTTATTATTCAAGTTATTATCTAGTATTCTAATTGCAAAGTCTCTTATCATTTGAATATAAGTTATCTTATGTGAAAAAGAATTCAAGTTAAAGTTGTATTGCATATTAAGTTGATTCATATTTCACCTCAAGTTTGTATTTTAAAGTCATATAAGAAAATTATTTCAAACATTTATAAAGTTAATTTACAGCAACATTCACTTACTTGCTTGCACTAAATATTTAATTGAAGATTTTATTTCAATTTCAATTCCAAATTAAAGTGAGTTGTCTTTCATTAATACACACTTGCCTATATTTAGTATGATTTGAGTTGTGAGTGCAAAAATCTTTTAAAATTAAGAGCTAGATATTTGTATCTTTTTTTTCTTGCCTTGATTTGTGTTGGGGTTATACTTGCCTGTTGTAGAAAAGTATGCATTGGGTTATACTTACTCGTGTAAGAAAGTACGGTGTTGAGTTGTACTTTCTCATGAAAGAAAATACGAGAGATTTGTTTTAATCTCATTTTGATTTAGTAAATTCCTAGCTTGGGTTGTTGCTAGGCTTGGACATAGGGTTTAGGATTTAGCCGAACCAAATAAAATCTCTATGTTCACTTTTTTTTTTCCTGCACCTTCGTTTTTATTTATTTCTGCTTATAATTGTTGTGGATAATTAAGGAAAATTTATTTACAATTAATTTTTATACAAAGCAATCAAATTAAATTTATTTGCAAGTTTTATCTTCTTCAAATTACAATTACATGTCTTATGCATCCTACTTCATTTGCATGCACAGTTTGTTGTTTGTTTATAATAAGCCAATGCCCAATATAACCTAGTCATGAGAACTAAAATGATCTAGCGAAGCCGGTACCTACATTCCAGACCCGAAATCGTTTAGTGGCACTCAAAATGCTAAGGACTTGGAGAACTTCCTCTGGGATATGGAGGAGTACTTCAATCTTTAGCATTACTCTTTTTTCATTTGTGTGCCTCTTGAGGGTGATTAATGTGCAACAAAATGTATCGATAGTTCATGAAGCATCGATTGACCGTAATCTAACAGATGAGGAAGATCCCATGTGCCATCAAGGATAAAGGTTGAAACCGATATTCCCTCATTCATTTCAAATTGAAGAAGAAAAAAAAAACATATTTGTTTGATTACAATGAACAAGAAAAAATTAATAGTAAGGAGTTGACTCTAATCTAATAGGTTCGACCAGATCTTGAGAAAAACCTTTTGGCCTACTGAGACCACAAAAGTAAAGACTTAATAGTTTTTGATTTTTTTTTACTTACTAGCTCTATCAGCGACCAGGCCGTCTCTCTAACCAAAGGATTGTATCCATCTAACTTTGCCACCTATACTCGCCATCCATTCTAAGTTTAGGGACCAAAAAAGTAGCTCAACTAAACACTCACCCATACACTTTTTTACGGTTTGAAACAAGTAAAGGCTCATTGCTCACCATCCCGTGGACCTTGTCATCGGATTTATCTAGCCGGTATAAGACTATTTTTCTTAAATATGCTTTACCTTATCTAAATTATGCACGGTTGCCTTCTCAGGAAGATTGGGTTCACTTTGAAAAAATAAGAGAATTGCTTTAAAATTTTCATCAAATAATTAAACTTTTTTTAAGGTTCAAGCTATCCTACTGCAAATAAGCTGCTTCCCGATCTAATAATAATAAAAAAAATGTTAGATCAATAATTCTTATCTAGTACTACTTTCATTTCAAATATGGTGAGCATCATGAAAGCCAAATTTGATAAGTATTGGACAAACTGTTCAATGTTATTCTCAATTACTTGCATTTTAGATTGTATAATAAAATTATTTGCCATCAATTTTTAATATCCACAAATTTATGATGTTAATAATGTGATTGAGAAAAAGAATAATGTTAAATAAAAATTTTTTGAGCTCTACTTATTATGTTATTGATAAACAGCAGATAATTAAAGAAATTATAGGAGCATCTACCTCTCAACCTGAAACAACAATCATAATTGAAAGAAATAATAATTCACATGTTAAGCTGGCTAGTTTGTATCATTTTATAGATTCTACTGATTTTTAGTTTCACAAAAGTCTGACTTAAAGATATACTTAAAGGAAGCTTGTGTTAAATGCCTTAATTCAGAATTTCATATTTTGGAGTGGTGAAAAATATCTAACATGAAATACAAGACTCTCTCAAAGATTGCAAAAAATATTTTTATAATCCCAATAATAATAGTTGCCTCTAAGTTAGCTTTCAATGTAGAGGGATGTGTACTTAGTGATTATAGAAGTTCAATTTCACCAAAAATCTTATACGTAGTAGTATGTACTGAAAACTGGATTTGAGCAGCATATAAATCATCAAAAGAACATTTGGTAATATTTACATTTTTTTATTTTATATTGCAACTAGCTTCTATTCAAATATGAATTACATTTCTTCCTTTATAATTTCAATTTGATATTTTTGAGAAAGAGAACTTAGCTATATGTGTTCCTAAAAGCTTAATTGTGGAATTTCAAATCTAAAAACAAGTGATAACATTTCAATTATGCAGGTTAAGTGCTACATTTCTTCCTTTTACATATTTTTTATGTTCCTTGCATATGTTGCGACACCCAAAAACTTAGACAATCTAACAAGAGAACTATTTTGATTGCATCGTGTGTGACACTTATTATGAACTTGCATTTTATTATTTGTTTTGTGTTTTTGCACTAGAATGTTTTATGTTAATGTATGTTTAGATGCCAATGATAAAATTAAAGTGAGATAAAATAATGGGGCTTTGTTAGTTGATTTCTATATTTTTAGTGGAATGACTTAATCAATGAAGTAAATTTGAGAGACTATTTGGTCATTTGGGGTGGCATACTGCCTTTCATTTTTTATTCATTTGAAGTGTGGCTAAATTATGAACTCTTACTGCTTTTTTATTTGTTGATGTTTGTTGTGTTAGAAATATGGATTCTAAATTGTCATTGTAGACATGTAGTGCTATTATAAAGCTGTTGCTTGAAATCATGTTGCTTACTTCATTTTATCAATAAATTTTTAATGGTGAGCTTATGGAAGTTTGGAATGTTGTAATGGTTTAATGCTGCTTGTTTTCTCCTATTATAAATTTGTAATACCATTATACTTCAGTTTATTAAAATTCAAGAATCATTTTGAATTGATATTAATATAGTAAACTTATTTAATGTCACCCAAAAAAATTAACCAATTATCTTAGTTTTTTGAGGGTACAAAAATCGATTACTTTTCTTTCCTATTCTGGTTTTTGGTTTTCCATTCTCTTACTTACTTGCAGGGAATTACTATTTACTAGTTAGTTGATAAGTTCTTCAATTCTACATTCTAGCTGTCAGGGCATGAGGTAATTTATTTTTCTTGAATTTTATGCATCTTGTGGACTAGTGGACTGCATATATTGTGTTAATTATGAAGAATAGTGATTTTCTTTTACTCACTATTTTTTTTCTTATATATTTAAACCCATATTTATGTTCCTTTTTGCTCTTAGGCTCTTCAGTCTAGGATTGAGGTAACTTTTTTCTTAATTGTTATGCTGGTTGTGGTTGACATAAAGTGGGGATGTGCGGTTATCATTGAGAATTTTTGACTTGATAATTTGAGACAATGATGAGAAAAAAATATGTTTGCAATTTGGGCTTACTCAACAAAAATTTGTGCTCCACTGTTGGTAGCTCTCATTGAATAGCCAAGCAACATAGAGCTTTGTACTTTGCAAACACTCTTAGTGCTTTATTTATACCATCATCATTATGTATTTCTTAGGTATCAATTTCGGTGTGGTGAGAACGACAATTGACCCGAAACCAGAACGGTCAAAAACAACGAGATTTCAACCTGATTGACCCGACACGACCCGAATGATCAAAATCGGGTCAAAATCGGGCCAAAATCGGGTTGGCGGGTCAATTTCGAGTCAAATTCGAGTTGGCGGGTCAAAACCGAGTCAATTTCGGGTTGGAGAGTCAACCCAACCCGACCAAATTTTCCAACCCAAACCCGATTTTGAGTCGGGTTCAGAAGTCATTTCGGATCAATTTTTGACACCCATATTTCTTGCCTTTAATATTGTAAGTCTTCAGCTTAAATGATATTTTGTTAACAATTTAATTTTCTCCATCTTTAAAGCTCTACTGGATCGCTTCGGTAAACTAGAGCCTACAACTATACAAGTGAATTATAAAAATTTATAAATTTTTGCTAATCGCTGATGGTTGAAGATAGATATCACTTTCTCTCAGTCCTAATAATCAATTTAATATTTTTTTTATTTTTTTCTTATTTCTTAAATGTTATATCAATTATATGGACTTCTTTATTATTATAATAATTAGAGCCGTTAAACATGAAATATCAAATGTATAACACTAGTCAGAATTGTAAAAATGTATATTGTTAATAGCTATTTGTCAATAACATGAATTTGTAATTTGTAATTGAAAATTTTTTCTTGCTTTGGTTTATAAAAATTTACTTCTCAGTTTAGTTGTGTTGTATATTTACATATTTAATTTCAAATTTATGAATTTTTCTATGTTTCATTTTATTTGTTTATTTTATAGAAGAGTTGATTTAATCAAATCAAGCCAACTTTTTTAGATTTTTTAGCCTTCATTTCAATTTTCAGGCTAAAACAGTAGTTGAACTGTAGAAACAAGCTAGCTCGTTTCACTTTAAAGCAGATCAAGCTCGATTCAATTTTTATTTGAGCTTGCTCAAAATTTATTATATACCAGTCAATCAATCAAGATAAATTATTTCGAGTCAATTTCAAATCAGCTATAATTCAGTTTGAAATCGAATCATTCACAACACCACACTTTAACATTTGAATTGCATGTGCCGTCTATGATGGAGTTGAAACCCTAGTTAAATTAAATAAGGGCAAGTCAACTCAATTAGGTAAAAAATATATAAATTAAAAAATTAACAACCAATGTCACGTGCTGACAAAAAATATGGATTCAAGTATTGATCACAAAGAATATTTCATGCAAGTGAGTAATAAAGATATGGCACGATAATTTAATAAAAAGTTTAATTATGAAATATATATATATATATATATATATATATATATATATATATACGGTGTGAATAAATTTTAGGGTGTGGTGTGATGAAAAAATATATAGTTTTATTTGAAAAACTATGATCTCGATATGATTTTTTTTTAAATAAAAAAAATAATTATAATAGTTTTATTATTATTTTTTAAAGTAGTTATAGCTGTCCCAATTATATCCTTAATAAAAAAATTTATATTCTTCTCTTTTCTTCTATCTTGGTCAACGCTTAATATGTGAAAGGTATAATCAGTTATAGTATTTTTAAAAATATATTTTCATATAGTTTTTAAGTATTCTTTATATTTTAAAAATAAATAAATAAATTTTTTAAAATATTCGAAATATTTTTTAAATTATTTGGATATTTTTAAAACAATTCTCACTATCAAATAAATTTTATTTTAAATCAAATATGAATAAATTAAATATAAAAGAAATATAAAAAATAAAAAAGAAAGTGATCCCAAGACTATTGAAATATAAATTTGATGTAAATAAAAAATGATTTAAAATTCAATCATAAATTTTAAAATATTTACCAAAATTATCAAAACTTGATTTAATAGGATTTGCATTAAGCATATATCTATTGTATTAAATAAAATTATTATACCCGCATCTGAACATATAATTAATAAATTATTGTAGAAAAACAAAAGCTACAGTGAAAACAAATCATTAGTACATTAATTAAACATTACTTAACTATTTAAACCGGTACTAAACAAAAAATTTCACGTGATTTAATGAAGCTTGGCTCCATTAAGTGGACCAATGCAATAAATTTTATTTTCATAATAGTCCATAATTGCGAGAAATGGAGACGAGGCGTTGGTATTATTTGACATAACCCTAATATTTATTAAAAACTTACCTCGTCTTGCAATTAGGGTTCCAGCAGCAATAATTTTCTAAACAGAAGGTCCAAATCTCTCAAGCAACTTGCAAATTTGTGAGGGTTTGATAAATAATTTATTTTTTTGTTTGTATTAATGGTCCTTATTTTATAGTCAGTGCATTTTGGACTGTAATTGCTAGTTTCAATTTATATTTTATGATTTTGGTTCAGCTTTTATCAAAATTTATTTTGCAGTTTTTGTGTTTTGATTCAATTTTGACAAATTCAATTTGGTACAAGTGAAATATTCGAAATTATTTTTGTTGCATGTCAGAAAATTTAAAACGATAGAGTAAAATTCTGTGTCTTAGTTTTGAACGAAAAATTCAGCATACACATAAATAAATAAAAAAGTGAATAAGAGATACTCAAATTTTTACGTAAAAAAATCCTGAGAAAAAAAAGAAAAAATCATGAAGTCGAATCCAATTAAAATGTTCTACTATATATGATTTGAATTACAAAGTCTTAATCTTCACGAGAATAAAATCATAAGATTGTATATGTCAAAGTAAACCTAATCATATTACAACAATTATACGATAATGATATAAAGGTTACTTCGTTAATTTAACTCATTTTTACTCGAATCAGCTCATCCTTGATTCTAATGAACCCTTTTGATTATAAATTTATAAAAAATTAGAATTCTAATTATTCTTAATTTAATTTTATAAAATTACGTGTATGTATTATCTTTCAAATCACACTTAATTTAATTTTATTATGATACATCAATTTTGAAGATAAAAAAATTATTGAAACTCAACTAAAATTACTATATTTGTGGCTAGAGTCATTAAAATTTGAGTAGAAGTCAACTAAATAAATTATATATGAGGCTGTAAAATTAATAAAAAAATATAATTTGAATTTTTTTTTTTAAGAAAAAAAGCTTAAGCTAAATTTTAAAAGTATGAAATCATTGAAATCAAAACGTTTGTAATTAGACTGAAATAGAGAAAAAAAAAATCAAATTTAAAAAATTTAAAGAAGAAAGCTACAGAAAGACAACATCCTAATACGAAACATAAAAAAATGATATTTAGCTAAATCTTGGGAGGATAAGGCCCTGAATGATGGATGCCTTTATACATTTGATAAATCACATGATTAAAAAGATAATTAGATTTGCTCTTATAATTCGTGTCAAATAAAAGTATCTTTTAGTTTAAAAAATTTATTCTATCGCTAATCTAAGAGCCAAAATTGACCTATTTCATCTTTTAATATTTGAATAGATGATATGATGATCAGCAATTAAATTGAGGCCTCAAACTCTAATAATGATGTTGATAAAGCTTATATAATTAAAGATAGACTGATGAGTTAACATGAATTTTATTGTAGTGATATGAGAATGAGGAAAAATATCTTTTTTTTCAACCTCAATTGTATGAGAATTAGTGTCGAAAATTTATAATAGAATAAAATTTCAATTTTGTTGGAAAATCTAAGACGACGCAGATAGTTGAAAAGAGAATAAGAAATTTCAATTTTATAAAAAAATCCTAAATGAAAAAATCGCCTCAAAAGAAAATATTCTATTATATATCTTATTTAGAAGTTGTCTCCGATTTACAAAAATCATGGAAATTACGTAGAATTCCATAATCGTTACAAGTTATGCAATGCAGAATTGAATCAGAATGCTGGTTTAAAGAATCTACAATCAATCAATCAATCGACAATCTGATGATTTAACTTCAAACTTCTAAATTTCTCCGTTAGTCTTTATCATTCCCCCTTTCATGATAAGAATGGGATCCTATTTATAAGATTTTGAGAGGGGCATTTTAGTCATTATAGCTAAAATCCAAAACACCCATCGGATGATATTGATTCATTTGATCATGATAATTTTTGGTGATTGACGTCAAAATGATCTTCGATTTGTGGTCCCAGATTCGCCTCACGAACCGCCGATTCATTATAAGAATATCAAATTTGAAAGTCATTTGATCATCCTGACTAAATTTTTATATATTTTTGATTGATTTCATATTTCACTATTTCACCCAATTTCTTAGATGTTTAACTTATCTCATTGAGATATTTAATTATTATGCAAAATAATATATGTGTATATCAAGAATCATTTTGTGAAGGCTCGCCAATCATGTGCATTGAGATACTTTAAAACATCTTATAAAACTTAATCAATTCAAACCCTTACAATAAAGAAGTAATATATGCTAATTTCTTAAACACTTAAATCACAAATCAAAGCTCCGAGCAATAAAGAGAGAGAAACTTTCAGCACATCTGGCCATGTCCCCACCACTTTTGCATTCAATTCGTTTTCTAAATTTGGCTTAGTCTGAACTAATGATGGCCTTAAACATCAATAATTGAGCATTTGGAATCTTTAATCACGCTTTAAAGGGGTTTCTCCTTTGTTTTATCTGTAATTATAAGAAAATATTTCAAATTTTGGAGAGATTAGTCATGAATCGTATAGTCTTATTGATTACCAACCAAGAAGCTAATGGCAAGCAGTATCAGTATTGAAAAATATATGAATATGAAGGCCCACAAAACCTACCGAAGGACCAATATATCAAAGGTGGTCCATTGCTTGAGCACCAAACCATGGCAGGTACACCTAAATCATGGTTTTGGTTAATTATTATATGTAGTAGAAAAGGACCGGCCTAGTTGAAAAAAGGGTTAAAAATCATATGATATTTTAATGAAGAGAAATACCCACCGTCTCTAGTACATACCTGGTGAACCTCGACCATCAATTCTCAGGAGAGGCCATACTTAGGGGGAAATATCACACGTATTAATGAATGTGGCTTTAAGCGATACGACATCCTCACCCACAAAATGGACTCATTCAAAAAAAAAAAATGAAGAGAAATAAAATGGATCAAAATATATTAATTATTTTTTATTTTAATCTTAATATATATTTCTTTTTTTAATAAATAATTTATTTAAAAACAATATGATTTTTACCGTACTTTAAAAATAAAATAATTTTTTAATATTTATATAAGATATAAATGATAAAAATTTAATATTTTTCAAATATATAAAATATATCTTTTATTACAAAATCTGTATCCCGATAAAAATTAAAAAGGATGATTGATGCCTACAGACAAACTAGGGATAGTGAGATGATTAAAAAGATCTTAAATTGTTGGTGAAGTAATTAATTTTAATTTATTTATCCAAATAATACTGAGACCTGCATATTAAATGTTTTTAAAAATATGTAATATTTTCATCCATCACATTAGCCTAAAAAGAATGCCTGTGCAAATTTCCTTTATTGAACAGCTGGGCCAGGCCCAGCCCATTTATTCTGCAAAACGGCTAAATGAATGAAAAGGCGGCCAACCTACAACGCCAGCAAGAATTCCAACGTCTGTGCCACTCAAATAATTCCATAGCTCGCATTAAAATACAAAAATATAAAAAATCATTGATTTACTTCTAATTTGTGCAAGTGCAGCTTAGTCTATTAATTAAGAGATTAATATTTTAATTGTTGGTTTAATTTTTTAAAATTAAAAATTAAAGATTAAATTATAAAGCTTTTTTAGATATTAAATCAACAAAGCTCAAAAACTATAATTAAATAAGTGATAGAAATATAAGCATGAATGTTGCATGATAAAAATGTCATGGTGATGGTGAAAGAAGTTTATCAACTTAAAATTTTACAAAAATCTCAAACATATAGAAAAGATTAGTCAAGAGGAACTTATAAGTAATATATGAGTTTTTTTTATGTGAAAACCAAAAAAAAGAGAAAAAATTATAAGGCCAGACCTAATTTGAAAATTTTTGAGACATTGGAGTTACCTTTAAGAGAGCATAGAGAACATCAAATCCGATATAAATCTTATTATTGACATCAAGATCCAAAATTAGTATTAATGGCATGCAACGATTTTAATGGCAAGGGTATCATCAACATTGTTGACAATGAAGGTGACAAGTTGAACTGAAATTAATGTTAATGTTAATGACATGCATTTGACTTGTATGTGATGGTGTGCATTAGTTTTATTAATGATTATTAGCATCCGCATTTATGTAGATAGAGTTGATTGGACTTATAAATGATAATGTGCAATATTTTATTGACAACAACATATCTCAACATTATTAAGGATAACAGGTAATGCAATCGAAAAACTTTAGTGGTCGTATTGATGGTGTGCAGTAACTTTATAGGTGATAGTGTTCATTAATATAATTGGTAATGGAAGACGATGAAATTGACAGGCATTGAGATTTTTGTTGATGGAATATATCAATCATATAAGTGATGATATGCATTGATATTGTTGGCAACGACCTGAAAAAAAAAATTAGCAGGCATTGTTATAATATGTATTGAGCATATAAGCAATAAATTTTCTAATAATGGCAGGTCACAAAGTCGACAACAATAGCAGAATGTTGGCAGTTGGATGATGATAGTCAAGCGATAAAAGTTAATCAATAGTACTTAAGAGATGGTAATCAAATAATGATAATGATTAATTGTAGTTGAGCAACTGAGGGTGAGTAATCGAGGATTAGATAACATTAGTTGTTGATAGTAATCATTATAAAATGATAAGTAAAGCTTTATAGTTCTTTAAATATTCTCTATAAGTTATAGTTATATGAAGTGAGAGAAGAATATATCTTAATATTAGATACATAAAATATCATTATATATTTTTAATTATGAGAAAAATTTTGTACATCCAACCAAATATTATCATGATCATACAAAAAATATGTATGATATTAAATTAGGATAAGCTTAGATCAAAGGCCAAAGCCCCACATGTCCCATTA
Organism: Cymbidium sinense; assembly: GCA_021442155.1. Classification (NCBI taxonomy): domain Eukaryota; kingdom Viridiplantae; phylum Streptophyta; class Magnoliopsida; order Asparagales; family Orchidaceae; genus Cymbidium; species Cymbidium sinense. Next base: position 60,302,755 of record CM038225.1, read on the forward strand.
ACAAAAGCAATATTATGTGTAGCATTTGTAAAATACATTAACTATTCTCATGTTAGTAAAATCATCGATTTAGATTGAACATGAAAAGCATAACTCAAAATAGGGGAGCAAACTCGCATATAGTTGAAGCTGGGCAGAGGGGGTTGCTTATGTAAATTTTATAATTTCTCTTATAAAAGATAGAAAAATTAGTCATTTGTCTCTTTTATTTTTATTTTTTTGCCCTATGCTTTTTCACGATCACACAAAATTTGCCCCTTATAAAAAGAGAGGTTGGTTTGGCTCTTAGCCCAAACCCCACATGGAAAAATTATTAATATGATCAGAAGATCAAGCAGAATAGAACTTCATACATGAGAGCTTTATGGTATATTTATCACCCAATCAAGTAGGGAAAATGAACACCTCTAATGACATGAACTACCATTAATAGTTGATGTGCCAAGGTCTCTTTTGTGCAAATCAATTGGTCTTTCCTTCTTGCACACTCAATTTCACTTACCTTTGCTCTAGCTCGGCTTGCTCGCGTTTGCTTTGCTCTTTCCTTGCTCGTGTGTTCTACCCAAGCCATGCTCAATGATCAAGCTGCTCGCCAAATCTTGTTCTCCCCACTCACACTCCCTGTCTATTTAGCTCGCTCGATTTCACTCACCTTTCTCTCTTTCTCCCTTTCTTATAATGTGAATCTAACTAATGTGGTTCAATTGAATCAAAATTAGTCAGTTCATTTTTTAAAATTGTGATTTTATAGCTTATGTCATTTGGGGATAGTATCTTCATGTTTGGTTCATGTTTAATATAAATTATAGAGTTGCCATGTTATTAGAAAGCTATAAAGCTATGTTATCATGCTCTTGCCTTCAATATTTAGATGGAGAGAAATTTTACAATTCATAGATCTAAATTTTCTTACCCTATGAATTTATTTCATAGAATTAAATTCCATATTGGCTACATTCAAGAGGTGAGAATGGAATGAATATTAATCACTGATGTATTTAATCTGTTTCAAAATGCCTGGACACATAATGATGTTGGTTTTCCTAGTTACTATAGAGCGTTTTATATAACTTTAGCTGCAACACCTATTAGTTTTCTTTAATATTTGGGCTGATTGGAAGTCTCTTTATTTTAAGGGTTTAATTTTTTTAGTCCTTATTACTATTGTATCTAGATTTTTGAATATTTTTTATTCTTTTGGAAGGACTATTTCTCAACATATGTTTGGATGAGAAAATACATGAGACCAACAACTTGACTAACTAAGACCAATAAAATACTAAAACTAGTACATAAAGAGCATAAAAATCTAGAATTTAAGTATATAATTTTTTGTACCTAATCTTCCGAGTAATGAAGAGACTCTTAACTTCAATAGGCTATGTTCTTTGAGATTCCATCTTCTTAGTTTAAAGGCCACAAATGATTTAACCTTAATAGTGATGGCATTCGTAAAAGGAACCATAAATTTTTAGAATAACCAATCATTCATTTGCCTCTAAATCTCTTAAACCAACACAAAAGTAAAAAAGAATATAAAGTATTCTCATCACTAAATGAGTAGATTATGGCTAGCATATATGGATACCGTTAAAGAGAAATTTCTCTCTATCAACAGATTTTTGATGAGTCATAAAAAAAGAGACAAGCAAATATTAGATTATTATGGGAGTCGTGAGATTGAGCATATTGCTTACAAGTATCATCAACAATAATATCTCTAATATAAAGTTTATGTCATTTCCAAACTTTATGAAACTATCATCATCTGCCTAAACAAAGTGTATTTCAACAATAGCCATTGAACCAAACCAATTGAAATTAATCCATTGAAGGCCCATTTTCAAAAATAAGTTTCTTAATAGAAGAACTAGTGATATATTTTATTATCATTCTATAGAATTTTAGCTAGTCTTATAGAAATCAAATAATTAAAATTGATATTAAGAGAATTTTAATAAATAAAATTTTGGGTGGAAGGTCTAGTCCACCTTTTATAAAAAAAAATGTAGGTTTGTCAAGATATTATAAGGTAAGTTAGAGATCACAAAGCATTCCGAGCTCAAACTTTCAACCAAAGTGTTGCCCACTTGCCCTTAACTCTAGGGTGAAAAAATGATACATTATTCTCATCACCAATCCAAAAAAGTAACCATTTTTTTTTTTAAATTTTTAAAAAATAAAATTTCCTTAAAAGATCCATGAGACATTTTGCACAATTCATATTTTAGTATCCCTTAGATGTAGAAGATAGCAAGCTTTAAAAGCTTGTTATTAAGAGTTTGAATAATCACATAGTTTACATAGCCCATAATCAAGAAATCATTGATGAAAATATGATAAAAAATAGAATATGGAATTTTGGATAAGATGATAATAACTTTCGTCCACTTAAGTTTTCTAAAGATAGAAAAAAAATGCTTGTGAAAATGGTGAATATGAGGAAAGAATAGAGTATATCTATCTAAACTCATGAAAGGCTAAGAAGAACCATTTAGTTTAAACATTAAGTAAAATCATGAAGCGCACTTGGTTAATGTAAATTAAGATCCAATTAACAAATTAATGGATATTTGATGTAGCACATCATGAAGAAAATAAAAATGAAAGGGCTAAAGCCCAAAGAAAAAAAAAAGAATTGGCACAACTGCAAGAGCCCAAGCTAAAGACAAATAAAGGGTCCATATTCTAGAACATCTTAAATATATTTTTTATTTTAATATTTTAATATTTTAAAATTTTCTCTAGAAGCTTATATGGCTAACCTTGATATAAAGAAGGCATTAAAACCAAGTTGTTAAATACTCCCTTAATAAATAGCCACCAACCCCAATTTTTCTTCGTTTTTTCGTCCTAAATTTTAGCCCTAAAGTTTAGTTATGCTTATAAATATAGGCTAAATTACTTTATAAATTTAGTTGTTGAATAAATTATTTTGAGTAAAGTATTGCTCTTTCTCTTGCTTGATGCTTGGTGATTCAAGTTTATTTTTTTTCTTTGATGAATTTAGGTAGTTGACCTTTATTCAATTTTATATTTACTTTTACTCTTTTAATATCTTACTTTAATTTACTTAATTCTATTTTTCACATTCTTAACTTTCTCTAAGACAAATGATCATCCATCCTAAATATTACATCAACTCCAAAGCCCCACCTAAAGCTCTTGGTCAAATTAGGCAAAACTAAGGTTTAGTCTTGTTCCCTTTCCATCGACACTCTTATAAACTCCACCAACCTAATTCTCTACCGTAGATCATTAGTTCATATCTTAAACTAGCCATCCATCATTATTTTCAACCATTTATTCTACGTAAGACTCATTTTCTAAAAATATCTTTCAAATTAAATCAAATCAGCTCAATTTGAGCTAATCTTGGAAATTCCACTAGAAGACTATACTAAACCCCTCAAAATTTCATCAAAAATTTTAGATCTCATTTTTAGACATTAATCTAAAGATTCGTAGTATTTATTTACTTCTTAATCTCACTAAAAGGCTACTCGTCACCATCATAATTCCTTCTTGAATAAATATATTTATCATAGAAGCTTATAGCATAGCAAAAGGATTTTTTATTTGAAATCAATTTAAGCACTTACTAATTTTTTAGAGTTATTGATTTTTTAGAAGATTGAGGTATCTTATTCATGATAATAGATTATGTGGTGTTTTTCCATTTTTATGGTAAGATACAAGTTTAATGCCACTTCCTTTATCTATCATTATACATGAAGCCTAATTGATACTTGCATATATTAAATGAAACAAAGTTAGGTCATAATATTCTAATATAATTTTGATTATGGTGGACTTAAAAAATTGATTGATGACTTCTATGGTGCATTTGGGGAAGTGGTGGTAGTGAGAAAAGGCACTCTAATGTCATTTAGAAATTACATTTTGGATGTATTTTGGAGAATCTATATTATATAAGTTATATTTTTCAACTTGACTTAATGAATATAGTGGTTACCATAAAGTTATGGTCTTGACTTTTTAAAAATAAAAAAGGGGATTTACATACATACCACTCAAAACAGCTTAATTTACATATTTAACACCGTAAACTTTTTATTTACTTATATAACATCTAAAACTTAAAAATACAACAAAATACCGATAACGCCGAATTGTCATATGAACTCCATCTGTGTTTGGTTCTTGCGCCAAGAAATAGTCTTGCATCATCCTCTCCCCACCTAATCATCCTACTGCTAGTGACTATGAAAACAAAAAAGCCTTCTGAAGATAAACACTAAGTCATCCATGGTAGAGATTCGTTTTATGGGCACTCCCAAGCAAAAGGCTATAAGTAAGAGAAATCAAACTCATTAATAAGACTGTCATCTCCGAGGTTAAGAAAACATGCCACAACTACTAGCCTTTGAGGATCTAATTGCTTGATTTACAATAACTCTACTAAGAAAATATGCGTTAGAATGTTTGAAAAAAATTTTACAGGCTTATTATTTTGCTCTCGACGATTCATATCACTCCATATTAAAAAATTATGATTATTTTAATATAAAAAAATAGAATAATAAAGAGTAAAAATTGAGCAGCTATTTTGACTTAATAATTTGTATATCTCAAGAATATGAAGTTTCTATCCAATCTTAAATATAAAAGAAGGCAAAAATTTTAGATTAGGCTTAATCCTAATCTTAATTAGCAGTTTAGGCATGAAAAAATTTTATTTAACAAAATAGGCCTAGTCGTCCGATGACGACAGGCGTCTATTTCGCAAAAAACTCGTGAACCGAGATCGCTGACCGCTTTCTTTCCTCCCATTCCGCCGCTCCTCCGTTCCACCACGGATTTCAGCCGCCTTGGGAGGTCGCCCGGCTAGGGAGACTCACCGTCCCCTATTTCGCAAACAAATCGAGCCGAGATCGCGATTTACTTTGTCTTTTCCTCCCAATCCGCTCCGCTCCACGCCAGATTTCGAACCAAAGCATGTTGCGCCAAGGGGGAGGTCGCCGCCAAAGGAGAGCTCGCCGCCGTCCGTCGAGTGCGCCACCGCCGGAGACGGGTTATTTCTTCGTTTGTACGCCGATTAAGGTAAATTTTTTCCTAAATGCTTAATTTGTGATAGATCTTGCTTTGTGTTGTATGATTTGCTTATTTTCTTGTGTTATTTAGCTAGATTTGCTGGACATTTGTGTTGTATGATTTGCTTTGATGTTTTATAGCACTTCATCTTGGATGTTTAACATGTTCTGGATGCTTATTTTGAATTTTCTTTTCTTTTATTTTTAATTTAGGTATGAATGGTTAATTGTAGTCTAGGTGTGTATCAATGTAGATACTTACACATGTTTATTGGAGCTATTTGCTTATTTCCTTTTATAATGTTTAGGCATTTTTTAAGGATATAAATATATCACTTGTTTTTAGTAAATGAGAAAGTGTGCAAAAAGCCAATTATAAACTCATGAGCTTCACACGGGGGCTAAAAAATATTCATGTAGCTATGAAATTATTTATTTATTATTTGCAAGTGTTCATTTATCTAGCTATGGATTAATGAGATGTGATTCTTCTTAGTGGTTTAGGTGCAATTCCGTTGTACGATATTATTCATCTTTATGAAAGCTACGATTAGAATCTACTCTCCCTTCGTCATTTATGAGTTTGTGAAATATCTCCAACTAAAATGCGCAATTGTATTATATCTTGAAATATTTTTCTTCTATGACCAGGGGAGAGGAAGGATTCTTGCTGGTTAGAATTGTTGTTAGTTTAATATGAGTTGAAATGCTCGCATAGTTCTTTATTATGATAATCAATGTTGTTGATAATTTCTTTCCACCTACATTGGTGAAAAAATCGATCAATTTAGATCCCACGAAGGATTAACTCTTACAAAAAGCAAATCATGAGATCATTGAAGTTAGACCATGCAAAGTCATGTGTTAATCTTGTAGGTCATTTTCCTATTGGGGCTAGATTTATCGCGACTCATATTATTGATGACGAAGTGTGTGAATCTGTACTCAACGCAGCTTCCGTGTAGCCTGTAGTAATTTATGTTGAAGTTCAGGAATTATATTGTGAGGGAAGAGATGTTGCCAGTAATGAGGAGCATCACAGAGCTTCAATCAGTACTGAATTCATCATACTTGATTTGCAAGAAACCGCCGCCAGAAGCCTACGTCCACTTGAGTCGCTAATGTAGGACAAGTTCGGTTTTGGGTGATGTTGAAGGTGATGTAGTGATGGGTACGAAACTATGCCTTATGCAACAAGTAACAATGATGATGAGGGGGATGATAGTGATGCAGATGGGCCTTCTTTAAGAGGCAAATATCTATCTAATAGGTTGAGAGAGCTTATTAGGGAATACTCAGTTAGAACAAGCCAAACAGATGAGCACTTACTGTCTAACAATGAGTATATGCATCATGCTCAAATAGCTAGAGAATGGGATGAAGAGCTAACATTTGATGAGCCTTCATATGAGTCAACTTTTGAATTTGAGATAAGCTAGAAGGTATGTTTTCTTGATAAGAAGTTGTTATTTTGTTGTGGTTTATTATCATTAACGACTACATGATCTACGCTTCAAACAAATCCAGATTCATTGCATTGTGCACTCAACATGCGAACCAAGCTACACCTTGCATGTGGCGCTTACATGCAAGTTTAAGTAAGAGATTGGGGGTGCATGGAGAATTGGCAATGTAGGCACACGACATACATGTAGTCATTCAGTCCTCAATGCCGACATAGGCAATGTACAACACAGTTTATCAGTTATTTCATTCAACCTGCAATTAGGCGTCAACTGGATTTAAAGCCCAGAGAAATTATAGTCGTATTGAGTCAAAATTTAACATACGATGTCCTACATGAAAGCTTGGGATGGCCGTAAGGCACTAAAAGTTTTTTGATAGTTGGGAGGAATCTTACCGATCATTGGAGAGATTCATGTCGCTATATGCTCAAGACGGATCGATCTGTGAGTGTCGTTAGTCATGATTTCATGATTATTTTGGTCCTTCGAGCCTTCAATTACTTGGTACACACGCCTTGTCTGGATGGGACTTTTCTCCTAGGTAAGTACAGGGAGACTTTACTCACTGCAGTTGGAATTGATGTCAACAATGGTTTATTTTCACTGGCCTTCGCAGTAGTAGAATCAGAAAGTATTGAGTCATGGTGTTGATTTCTACGGACACTCCAAAGCTTAATTCCATTTATCGCTAAAGGTGATGTGCATCATTTTGATAGACGCGGATTAGGGGTCGCAGGGTGATATTACCGTCTTACATCGATTTTGCTGAGACATCGGGGAGAACTTTAAAAATCGTTAGACAACTTGGAGTCGAGACGCTTGAGTTCATATGCCAAAAATATAACGATAATACCGATGATATACGCATTTTTAAAAGGTATATGATCAAGAACATCGACATGAGCTAATTGGCCCAGACATGGATGTACATCGCTGGTCTCTTACCATGATGATGGGTATGGTAACCATGACCATAAATGCAGCTAAATGCTTCAACAATGTACTTAAGAGGGCACGTGGCTTGCCAATTCAGGCACTGGTCTCTGCAATATATTATAACATAGTCTCTATGTTCATGAAATGCCTGGACTTAGCAACATCGTGAACCAAGACTCTATGTTCTCTCCGGGGCAACTTTGCGGGGTAGTGAACATGAGGCAAGGAGATTTCTTGAGCCAATTAACGAATGAGTACCAAGTTTTTGATGCCGCCAAAGAAACATACAAGGTAAAGTTGTATGAAAATCGATTTCTAGGTGCACATGAGAATTATCACATCACATGTCCTCACATCATTGTGTTGTGGCAATATATATAAGAATGCTCAAGACGATGCCTACTACACTTTGGACTACTCGCAAAACCTATGAGGGAACGTTTCATGTCATCCCTGATCGTGATGAGTGGCCAGAACACATCACTACTAGGAACTGCCCAGAGTACACCCCACCAAATATTAAGAGGAAGTCGACCACGCGTTTAAATAGATTGAAATACTATGGATGAAAATACTACAATAAGTAATAGATTTGTAGCGTATGTAAAAATATTGGTCATAATAAAATAATGCGTCAAGAAGGTCGACGTGTGAGCTAATTGCGATTGACAAATTAAAAATTTTGTCTTAAAGAGAGTCGATGATGATTCACAGGTAGATAATTTTCTGCTTTCATTGTTGGTTCTCAGACCATGCTAATGTTATAAGGATGGACAATTTATACTCATGGGATTTACATACACAACATAAATTTTGTATATTTGCATATTTAGTTTTTGTAGTTCTAAAACATCCTCTCTCTCTCTCTCTCTCTCTCTCTCTCTCTCTCTCTCTCACTCTCTCCATGGACATGAATATTTTCTTAGCTTGGGTTGTTGGTTCTCGAATTTGTGCTAATGTTATTAGGATGGCTTGGGTTGTTGGTTCTCAAGAGTGTTAATGTTATTAGGATGAACAATTTATACTCATGGGATTTACATACATACAACATAAATTTTATATATTTGCACATGTAGTTTTTGAAGTTCTAAAACATCTTAAGTTGTGCAAAGCACCTTAGCCTAGTGGTTAATTAAGCAACACATGCCGCTATTAAGTTCCAAAACATCTTCCCTAATCTTTGAAGAATTTTGAAGTCATCTTTTCATCTGTTTCCCTAAAGGATTGTGTTATCTAAAAGCTTCATTGGTAAGGTTGCTTTGCCGAATATTAAATAAGTTGTTGATATAGCTTTTTTTATGTTCTTATTGACACTCTTTTCTTTATGTACTTGTTCGTGAGTTGGCTTTGATTTTCAGGCAGGTTCCTTATTTATACTTGTGTAGCATTTGAATGCATGAAAAATTTTTATAAGGACTGTATAAGAAATTTTCAGGTCGATTCCTTATTTAGACTTGTTAAAATTTTGTTACGATTCTGACGATATGAATTTCGTTCCATTCCGACACCGTTTGACGTCAATACGTGCTAAATACGATCGTTGCGTCACATTTTCTGCATAGCGCAACAGCTTTTGTGCACATGTGCAAAATCTGTTGTGTTTTAGCCCACAGTCGGAGTTTTTGACCAACAGGAAAGTCGTAGAAAATTTTGTTACGATTCCGACGATATGAATTTCGTTCCATTCCGACACCGTTTGACAATCGACACGCTAAATACAATCATCGCCATATTTTTTGCACGCTGCAATTCGGAGTTTTGACCAACGGAAAGTCAGAAAATTTTGTTATGGTTCGTAATATGAATTTCGTACATTCGACATCGCTTTGATGCCGACACGGCAATAATGACGTCATATATTTTTCAGATAATAAGCAGCCTTTTACATTACGCGCAAAAATCGCCGCTTCGCCCAGAGAGTTTTGACCAAAAAAGTCGTAGAAAATTTTGTTATGATTCCAACGATATAAATTTCGTTCCATTCTGATACCGTTTGATGCCGATACGTGCTAAATATGTTTGTTGACGCCAATATGAAATAGCACACCGCCCCAACACCAAGTATGTCGAAATGTAAGATGTTATTAATCGGCCAATAAGAAGACAATAATTTATGAAGGATTAATATTATTATTTTTCTTATTATATTATATAATTTAGAATCATGCTTTAGTATTTTTTTTAAATCATTCAAATTAGCTTTAAAGCATTGTTTAACATTGTAAAGCATTGTTTCGCTGCCTAATTCATTCCTTACAAGTCTTGTTAAATTGTTGCAAATGTGATATACCATTTAAAGGCCAGTTAGTATAGTTGTGCATGTAACTATGACATAAATAGTGTTTCTTTCTTCTTACTTTCATTCCAAATAAAGTTTGTTAGTATTGTTGTGTACATGTTGGTTTCTCTAATAATGACAAGACATGGAAGATGGAAAAAGGCAACCCGATCCTTCCAAATGTTGTATTACATTTTCTCTATAAAGATTTTTTGTTCTTTTGCCAAAGTGGCTATAAGCTTTTGCTCTTGTACCACAAATGTTATGTGATACAAGAGTGTTTATATAATTTGTTCTCCATGTTTAGGCTATGAAGCACGATCTTAAGTCGGATGATTATTTCAAAGCTTTATATGAGCCAAGCTTTCATGTTAATTGGTTTGAATTCAATTGATTTATCTTTGTTGTAGGTAGGATGTCTGCCGAAGAAGGTGCTCACTGCACGCAGAGGCAAGACGCATAGAGACTATGGACTACGGCCATGTCAGTTCACCTAGTATAAGACTACGTCGATAGAGCGCATCCTGACTTGGTAAGATTTTTTAAGCCAAGTTGTGTGAATGGATTTTTCTTATATTTTAGTTTACTTAACTATAATTTCACACTGTGTAGGTTTCTGTTCTGGATATGTCATCTCATGTACTTATGTTCAAAGAGTGGCTGAACTGATTGATGACCGCCTTTACGAAAGCGCTTGGATTGGATTGTGTCCTGATGCGACATTCATAGATCACCACCTTCTCACAAGATTCGACTGTGCTTCTTGGCCGAGATGATTATGAGTTGATGAGCACATCTAGAGCACACCGCGCTACCACGATCCCATCCACCTCATATCACATTAGAGTTCGAATGCCGCACGCACATACATGTTTGCCCTCTACCGGTTGCGCCGACGACATGGATTCTTACTTAGATCTACTAGAGAGCTTTAGCATGCATATCGAGCTTGCATACTTTTTGCTATTAGCTGCTTCCTTATGCCAGATACATCGTGTTCGGAGATTCATCTACGATTCCCCTACCGGAGAATCTTGACACATTGAGAGTTCATTAGAGCTTGTGCTTGCTCATTTGTACAGCTCCATGAGGCAACGGCCGCATAATGAATATGGTTCACGCATCGCAGTATGGGTATGGGAGCATGTTCATGTGCAATTAACGCTTACATATTCCATACCGACGCATATAGATGGGTGTGGGTTGTCAGGAATGAAGGGTTTGTTCGAGAGGTGACGCCCATATCGAGTTCTGAGCGAAGCTAGATGGCCTACTGCAGAGTCAGGTATATTTTTTGTAAGTGTATTTTTTGGGCCCATTTTTGTATGTAGATAACATAGCTAATAATCATTTCAAATAACACAGGTGATCTGGGAGCCATATGGAGTTCAGATCCGTACACCTGTCGCAGATATATGCTTACATGGGGACGACATATGGCTGGCTAGGGTACCCTTGATCAGTTGGAAACGAGTTGAGTGGCACCTGCCCGATCGTGTGCTCAGGCAGTTTGGTTTTCTACCTATGACTAAGGTTGCACCGAGATTCTTCGCTCAGGAGGATGGTCAAGGGAAAGCGATGGATTGGTCGATATTACCACCGACATATATTGCAGTGGGAGAGTGATGGTGGAGATTACCCGCAGGTGACATTAGATACGATGGATGGGCCTGTTACACTATATATGCTGAAGGCACCTACAATACCCCTAGACACTTATTACCCCAGAGCTCCTGAAGATCGACTCATGGTAAGCCAGCATTTCTCCAACTGTAATAATAATTTTTTTTACTAATTCCATCATAATTCGAGTCCTGTTAACGCAGCGTGAGCACATATTGAATACCGAGGACATATTTTGACACTATTTCGGGAGGGTGGAGGACACAGAGGTTCAACAATCAATCAATGAGTATGAGGGTGCGGACTTACGCAACATGTATATTGATAGCTCGATGGGACACTAAGATTCCGTACTTCATTGTCGGGTGGATGAGCCGGTAATGGATATTGGTTCCATCATCTCCACGTGGTCGGACCATCTACATATACATTCACGCCACCACGATTCATGTGGAGCTATGTGGTCAGATGCACCCTTGGCAAAGAAGTTCCTCCTACATATGGGCCTCTCATTACATATGACACCCTTATGGATCAGTATCATGCTCGCTCGACATAGTCTTTAGTCGATGTACCTAGTGCACACCTCACTCAACAACCATCCGAGCAGTAATGAGGACCAGTGAGCATCATCTTCGAGATCGCCAATGACACCACCCCATTACACACTAGTGATGATGCCATACCGCATCGCAAACATCGTCGGAGATAGTCGTCTATACTATAATTTTCTATCCATACGGGATTATATTTTTTTGTATGTGTACTTATTTTTGATTTAGAGGAAAAAAGTTCTGAGTTGGGTTATTATGATTCAAATTTGATCTTGATGAGTTCTATTGTTATTTTTTTGAGAAGATTGTGATATAGGAGTTGATTGCACCAAATTGAGAAGAAAGTGGTGGTGCAGAGCTTGTAATACACTTTTCTAGATTAGAAATACTCTTACACAAGATGTATGGTATATGCGATCGTTAGGGTTGTAATACACTTTAAACAAATAAGATTTCTCCAATTTTCGCTCACGCCATTTTGCCACAGATTTTCAAAATCTACTACGCATCGAGCCGCAATCATAAATTTCAACCAACATAAAAGTTATATACAATTTTGTTACAATTCCAACGATACAAATTTTGCTCAATTTATCAGATGACTCGACACCAAAAATACAATTGCTGTACTTCACCACAGCTTCACGCAAGTAAAATCTGTTGTATCGAGCTGCAATCATATATTTCAAACAACATAAAAGTTGTAGAGAATTTTGTTACCATTCTGAAGATACAAAGTTCGCTCAATTTCGATACAGATGACTCGATAGAAAAATAATTTCTGAACTTTCACCGCGCCGGTACATTTGCAAAATCTGCGGGGTCGCAATCGTAAATTTTACCAACATGAAACTTGTAGAATTTTGTTACGATTCCAACGATATAAAATTTGCTTAATTCGATATGTACCTATAGGCGAAAATGTGATTCAACTCACCAGCACCACTGCAAAAATTTTGCGTGTATCGGGTTGCAATCGTAAATTTTGACCAACATAAAACTTGTAGAGAATTTCGTTACGATTCGAACGATATAAAGTTCGCTTAATTCCGACACCATATGACTCCGATACGCGCAAAATACGAGAACTGCTCCCCATTTTTTTAAAAAATAAAATAAACGCGTCATGTCACGGACTACCATAATGCGCCGGTCGTCCGGATCGTCTATCAAATGGAATGGCCCGGCTCCAACATGTCCATGTAGGCACCGGTCGTCTGTCTCGACTATTTTATTAAATAAAATTTTTTCATGTCTAAACTGTTAATTAAGATTAGGATTAAGTCTAATCTAAAAATTTTGCATATAAAAGAATGATGCATGAAAATGCATATATATACTGTAACAAATTATAATCATTTTACTAATATTTATATATAACATATGCAGTTTGAGAAAGATCAAATCTGATAATCGGGAAAAAGAATTGCTACAAAGCTTAGAGAGAGAGAGAGAGAGAGAGAGAGAGAGAGGTGAGAGGCTGCAATGAGCCCTTTATTTGCTGGACAAAGTTGATCTAAGACTTTTTTTCTTTTGTTTTCAGGAGGATTGCTCGCAAGGAATGTTGATGAAGCTAGAGAGAGAGAGAAAGAAGTAACGTGAAAAGCTATAACGAACCTTTTCCATCAAGGAGAAGATAAAGCGAAATGATTTTTTCTGTGTGAGAAGCGAACACAGACGGAGTTAGATGACAGGTTCACGGTGTTAGTTCGGGTGGTACTTATGTTGTATTTATAAATTTTAGGGGTTAGATAAATAAATAAAAAATTTAAGGTGTTAGATATGTAAATTAAACTGTTTTGAGTGGTATATATATAAATTTTACTTTCATCTAAATTTGTACATGATAAATATTTCAAGCATTTCCCTTGAAAGATTTTAAATAGTATATGCTACAAAATATTTTGCTAAACATTCTTTATTTTCTAGAACTTCATGTAATATATTTATTCAACCAAATAACTTTAATTTGTTTTACCAAGTGGTGCACTCAATCAAAAGAAAACTAAAGACTAATTTGTTGAAACTTAATTATGCTTAATTGTCAAACCAAGCTTTTTTGTGCTTAGCTTGTGACTTAAACATCTTCGTTATCCTATGCACTCTTAAGTCTAACATAAATTATGCTTATGAAAATCTTAATTTAAAAGGTTCGAGCTAATTATGATAAATATAAAATAATTAATAACTATATTATCAACCTAAAATAAATAATCAATTATTTATTTAGATTATAGTTTTATAGTATCATGTGTTGGAATTAAGGTTCTAGATTGAGGAGGATCAACTTAGAGAATCTAAGTCATTACATTTATGAGAAAGGAAATTTTGTTTGTTATAGTCAAAGAGTTTTAAGATTTAGTCTTTATTGGCGCTAGCTTCGAAAAAGAATGACCTCATGCAAGTTGCAAGCAAAAGGTTTCATTAGGGTTTAATCCAACTAACAACTTCTATAAAATATTATCCCTTAAGAGTTATTAAAAGGAAAATAGTTTAACCAAATATATCCTAAGTGTTGTAGCATAAGCCACCAAAATTAATTACATCTCAAAGAAAATCATTTATAATACTCTTTGTTAAGATATATGTTTAACATTTTCCTAATATGATATTTATCCAAATATTTTAAATTAGCAAAATTAGGTGGAATAATATGTTCGAGAATGCATTACAATGAAATGAGCATGTGTTTCAAGTAAAGCATGAAGATCTTCTCCTTAAAGGAGTTAGGAGTCCAAGATGTGATGGTCGTTGATTTAACTGTGAACTTTGGTGAGGTAAATCTAAACCAATTAATAAATTTGAATCATATTTAAGTGTTTTTTAAATTCATTTTATAATTTTGATTTTATAATTCTATAACAAATTGAGAGATAAGCTAAAGATATACTTGTAGTGCAACATACATCATAATAGTGGTACACAACCCTGAACTTAAAATCATGTTCAGGGCTAACAAGCCAATGACATCAGGGAGAGGGGCCTCAAAAGGTATTGAAACATTCTTAAATGAGCTTCCCAACTAAAAATAATGTAATAAGCTTAGTTAGGGATTTATTGGATTGTTCTTAAATCCATTGATAAATATATCATGTTATGGTTCTTACATTCCTTGACTACTTAGAGCTAGGATACCTTACTATTTAGACTATCATCCTTTTATTAATATCCTTTCTTAGCACATTTATTAAAATCTCAAGAACTTAATTAATCCTCTATGGACCTCATTATCATTAGAGACCTAACTACTGACTCTTCTAGCTTCAACCAAGCACTATAAGAGTTCAATTTAGATTAAGGGTACCTATAAAATCCTTTTTTTTTTACACTTTTGTTAGTTGATTCCTTAGTTACCTAGACGTCATATACACCTAATAGTATATTGTCATATAAAAGGCTTAGGACCATATCCTTCTTAGACTATTTAAGCTCGCTTTCTTAGAACATCATGATCTAAAGAATCCTTAATGACTCAATATTAATAGAAGAGGTCAATAAGTTAGCTTCAATCAATGTATGATGACTTTATTTCTATGTAACATTTTAATTGATTGTGATTAATCCTTGCTTGAGTTGACTTACCTTTGGTTAGTATTCATTTTGTGGATTAATTTGGTCTTTATCCTCATTGAGGTTGGCCTTGAAAGCAACCCATTGTTCTTCTCGTTGCATTTAACTTCAAGGGAGATGGATCATTGCACCCATGAATACCTTGTTCCATCATCACTCTCAAAATTAAATTATGCAAGTTACATCATGTTCATCATAAAAGTGATAATATGAGTAATGAGATAAACATAAAATTATAAAATTTTAATTAGACCTCATGATTCTTTCATTCATTAAATATTCACCCTCATTTTTTCACTGAAGCTCAATTTGTGAAGCAAACTATGGTTTGTATATGGCATCAAAATTGTCTAAAAATGTATGCCTTCACCTAAATTAGACAACATTCAACATAGTTTATATATTTAAATAGATAATTATTTATTGTATATATAATTAGGGATGCAAATGAATCGAGCCGAGTCGAACATGTGTGTGTTCAAGTTCAAGCTTGTTTACCATTATCAAGCTCGAATGCGATTCAAGTTTGTTCACGAGCTCTATTTAAATTGGATTTTCAAGCCTGTTAATGAGCAGCTCGTTTAATGAAATAAATGAGCTTTTTTCGAGCATGTTCACGAGTAGCTTATTGATAAATATACATGAGTAATGTCAATTAAAGTTTATTAAGCCTAAAAAAATAAAAATTTAAATAATATTATTCACAACAAGCCTTAATCAAGTCGTAATCGAACCATAATTTAAATGATATTGTTCATGAGTATAAATAAACAAAATGACAAGCTATTTAAGTTTGTTGATTTAACACTCAAGTATTTTACAAAAGTGTTCAAGCTCGTTCAAATAGTTAATCAAATGATCATGAATGAGCTCTAATTGAGCCGAGTCACAAGTAGGCTGTCAAACACTCAGTTCATTTGCGATTCTATATATAATTTACAGAATTTTATTATTGAACTTTGTTTCATTCCATCTTCATTTATATCTCTCTCTGTTTCTTTATTTTCAAATTCATAGAATTTAAAATATCTTTTGGAGGGAAATTTCCCAAAATATGTTGTCTTTTCTTATTTTTCTTATTTTATGATTTTCCACTCTCCTATTGAATTACTTTCTAAGAATATCTCATCAACCAACACAAAAAGGAAGACAGAAAACCTCACCATTACAATATATTTTTTTTGAGAAATTTCAATGAATTTAATTTTGAACTCAACATATGCTGGAATATATAAAACCTTAAACCAATGATCTCTATAATGGGTGTAGAAGCTCCTAACATCTAGGCTTAAGAGAGCTATACAAACTCTCTCTCTCTCTCTCTCTCTCTCTCTCTCTCCTTCACACACACACACACACACACACACACATCCATTGTATTTAAATAAGAATGCTTCATGCATCTCTCTCTCTCTCTCTCTCTCTCTCTCTCTCTCTCTCTCTCTTTATTTTTTATACCAATCACTTGTATTATCTTCCTAACCCTATCCCTCTCCTATGCATTCCTTGACATTTCTCTTGCTACTACCCCTCATCGTTTCTCTTATTTGCATTGACGCTAATCCCTCTCACAATTAATCTCTCTACATAACTCTCTCTCTCTCTCTCCTATAAGTTTCTCTCTATCCTCATTTCTTTCTTTCTATCCCTTAATCTATCTCTATATATTTTCATAGTCTCTTTTTATAAATTGTAATAGAGTTAGAAAGATTGTGGATAGCTAGAAAATGATTATTATGAGAGATTTAGTGGACATAGTTAAAGGAGAAAAAATAGTTAAGGAAGTGAGAGAGGTGAGGGGATCAAGAGATTATATGATTAATATATGGAGGGAAGGAATACTAATAAGTAACTCTAATGGTTAATCAAGAAATAATTAGAAAAATTAAAACTCACTAAGCCTTTATAGCCATATGATTTAACTAATTAAGGATATTGTAATAAATTTTGACTAATACCCATTGTGCTGCTTGCATGACACAAAACACTAAATCATTTGATAATTAGTTTTAATTAAAACTCTTTTATATATACATTTAAATGAAATGAAAATAGCTTCCATTAATTATTATTTAAAATAAAAAATAATAAATATGAAAGGAAGGTAGATAACATTATAGAATATATTAGTTCAAATTTAAAGCCAAATTCTAATTTTTTTCTCACTTTAGATTTTTATGTATCGTCAATTACATCCAATTGACTCCTTCCTTCTCTTCCTACCACCAAGAATGGAAATATCATTCATTCCTCACATCTCCACATCAGCATCAATAAAGCAAACCATTCCCGTATGATATTTTAACATAAGCCTAAGACTAATCTTTTTCTATGTAGTGCCTCAAGACCACTCCCCTATTGGTTTTCTATTTATCATCAATGGTGTTTCCTCCATGATGCCATGCTCACCATCATCATCATTGAAGCATACAATTCCTCACTTTCTAAGCATCATGGTCTAGCTAAAGCTTAAGGATGACCTAATCTCATAAGCTGTTGAGTTTTTGGGAGTTAGGAGTAAGAAATTCACATCTTGAAGTCTATCTAAAAAGGTAGATATTTAGTATTTTAACTATTAAAAAAATAAAATAATTTATTTTAAAAGTTTAAATTTATAAATATATATTTTATTACGTTTAGGAAATTTAACTTTTTATCCTTTATAATATGTAAATATTCCCCATACATTTTTTTTATATGAAGAAAAATCTCCCAAAGCTAATTTCAAAGAAAAATGCCCTTATATGTGTTTTATAAGGGATAGTTTCTCATATAAATAAGAACCATCATACTTCTATATTTCTTGAATTGCCCTTTTCTAAGTATATTCTTTGTCATTCATCATGTCCTAATAATCTTTTTTCAAAGTCTTTAGAAAGAATTTTATCTTTCAAGGTACATTGAAGATTGTGTTTACTAGAATTAAAATGAATTCACTGGCCTTGCAATATTAGTATTCCTCTTATTTAATAATAAGAAAAAAAATAAAGAGATAAGTTTCGCAGCTACAAGCAAATAAGAGATTTAAATAGTTTGTTATAGATATAAGTTTGAAGATAAACATTAAATGATGACTAGAAGTTTGAATAAACAAGTTTTGAACTTAAATATTTTATTCAAATAAGGTTCAATCTTCCACCATTAGAATCGAATATTATTTGCAGCTTGTTTGACCCTCAATGAAACTTCATATTCAAACTTATAACTTGATCATAGGAACAACATTCAAAGAAGTTTTAGACTATTTTCGATCTATCAATAGTTTTGTTCAATATAGTTTGAACAAATTCATAGACTTATTTCTATTGTTTATATACTAAGTAGGCCTCAATTTGATTGTTTGTATGCAATTCAATATATTATTCACTTAGTATCAAAGAAGTATATTCAAAAAGCTACAAATGATCACGTGCAAATTTTCAAAGACAAACTATGTGTAAATTAATTCTTTAATAGTTTAGATCCTTATGGTGCATAATGTTGTTATAATGCTTTTTATAATGATGTTACAATTATGTTATTGCAAATGATGTTTTTATTTGGATGATCACTCTTAAACTTTGGATTTGAATAAGTTCTCATAAAATGCAAATCTTTTCACCTATTGATTGAAATTTGTTCGAACTTGTTCCTTCAAGCCTATTCTCCATATAATTGTGTATTCATTCAAATTCTACTAGACTAACTCAGTTGTCATATATTTCTCATATCAATTATTAAAGAGTGAGTTACTTTAATCACATATCATAATATAATTTAAATATTAAAAAATATCAACCTAGAATTATTCGATGCCTAATTAAGCCAATTTGTTCAAATATAGCATCTGATCTTTTTACGATGCTCTAAGAAGAAATCTAATATGAAATTAAAAAAATAACATTATTTATGTGACAAAATATAAAATTGTATATAGAAAAAAAATATGGCTGAAGGATGCTTCTTTGTGTTGCAAGTAAGATATATATGTAATTTTAAATAGGGGATTTACATACATATCATATAATTCATAAATTTTATAAATATAACACCCTAATCTATAATATCACATCAAAAATATCATTATCATTTATTTTAAAAGTGAAATATATCCTTTTAAGCATAATATAATGTTAGATAAGTAAATATATAATTTTAGGTGTTAAATATTTAAATATATAATAATTGTGTGAATTTTTGTGCTAAATTGACTTTAGAAATATTGGATTAAATAAAAAGAATAAAAAACTATTTGCCAAAATAAAATGATCATGAAGGATATAAAGTTTTGTTTGGGGATTTATGTATGTACCATTGTAAACTATTTAATTTTATATCTTGCATAAACTTAAATATTACCAAATACCACCCTAAAGCTCCAAATCTTTCAAAATTACCATACTGGTGACGCTCTATAATGAAACAACTTATTCTCCGTTAAAGCATCCCGCATAAAAACATTCGCTCCGCCCGCTCCTTCTTCGACATCCCAAATGGACTCCCGAGAGGGTTTGAGCTATTGCAGATCGGCGTCACTCTACACATCTTCCTCGCCTCAGGTATTTATGTCATCATTCCTCTTGCCTCGTCTCATCTCAGGTGTTCCCGTCATCATTCCCCATGATGTTGTTCAACTCGGCATTCTCTTCGTCATCCCCCTTATTGCTATTCTGCACGACATTCCTCTTGCCTCGCTCGTCTCAAGTGTTTGCGTTGTTATTCCCCTTTCCGCTGTTCAGCTCGACATTCTCTTCGTCATCCCCCTTATTGGTATTCTGTTCGGCATTCCTCTTGCCTCGCCTCGTCTCAGGTGTTTGCGTTGTCATTCGCCTTGCCACTATTCAGCTCAGCATTCTCTTCGTTATCCCCCTTATTGCTATTATGCTCGGCATTTCTCTCATCTCAAATCATTAAAACTCTCCCTATATCAAACAAAACAACCTTTTATTATATTCTCGTTTATGTTTGAAGTTCCTGTTTTGATTTACAGAGCATTGTGGGTTGTAGGAGTGCATAAATATTTGAAAATTTGTTCGAAGTTTCTGTTCAAAGTTCCTGTCTTGATTTACAGAGCATTGTGTCAACATTTTCTTCTATAATCTGTTAATGAGGATGCTTTTGAGTGATTATTACTTTTTTATCTATGAATGCAAGTTTTGGGTGAATATATTTATATAACATTTAAGTTTGGTGGTGCTTGGGTTGAAGTCAAGAAACAAGTTCAAAAGAGATATATTGGTGGAAGATAAAAAACTATTAAAGCGTAAAAGATATTATCAGTATTATTCTGATTCGAGATAAGATTGAAATGATATGTCCATGGCTCAGAGGATATATAATTATATATATTATCTTATCTATGGAAGTTCAGCTAAGGACTACAAACTTATTATTAATAATGTTGAGATTCTTGAAATAATAAAGTAGCTAAATGGATGTGATCGTATCGAGATTGTTATTGCAGTAGAAGAAATGAATATAAATGATATATGTTCGCACATTCGAGTGCCTGTAGTTGATGGACAAGCAGTTGACTACTCTATTAGTTTTAATGAAGGTCCTTTGAGTGGACAATATAGTGCCAATGAAGGTCATTTAATTATTGGGTCATATTTCACTGATGCATTAAATTTCAAGCATGCCCTTCGATCCGAAGCAATCGAATATAATTTTGGGTTATGAATTAAAATAAGTGACAAAAAACTAGTTATTGTGACATGCTCTTATCGAGGATGCCAATGGACAGTATGGGCATCATTATGTGATGATGTACAAACTTTCCAAGTACAAAGAATAAATGGTCCTCACATAAGCCCAGGTGTTAATTCGGCTGAAAATAGGCAAGCCACAACTGCTTGGGTTGCTAATGAATATCAAGACATTATGAAGAGGTAGCCAGACATTCCTCCAAAACAGATTAACAATAATCTAGAGGTTAACTATGAGTTATCCTTGCCATATATGAAGTTATGAAGATCAAGAGAGCAAATCTGTGATATTGTATTTGGTTCAATTGATGGAAACTACAAATTGGTTCCAACTTTAACAGCTGAACTTCTTAATAGAAACCCAAGCTCGCATATCACCTACATATATGACAATTGTGAGAATTCATTTCAGAGATTCTTTGTTAGTTTCAAGATATGTGCATATGGTTTCTTAGCTGGATGTAGACCTCTTATCGCACTGGATGCTTGTCACCTAAAGCCTAAGCACTTAGGAATTCTCATATCTGCAAATTCATTAGATGGTAATAATGGGTTGTTTACTTTAGCGTTTGTTGCTGTGGAGATTGAATCAAAGCAAACATGGACATAGTTTCTTGAAAATTTGTGTTACACAATAGGTTGGGACCTATATTTGCTAGTCTTCATATCTAATATGGAGAAAGGACTTGGCAAGGATATTAGACATATCTTTCCAGGTGCTGAACATCTAGTTTGCATCCGTCATTTATAGAAAAACATAAAGAAAATTTTCCACTGCAAAGATGGGCAGAAACTCCCAAATTTGGTATGGTTAGCTGCTAATTCCTATACAAACCATGAGTTTGAAAACAAACTTATGGAATTATTTAAAATAAGTTCAGAAGTTCATTTATATTTGATGTATTTGTCTTACAAGTGGTCTCGAAGCCAATTCATGGTGGAGATCAAGCATGATTGTAGCACAAATAACTTTGTTGAATCTTTCAATTCGTGGATTGTTGAAGCTAGAGGTAAGCCTGTTGTGGATTTAGTTGATCATATTAGAGGGAAATTGATGGAGCAAAGAGCCACAAGTAAAATAAACTCTTCATTTTGGAGAGGAGAATTAGTGCCTCACATTGAAGAATACATACAAGAAATCACCACGAGAAAAGAACAACTAATAGTTAGACAATCTTTAATCTTTAAGGCACAGGTGGAGGGATGCCGTACCCGACATGAAGTTGACATCGAAGTTGGGGAGTGTATATGTAGAATATGGCAGCTGACAGGACTACAATGCATTCATGCGATTGCCTTTGTTGGAATGAAGGAGCACCAATTATGACATATATATGTTGATAAGCACTACTATGTGGATAGATCGCTAGTTTGTTAAAGTTTTAAATATTTTTCTCAATTTAGTTTGTGCTTAATTTGTTTAATCTTATTTATTCTCATTAATGTAATAGATATAATTTGGCATATGAAGATGGAATATCAGTACTTCCTAGCAAGGAGCTATGGCAACAAGTAGATCTACGTGTTCAAATTGGAGCTCCAAATGTATCTAGACCAAGAGGTAGACTAAAAAAAAAGAGACTTAAGAGTTTCATAGAACAAGACAAGAAGAGCTACAAACGCGGTCGTTGCAGGCTATGGGGCCACCACCGCAGTACTTGCAAGAATGCTTTGGGAATCAATCCAAATATAAATTTTGAAGCTTCACAAAGAGGTCAATCAACTCGACCCAAAATGCCAATTAGACAGGAGACAAGTGATGCCGATTTATATGAAGTCCAATGCACAAGTTTAGATCAGGACTAGTTGAAGGTGGAACCAACTTTAATATTATATTTATTTTGCATCGGTACCAATAATTATATGTATTTTGAATGTTTTTGTAAACAATGAAAATGTTAATCTGTAACCTCAAAAAATTTTGCAATGGTACCAATTATTATATGTATTTTATAAACATGGTACTAAGCTGTAATCTCACATCAACTTATATTCTCACAGTAATTTTTTTCAAAGTATCAGTTTTACTCATATTTACAGAAGATAGAAATGTTTCACTGAACAAACTCGGTTTCAGCATCCGATGGGTTAGCGCAGATTTTTTGTGTTGTTAAACACTTATTGAAACAGGTACACAGCTTCGTGAGTATTAACTGAAAGTTATCACCATAGCAGATTTTCTGGATCATCATTAGCCACTTGAATTAACTGAAAGTTATCACTGCTGTTATTAGAGAATCTCAGCCTTGTCCTCTCAGGTGAAAGCCCTTTTATAAAATGCAGAGTTGTACATTATAATAAGCAAAGATCGAGGCAAGAAAAAGCCCATAATCATTACATTGCTTCATATAACCAATACAGGCTTACACATAATCAAATTACCTTGCTTTATGTGATCAGTTAAGAACAAAAATTATGTGCGCCCTGTGATGAGGAGAGTTTGGAAAGAATTACTGATGAAACTACTGATCAAAGTACCTTGCAGGAGAATGTTGATGGAGGGCTTTTTTTGTTTTCATGTCTTCTTGCCTTATGTTGTTGGGATATATCTTAGCTCTTTTCTGATCATGAGTTGTAGCCATTATGCGGATTGGATATTGGTTTATCAAAAGTTCTATTTCTATCATTTATGCTGAATTCTGGGTAACCCGAAAATGATGATTTCAACTCTAACTGATGTTCGTACAATTGTCAGTAAAGCTCGATGGTGATAAGCAATTAATGTTCTACTGGTTTACTGACTCATTTGATTGATTTGATAGGAAATGAATTTAGCCAAATTTGGCTACAACTTGTTTAAGCTTGGATCATATGCACCCCTAATTGCTTAGGTTGTATTAAATATTAGTTATCTTTGTCCTGAGTTGATTTTGTGACTAGTATTCCTTCCTTTGATGGTCCTGAGCTTACTATATCTTGCATCATGAGATTTTTTTTTTTTTTTTTGATGATGAGGTTTCCACCTCTGATTCTACCTATTTTGTGGCGTATGATTTCGGGCATGACTAATCCCCGGGCGAGCCTGGCAATCCCGAGCCCACAGGTGCCGACCCCCCGTTTCTTTTCACCCGTAAGGGTATTGCGTGCCGCTCTGAAGGGGAATCGAATGCGAGTTGAGGAGTACCCAACCGCGTTCGCCCTCACCAACTGAGCTAAGCCCGGTGGGTCATCATGAGATTTTAATATCATTTCTTCTAATGTTGCATATTAAGTAATATTCTTCTTTAACCGTCCTCTTCTTCAACAGTTATTTTTCTGAAAGAAGTGTCCCCATTAGTAGTTTTTTTTTTCTTGCTGTTTTTTTACAACTAATCCAAATTCACTTTTATTAGTAATTTGTTTTTTAATTCCACCTATCATATTACATAATTTCATAATTATGAGGGTGTGCAAATGTGAGACGTCCATTTCTTTTTTTTTTTTAGGTTGTTTAATTGGATGTTAAAAAAAAGCATAGTAAAATTTTGATGTATTTGAAACTAAACTTTTACTTCATTTTCTATGAATTCAAAACTCCATTAATTTGATAAATTTTGAAATACACTGCACAAACTATTGCCATTGCCATACACTGCCACCGGACACCTAAGTGTTAGTGGCTGATCTTCCCCAGGCTTATAGATTAGCTTTTCAAGTTTTAATGGCATTTTGAATTTTTCAGGGAACCAATTTAGCCTTTTTGATTTTTATTTAAAATCTTGCTTAATATTGTGAATCTTCTCGAGTATCTTTTATTATGACAATTCCTGTGCTTGTTATTCAGAAGTTTTGCATTTGATTTCTTTTATACATTGTTGTGGGGTTGCCAAAGTAGTGATGGTGGTCACATTTTTCAATGGCTGATCATTTGTGCACTCTCTTGTGCTTCATTTCAAAAGTTGCAAAGAAATTGAATATACACGCACACAAATAATTTTGAGCATTAAACTCAATAAGTCACATATAGAACACATAATAGAATGAGACTTTAAGAACTAATCCTTCAAAATACACATAATGATATTGAATATAAACATCGAAATGAGATTGCCTCAGTTAGAAGAAGAAGATCTTAATTGCAATTACTACTAAGAGAGCAATTGCAATTTTATAATGAAATTTTAAAGATTCATAATTTCGTTGTTCCTTCTTGCATCTTCACGGTTCCTTCTAATCAACTCCTCAATGAGTACTCCAAGCATGCTATTCAAATCAAATGCATCGTTCTCAATTTCATCGACTCATGTAAAGAAATTACAATCAAACTGAGTTCGATTTCGGGGACATTGATAAAATTTTCGTCCACGATTCTCACCATGATGGGTTGTGAAAACCAAACACAATAGATTGCATCGACAATAAATTTTATGATTTGTAATGCCTTTGGACAATCGAAGTTGAGCTCATTTCTGAATGTTACCCTATTGAATTTATAAGAGAAGCCAAGAAATACTTCATATTTGAATAGATGTGTTTAAAAAAATTTGTTCAGGGAACATATTCTTCTTTCCCACATCTTAGAACCAAGCTAGAACATATACATATGTAGGGAATTCACAAATCAACAAGCCAAAAGGACATCATATTTTCAACCGAGTACATAAATTTCCAAATAACTTATTTCCAATTCCATTTTCTTGATGTGATTAGATCTCAAATGAAGTTTCAGGTAATAGAGAAAGAGTAAATGACGTACCTGCACCTTCAAGCGAAGTGAGATAGGATTTGTCGCCGCCGCATGTGATAAAGGAAGGGAGATTATCTTCGTCATGGAGATTGGATTACGAGAATGATGTTAATGAAGGGGGAGACGGCATCAACTCTGTATGATAGTTTTGAGAGATTTGAAATGTTAAGATGGTCTTTCAATAATTTTTAATTTTAAGATATTAGATATGAAAATTAAATAATTTATGATGGTACATACGTAAATCCCTCATTTTTTTTTTATGTTTTTAACTGTTTGTAACGATATAATTAAGACAAGAAAACAAAAATTCATGGGGCCTTCGTCACTATAAAGTATTAAGTATTAACTACCAATTAGGCTCCGGTCAAGGTCGCCTCACATAGAAGGTCGGGGGACGGAGCGGATAAGGTCGCCTCACCACAGCACGTTCCCCCGCGCGCTGGGATAAAAAATCTCGAAGTTCAGGAAGCGGCGATGCTGCTACTTTCTCCACCGCCGACCGCCGGCTTCTCTGCCGCTTCTTCCCACAGCCGTCTCCTATTTTCCCACCCTCGCCACTTTCATTGTTCCTCCGCCTCTCTCTCGCAATCGCCGCTTTTTCCACCGCCACCGGAGACCCCACGTACTCCGTAGACTCCCGCCGCTACGACTTCTCCCCTCTCATCGATTTCCTTTCTACCTCTATATCCATCACTGCGGAAGATGATCCCGCGTCGCCTCTGACGGAGCTCTCTTCTGAGGAGCTTCGCCTTGTTGAGTCCTACCGCTCCGTCCCCGCAGTTTTGTGGCACTCCCTTCTCAAAACCCTTGCCTCCGAACCCTCTTCTCTCTTCACTGCCACCGCCCTTGTTCCATGGCTTATCCGCCACCGCCTCTGTTTCTCGTCCGAACTACTTTATTCCATCCTCATCCACTCTCTGGGCCGCCACCGCCGCCTCCAACTTGCTCTCTCCCTCTCGTCTTCTTCCACTCTCTCCCTCTCTCTGAATGCCTCGTCTCCCTCTGCTATGAACTCCCGTCCTGACTTTCTGTCTCCTTGCTCTCATGTGCTGAGGGCGTCCTCCCTGACCAGCAGAACTACACTCTCATCCTCCAATCCCTCCTCCGCTCCTCGGACGCCCCTGACCCCTCCCTCCTCTTTCTCTTATCTTCTGACCTTCGCTCCCTCCGCCTCGAGCCCGACGCCCGGCTCCTCTCTGATCTCATAGTGGCCTTCTCCCGTGCCGCCGACCCTGACACCGCTCTTTCCTTACTCGCCCAGACCCAGGCCCAGGGCATCACCCCCAAATCTTCGGCTGCTGTCGAGCTCATCTCCGCACTGGGCAATTCTGGCCGCGTTGATGAGGCAGAGGCCATATTCGCAGAGCTCCGCCACTGGGGCCTTGAACCCCGCACCCGTGCTTACAATGCTCTCCTCAAGGGTTATGTGAAAACAGGCGCACTTAAAGATGCAGAGCAGGTGCTTGACGAAATGGAACGCTGCAGTGTCGCACCTGATGAGCGCACTTATAGCCTTTTGATTGATGCCTACACCAATGCTGGCAGGTGGGAGAGTGCCAGGATCTTGATTAAGGAGATGGAAATGAATGATGTGCGGCCTAATTCTTATGTGTTTAGTAGGATATTAGCAAGTTTCCGGGATAAGGGTGAGTGGCAGAGGTCTTTCGCTGTGTTAAGAGAGATGAGGAACAATGACATCCACCCAGATCGCCATTTCTACAATGTGATGATTGATTCTTTTGGAAAGTACAACTGTCTTCACCATGCCATGGATGCTTTTGATCAGATGAGGGCTGATGGCATCGAGCCTGACGTTGTCACGTGGAACACACTTATTGATGCACATTCAAAGGCTGGTAGACATGACCAAGCCATGAAGCTGTTCGAAGAGATGCAGATGAGTGGGTTGGTGCCATGCACAACAACCTACAACATAGTGATTAACTCGTTGGGTGAGGAGGAGAGGTGGGAGGAAATGAAGGAGCTGTTTGGGAGGATGAGGGAGCAGGGGTTACTGCCAAATGTGGTGACCTACACTACACTTGTTGATGTTTATGGGAAGTCCGGGAGGTTTAAGGATGCCATTGAGTGCCTGGAGATGATGAAGTCTGGAGGGATGAGACCTTCACCAACCATGTATCATGCCCTGGTGAATGCGTATGCCCAGAAGGTGCTTGAATCTTCCATATCTTCAACTTGTTTTTGATTTTTGTTTGTAGAGTATTGATCTCTTAAGATACTGTGTTTTCTCCTGTTTGCACCCTTCTATAGGGTCTATCAGACCAGGCTATACATGCTTTCCGAGTCATGAGAGCGGATGGTATCAAACCTACTGTTTTAGTCCTTAACTCATTAATTAATGCATTCGGGGAAGACAGAAGGGATACTGATGCCTTCTCTGTGTTGGGATTTATGAAGCAGCATGTCAGTATTCTTTGCTATATGCTGCCTATTTTACAAATAAACAATCTCGTGGATTTTGACCTCTATATGAATATTTTCCTAACAAGCAGAAGTTCACTAGCTCTGCAGGATATACAACCAGATGTTGTGACGTATACAACTCTAATGAAAGCTCTGATTCGTGTTGAGAAGTTTGAAAGGGTATTGATCCTTCTTCTTTTTTTTTAAATATTTAATTTTAAATGATTAAAAAGATCTCGCCATGACATAAAGATGGTAAATCGCACAGATGTCACCACAATTTCAAAGTTGTTTCTTTTGTGCTTGAATTTTTTTCTTTATGTTAATTCCTGTTCTTCATGGTTGAGCAATCTGAACTAATTTCCATCTCCACACAACAGATTCCATCTGTTTATGAAGAAATGATTTTATCTGGCATCACACCTGATAGGAAAGCTAGAGCCATGCTGCGTTCAGCCCTCAAATATATGAAGCAGGCACTTAGATAATATTGTTGTTCTTGCTTGAGGTTGCACCAGGCTTTGCAGTTGTTCTGTGCTTTCTGAAGCCTATTAAAGGTTGGTCCTTGATCTTCCTAACTAATAAAGGATGTTTTTTTTTCAAGAAATTGAAAGTTATGGACATTGGTTTCTAGATACTTACTAATAGGCCATTTTGATTTATTTTAAATGGTAAAACGAATTTCATGCCCATGACTCTTAGTTGGTCCAATTTTTTTGGGCATTCCACCTAGTTTTTATTTACAACAACAACAACAAGCCTTTATCCCACCACGTTGTGTTATATTAAGTGTCAAATTCTCATTTAGTAATTCTAATAAAATAAGGTTATTTTTATGCTCCCTAATCAAGTATTTTTAGGTCTACCGCTACTTTAACTTAGGTTGAATCTAATATATCTACTTTTCTAACTAAGTCATCGGACAGCTGATGTTTTCTGTTACCAAATCATCTACGATGACTCTCTCTCTATTTTTATATGCTGTTGGAGCTAATCGAACCTTTTCACGTATGCATTCATTTTGCATTTTATCTCTAAGTGTTACTCATCCACTTGAGCATCCTCATCTTTGCAACACTTAACTTAATTTTATGCTTCTCTTTTATTGACCAAAATACTGTGCTATAAAATATTATAGGTCTCACTACCATCTCTTAAAATATTCTTTTAAGTCTACATAGTACTATTTTATCATAGAACAGGCTAGATGCATTCCTCCACTTTAACCATCCAACTTGAATTCTACTAATGACATCCCCATCTATTTCACTATCACTTTGAATAATAGAGCTAGATATCTAAAACGGTCACTCTTTTTAATAACTTGATCATCACAACCCCACCACTAGCTACAACTAAAATTTCACTTTATGTATTCAATTTTAGTTCTACTCAAACAAAAGCCTTTAGACTCTAAGGTTGCTCCATAATTCAAGTTTCTCTTGAACTCCGTCTCTAGTGGTGATCAAAATTTCTAAAGTAGTTAACCAGATGCAACCACACCTTTGCATGTTGGAGTCATCCGATGCTGTTTCTCTCATATGCGTAGAGATTGCTACCACCTCACTACATAGAATAATTTTTTTGTTATTTTTATTCCTTTCGATTGTTTGCCTCAGCTAGTGGTGTAAATGAGTCGAGATGAGTTAGATTCACCCTATTTTGAGTTTGAGCTTGAACTTGAGCTGAAATTTACGATTTTGATCCAAATCATTGGGAGAAAGAAGATGATTCTAATTTGATTTGTTGTTATAATAAAATGATTAGAAGATTACAAAATTGTATGAAAAATAATATGAAATCATTTTTTATAAAAAAATATAAATAATTTTTAATTAATTTTAATAATTTTTGTTTTTAAATATTTAAATTCAAACATATTTTAAGTGTATTTTATTTTTACATTTTCTAAATAAGCAGCTCATGAGTTAATGAGTCGAGTCAAGGTGATTTAAGCTTGGCTCTTAGCTTTTCGAGCTCCACTTGTGAGCTAGTCATCAAGTCTAGTTCAAGCCGGTTCATGAGTTGAGTTGGCTTTATTGCACCCTTAGTTTTAGCTGTATGCTAATGGTGATAATAGCATTATTGCGCTAGTTTATAAATTTCTTGGAGGATTCCATTTGGTAGTTTTTTTTTTTGAAATATCGAAAAGAAGCAATGCATTACCTTTCCTTGCTTACAAATTTCTTAATTCTACTTGTGATGAAATTGAGTTCTACATTAGAAATGGTTTTAGAGCTAGTGCAAGGATCAATGGTAGTAGGGTGCTGACAGCTGGCGATCAATGCTTGGAAACCCTTTTGGCCACTCAAGCTAATCTCGAACAACAAATGAATGATCTCGCTAACAAGGTCCTCCAATTCATTATAGAGATGCAACTAGAGTTTTAAAAACTCAAGAATAGAGGAAACATTAATTATGCTTCATTGGTGTCATGATTGGTTACCATACCATCTTAGCATGAAACTTCTGCAGTGCTTCACATCTTGAGGCGAGCTTGATGATGACCACCATGGCCTTCATTAGTAGTTTGAGCTATTTGATTTTGAGCCTAAGGACTATTATCCACCAATGCCTCCCCAACAATGGGGAAATTCCAAGCGAACTGTAAAATATGAACAATGCCAATCCGATTTAGGACTAAAACTTGATATTCCTTACTATGATGTTCATTTAGACATAAAAGATTGTCTAGATTGGAGCACTCTATTGATTTTGTTTTTAGTACATGGAGATAAATCTCAAGAAACAAGTGAAATATGCCCCTTGTAAATTAAAGGGGGGAGCTAACACTTGCTGGATTCAGCTCCAAAATATATATGTAAATTAAAAGGGGAGCTAACACTTGGTGGATTCAGCTCTAATTTCATCGCATGATAGAAAAGGACCTATCAAGATCTAGTTTCAAATAAAACATTTGTTGAGAGTACACTTGTCTGCATATTTTATGTGAATTTTGGTTACAGGGATATTAGATGGTATGTAACGCATATGAATTGTTAGTCATGTTATCAACAATATCACAATTTAGTGTTATTTCCTTGCTCCACACTTAGAAGGCATGCTGAATAAATTGGAAGATGCCACTGTTTTTACCAAATTGGGTTTTTGAAATGATTATTATTAATTTGCATTTGACAGAGTGATGAATGGAAGATAACGTTCAAAATACTAAAAGGTCTACATGGATGAAAGGCCTTTCTCTTCAGTTTATGCAATGCTTCTAGTATCTTCTTGGGACTCATGAATGAGGTACTCAAATAATTTCTAAACTCTTTTTTGTTTAGTTTATTTAGATGATATCTTGGTTTACATCTCCATTATTCAAGCATCATAACATTTAGAGACTATTTTCATCACTTTGCGTAGGAGCAAATAGTTCTTGAACTTGTCCAAATGCAAATTCGCCTACAGTTGGGTACACATTTTAGGCTTTGTCATCAGTACTAAGGAAATTCATGTTGACCCATGGAATGTCTTAGCAATCCAAGAATGCCCAACCACGCAATCTTTTATCGAGATCTAAAGCTTCTATGTGTTAGCCATTTTCTGTCCTTGATTTATTTGCGAATTCTGTGTGAATGTCTCCAATTATTGATTTTCTCTAACTTAAAGTCTTCTCATAGGTAAACCACAATGTAGCTTTGACTCTATGAAGGGAGTATTTACTAAGTTTGGCCCCTATTTTGATATTTCCAAACTTTGATAAGCCATTTCAAGTGGAGTTGGGTGCCTCAACTACAAGCATCAATGTTGTAAGATGAAGATAAACCTATTAAGTTCTTTTGGGAAAAGCTCAACTCTCCAAGATAGAAATGGATTATTTATTAGCAAGAAGTATGAGCACTCAAATTGTGAGAACACTATCGTCTTCAGCAAGATTTCACCTTATATATTGATCATCGCGTGTTGCTATTTTTAATCTCTTAAAAAACTTAAAGTGTCTTTTTGTGCTATTCTTATAAAATTTAATTTTTTTTCAAACACAAGTTTAGAGAGCAAAATTGAGTAGTTGATGTATTAAGTGGGACTTTTAGAGTTTGGAGCGTCTGCTTTTGAAGCATTTGTGAAGGCTACTACAGATAGAAGTCGCTATCGGCTTTGATTCTGTTTGGAAAACTCAATTAGAATCATTATCTAAGAACTTTGTGACTAAAATATCTCTGTGAGCATATGAGCTAAATAATTTTAAACAAAATAAAGAAAAAATAAAATAAGTAATTCTCATATATATAAATTATAAATTACAGATTACACATCACTTAATAAATAACACTATTTAATAAATAATAATAATATTAAAATTATAAATTATAAACTAGTGATCAAAATATTAACTTATCATGTTGATCAAATATTAAATTTTTTTTTCCATTGCTTCTACTAGCATGAATATCGCTTGATATGTCACCCTTGAATTGCCAACCCATCCAAATAATTGAATCATCTTCGTTTTTTCACGAAAATCATCTCCCATAATTTTCTTCCCTACGTGAAGTAAATACATAACATGGCAAACCACAGTTGCAATACACAACTCTGGACTCAGTAGAGTTTTTTGAAGTTATATTTCTTGATAAAAAAATTGTATAAGCAGTAAAAATATTAATATGAGGATGGATGACATTGCAAAATATTTTTAATATGATAATTAAACAGCAAAATATTTATTTCCCAACAAAATGATAGAAATTTTCTTAACAGAAATAGAAGATACACAATATTTGTAGGGGAAAAATCTCAAAGTTAATGCTCCAAAGAGCTACAATATACTTAATGAAGAAATTCCCCTAACTAATCTAAGAATAAAATACAGGAAAAAACTAAAGTGAAAATCAATAACAAGGTAGCACTCCTCTCGTGAGAAAAATACATAAGCACTGCAAGGTTCCACCCTGTACAAATACTTGCAAACTCAAGTTCAGACAGTGTTTTCTTAAGGGGCAACAACTTATGTGAGCATCCAAACTTCAAATAAAGGGTTACAATCACATAAGATGCCATCAACCAATAAGAAAATAGGAAAATTATCACAGCCATCATTGCCTACTTACCTCGATTATTATGCTCAGTCCAAGAACATAAGCTAGAAAAGCTGTAATATCTGTAAACAAGAAACCAGAGCAAAACATCTAGCTAGCCAACTGCTCGAAGATCATACCAAGAGGGACAACACAAGATGTAGCATACCATCCAAAGGTAAAGAAACAACGGTCATAACAGCAGCCACCAAAATGCACTCAACCATCAGCAAAAACAAACCCCAAGGGGAACCAAACATGGAACAACAGCAAAACAAAACCATCACATAAGGAAGTCAAACCCATAACCAACAAAATAAGCAATAGTCACCAAAACAGGCATCAAAATAGCCAAAACTGCCAACACAGCAGATCCAACCGCCAACACACCTGTTGCAACCACACCATTGAACATGAGATCTAATTTCTCCTCCAATCCAAGGTTTGTGCAGCAATATCTAAATTTATTCGTATTTGGTAATATCTGCAATTTAACATAATGGTCACATGATATGATCATATAAATTTTTTGTGGAGTAATTAGAATGTAAAAGTGTGTATAGAAAATTTACATATATCTTCTCTAGCTACCAATCGTCTGATGCGTCAATCGTCTTCTTTCTAGGATCCATCCCAAACCAGTTGATCCTTGTTTCAACTCCTTCCACAATTTCCCATCCTTCAATTGATCCCATTTAATTTTAAGTTGTGTCCTATTATACTCGCTTCCAGTCCTCTCCGTAAAATTTTTTGTTAAATTCTTCCAACCGTCTTTGTTAAAATAGGTTGTCGGTCTATTAACTAAGTCTATCTCTATGAGACAAAGATCACAAAATATTTTTTTCACATCTCTCTCTCATATATCACCTGCTCTACCTTCCCTTGGGTTTCCCATTATAAGTTCTTATTATTATCAAACAATTGTAAAAACTCAGATGATCTATAGGTTAATGTCAGACGATGTGAAGATTAAACTGGGCAAAACATATAAGATAATTACCAAGACAACTTTGGCAATAAATTCATATTTTTGGAAAAGAAATGAGTAGAATAAAATCTAAAATTCTGAACAAATGTGTGTCATTTATGTATGTTTATGTCTACAATAATATTTTGTACATACATAATACTTAGAATAAAACAATATTAGAAGGCATGAGAATGTATTATACTTGTCTGACCTTGATCAAATGAAGAAACTATGATATTTGATTGCGTTAAACTAACTATACAAGATATAAAATCTAAATTAATATCACAACTACATTACATTAGGCCCATCCTACATATATTCAACTATAGCTTGTTCAATAACAGACCATTTGAGGCAATTCCTGAGGTGACTCCAGCAAAGAGAGCAATTCTTTAATAAATAATCCGCACCATTGGCATCAATATCAAAAGAGGAGATCGGAAGTGGGGTTAGAAGTGCCATTTTAGAAGAAGATGCCTGCGGCCAGAGGAGAAAGAAGAGCAGCAAATAGAAAGAGCAGGGATTTGATAAATACTGGCAAATTCTTTATCTCGCCTAAATCCATATGATTTAATATGCAGCGAATTTAAATGCCCCCCCCCCTCATTAAAAAAAAAGGGTTGTCATAATTTAGCCAAAATCATGCCTAAAATCAGCTACCATATAGCCCCTTTGTTTTTTACTTTTTTTTACTCCTTTCCTATTACCCAAATGCAGCAGAATGTTGAAAAATGTAATAGATATGACCTCATTGTTAAACAAATTTGTGTATTGTTTGAATTGCATGATTATATTACTAAATCATAAATTTTTGCTCCAATGTAGTTCTGATTATGCTCACAGAAAATTGAAACTTCATTAGCCCGCAACAAATCTGCAACCAATTAGAAACACATTAATGGTTTCATCATCTCTGAATCAAACTAGATTAATCAAATAGTTTGTGGGTCGCTTGACATAAAGAAGAATAGATAAAAAGGACTTCTCTACAAGTATATAACTTAAAATAATTTACACTCTCCTCCACAAGCTCCAACCTTTTCAAGTACAACTCCAGCTCAAGAATTTTCTGCCGTCGAAAAGAAGAGATGTGTAATCGAATGCAAAAATTAAAAAGCCGAATAAACTTTATGCCGGCTGACACATCCTGGAGGTTACCTTGGCCTTCCGCTTAGCTCTGTGTTACGGAAATGTGACGGGATCGACAGCTACAAGATTAGCAAGTATCAACATCGAGATCAACAAGAAGCGAGCTGAAGACGAGATGATGGAAAAATTGAAAAAACCCTCGTTTCATTTTGGCACTAGATGTTTCGAAGGCACGGGGAGAACAAACACGGGACAGTTCTGATAAAATGCGGAGGGGTAATTTAGAAAAAAGAATTTTAGCATCGCGGGCTGCGCCTGGAAGGAACGAGTCCCAGCTTCGCGGCAGCTGCGGCTCAAAATTCAGAATTTCGACCTCGCTCATTGAAATCAAACGGGACTGCGGCGCGGCATAAACTGTGTCGTGTAGGGGCAGCTGCCCCAAATGCAGCCTTAGTCTTATTCCTGCCCTGTAAATTGAAATGACTAGATTGGAACTTCTCAAAGATCTCTATAATGAAGTCAAGAATTTCACTAACTCATGGAGCAAATGGGCTAACCATGCTCTTCTTGCTGATTACTCCGCTGCTCGACATGGATGTTTGTTCAATGAAAATTCGCTTTGTATTCCCAAAACATTAATATGCGAGCAACTAATTCAGGATATGCACCTTGGAGGCTCGCCCAACATAAGAACCATGACAAGGCGTTAACAATGCTACATCCACATTTTTTTTTGTTGAGACTTCATCGCCTTGGGGTTCGATACATGCAACATTTCCTAATTTGCCAAGCTTGTAAAGGAGAGACACAAAACACAAGGCTTTATTTTCCATGTCCAATGCTCAACTCAAATTGGGAAGATCTTAGCATTGATTTTGTCTTGAATCTATTGTGAACATAGTGTGATGTTGATTTGATTATGTTGTTGTCTAACTTTTCAAAAATGATATATTTTTTTGCTTGCAAGAGGACTCATAATGCTATAAACATTGCGGGACTTTTTTTGAGAGATTTTTTATTTTCATGGTATTCTTATAGCTTTGCTTTAGATCATGGCGCCAATTTATTAGTTTTTTTTTTTTGGCGTGAATTGTGGAAAAAAAAATACTAAGTAATCTTTGTCTAAGTTCCACTTATCATTTGCAATTAGATGGACAAATAAAATTTGGTAATCACACTTTGGGTAATATGATTCATGGCCTTGTGTAGACCCAACCAAAATAGTGGTATGAAGCACTTAGATGGGTAGAATTTGCTTATAATTCAATAGTAAGTTGGTTTACAGGAAGATGCTCATTTAACATTTTCTAAACCAAAATTCCAGTTCATATAATCGACCTTGCCATTTGCTCGTATACAAAAATTAGTACTCTGAACAGATATCAAAGGATTTTGACTTCATGCTAAAAGATGTGGAGACAAACTTTGAGTTCTTTAATATGCTATTTATGCATTCGATTTATTCCCATTGTCGACACAAGATTTTAAGCTCTGAAGATCTTATTATTCGTACGCCTATACAAAGAAATGTTTCCACTTAGTAGCTATTCCAAAATCAAGCCATGCAAAATTGAATCATTCTTTGTTGCAAAGATAATTAATGATAATGAATACATTATCTCTATTCTATTTAAACTACATCTCTCCTTAATATTCAATGTCTTATATCTATTTGTACCATCCACTTGACGACATCACCATGGAGCTTATTGAAATCAAGAATAGTTCTATTATTGCTTGGCTCGAGAGCTTGAAATATCAAAGTCTGAACAAATGATTAGATGAAGTTTTTACTACTTTTACATACATTAAGAATTTTCAAAACAATTTTATCGCAACCTTTATATTATAAACTTTCTTGTAGCATCAATTTTCAATATATCAAAAGAGCTATTAATCCATACAGTTTATTCTGTTCCAAAATAGATGCATTGTTGTATTTATAACAATTGAAATTTTAAATACTTTAACACATGCTGCTCCAAATTATTTATACACAAATTCCCTTCTATTATTACTTATTCAATTCCACAGGATTGTTTCCTGTAAATATTTATTAAATAGCAAATGTGAGTTATCAACATAACTTAGTGGATAAAAATATATTTTTAAATTACAATAATATAGAATAATTTAAAAATAATATGCATGCTAGTGCTTATTAATAAGCCTATATTAGTTTTTTTTTTTTAAAAAAAAAAGAGTATGAGAGGAACTGGAACATTAATTGTACAGTAATAACATGAATAAAAAATAAATATATCATATTTTATGTTATTTCATAATATTATTGTCACAGTAGTACTGTCTAATTGTACCGTTTGATTTATTTCAATATCAATATTTTTTTTCTAACTATCCCAAAGAAGAAATGAATGAATGCATTTAAACCTCTATGTAAGGGTACAAAGTTCCTTCAGCTAATATTTTAAGGGAATGAACTCTATCTTTCAGCACACACTTAAAAGTATTTTCATATACATTGTTTCATTTGCATTTTCCGCATCATATAAATGATACAATATACATAGTTGTAGTAGCATAATTTGGAGCCATATATACTTTATTTCTAATAAGATGAGGGAACCTTTAACATGAAGATAAATTATTGGAACTCATTTGCCATCATAGGCTGATTATAATACCTGATATCATGCATATAAAGTGATGAATCATAAATATAGCCATTAGGTGCAACAAATGTGGAAGGCAGGCAATATTACTATAATTTATAAATGAAATTACCCACATCAAAAGAAATCAACTATTAAACATTAGCGTCAATTTATTCTCAATTAACTCTTTAGATTTACACCTATACATCACGTGTACAATTAATTATAAAGCATTCAAATTACTTGGTTGCATTTTTTATGAATATTAAAATTCCTAAATTGTCAAATTCCACTATAATTATCTTAAAATTATTTATTAACCTGAGATTATTTTTCAAACCTATAATATCACTTAAAATTTTTATATGTCCTAGTTTGTGCATATCTTGAATGCTTTAATTTATTTTTCCAAATTTCTGTATTTTTCTCTTGATTTTATTGTTCTTCACACAAAAGTTTTGACAAAATAAATTTAAAAATTTAAAAATGAGCCTAGGTTTTATCGATTTGAAATTTAAATTTTAGATCAAACTTTACCTCTGATTTTAAAGGTAAAAATGGAGGAAAAAATTGCTAACCTCGATTCCTATCAATACGGTTGTGCTTAGCCTATCCTTGCATGACTTGTTGATAACGATCAATGCAATTGCTTATGTTGATGGCTACTTACGCAGGCTCACTTGCTTTAGGCTTCGCTCATTTACTCTTTTTCTCTCTCACGCTCCTATCTGTTCATATGCTCACTCTTTCCTTTGTCGTTTGCTTGATTTTCTATTTCGTTCTCTCATTCGTACACTCATTCTTCCTTATTTGTTTGATACATTGAACTGGCAAGTGTCAGTTCAAGTGATGCTAACTGGTTCATATTATTATTATTATTATTATTATTAGTAGTAGTAGTAGTAGTAATACTATAGATTATAAAAAAGCTTTTACAAGTTCTTCTGAAGCAGGGAAGACCTGATGCTGTGGCACTCCTACACAGGTGAACTCATCTGATGCCATTTCTATATGCGTGGAACCACTGCCACCTCACTACTTATAAAACAACTCTGTTATTTTTATTCCATTTTGGATTATTTGCCTTGGATGTATGGTATATAGTATGCTACTATGCCTGGTGATTTTCATTTGGTACTTTTCTTTAATCTATTTACAAACTCTTTCTTACCATACTGAAAGCCTCTCCTCCTTGCAAATTTCTTAATTTTGCTTGAGGCAAAACCGGCTTCTACACAATAACTGCTGCTCTATGCACCCATTTCTTCCTTAGAGTTGCTTTCCTACTCTCCATAAGTAGAAAAATGCATTCCTTCAACTTTTGACTTAAAAAATACCCTTATCTTTTTTTTCTCATTTCATCTCTCTTTATCTTGTGAATTCATTTCAAAATGCTGAAGATGGATTTTCAGACAATAATTGTTTATGAGGGCAAAAGTTTCTAGACTTCTATAACAAGTTACCTGTATGCGTGGGATTAATGGATTATTAAGGTGATCTTTCATTAATTTCATTCAGCTATCTTCAATAGTCAAAGATGACATTATTAAGTAGGTATAATGTTTTAGTTAAGCTCTAATAACATGTTTCTTACCCATCTCATGCTGATAGTGGCCTAACCACCTCAAGAGCAATGTCAGAATTGAGACAGATTTCAGTGGGAAGAAAAAGAATGGGAAAACAGGAAAATTATCTCAGCTGCGTTGTTTTAGCCTAAACTTGATTTATTTATAGAAGTTCCAGTTAGTTTACAATCGTTAGATCAGGATAACTAACATTCTTGAAACTAACAAGCTTTTAACTAACTGCAGCTCATCTACAACCCTTCTTCCTGCTGTCGTTGCGTTGCTTCCCGCCACCTTATTAAGTGTGATAATCTGCCATCCACTTGGGTGTTATCCTTGCCCAAAAGCTGCAACCTTCTGACGAGCTTGGAAGATTCAAGAAAATTACTCTATTCACCAAGAGCAACCTGTCCTCAAGACCGAAGTTCAGATATGATGATTGTAAATCTTTCAAAAATATCTAAGTAGCGTCTTCCAATAATAATCCTTCCTGTGAATCAATAGTTGCAGTGCTTGGCATTCCCACTTTTCGATGGTCCGTTGATTTAGGACTGCCAAAGGTCACACTGATGGTTGGCCCTTATCAATCAGTGCTGGTAATGCCACAGGTTGTAAGCTGGAGTCATCTGAAAAGGTTTAAAATGAACCAAACCAATCTTTGCTTGAGCTTGAAAGGGACCATTATAATGGTGATTAAGCTTGCTGAAGGGTTGATCAGTCATAGATGTTTCTATAAGGTTGTAGCCTCTGCACCAGTTAGCCTAACAAAAAAACAAAAAACAAAAAACTCCGCGATGCTTCTCATCTGCCATTTGTTTTATTCTATTTTGTGTTCTTTGCAAATTCTGATGGAGCTGATGAAGCATTTTATCTTGCCTACAGATTCTATGTCGAAAGTCAAGATTTGTAAGGAAAAAATGGTAATCATCATCTATACTCAAGTTAGAAAGGTGACATTTCTGTTGAAGTATGTGCAGATATATTATAAGACAATTCAATCAATGTTTTATTCATTCGGTTGGGAGATTCATCAGAAACCTTCCTAATAATTGTTCCAAACCATGATTTGTGACCTATATTTGCAGTGGACTCCTGATAATATAAACTGTATGGTTCAAGCTCCAAGGCAGTGCTGCTTAGTTGAGATGAATCATACTGTGGTCTCATAAAAATGGGGCCATTCAGATACATTCACTCATGAAATATCATGGAACTAGCAGATGTCTGAGATGAAAGTAGCAAGTACTAAACAACAACAACAACAACAACAACAACAACAAGCCTTAATCCCACTAGGTGGGGTCAGCTACATGAATCCTTCGTCTCCATTGTGTCTATTATTGTCATTTAAATCAAGTATACTAAGATCATTTTTTTATCATCTTTAACCAAGTCTTTTAGGTACCTCTACCTTTTCATAACATAAAGGCAAATCTAATGCATCTATTCTCCTAACGTTATCGACGCTTTTATATGGCCAAATCATTTAAGGCGACTCTCTAATCTTATCGCCATGAGTTACTCCAACTTTTTCCAACATACTCATTTAGCATTTTATCTCTAAGAGTGAAACCACTCATCCAGCATCCTCATCTCTCGTACACTTAACTTAGTCTTATGCTTCTCTTTTATTGCCCAACATTCCCATAAGTCATTGTAGGTCTTACCACCATCTTATAAAATTTTCTCTAAGTTTAAGTGAAACTTTTATCACATAATAGGTCGGATGCATTCCTCTTCAACCATCCAACTTGAATTCTACTAATAACATCTCCATCTATTTCACCATCATTTTGAATAATAGAGCCTAAATATTTGAAACGTTCACTCTTATTAATGACTTGTTAACCTAATGTCACAACACTACCACTATAACTTCTACAACTAAAATTACACTCCATATATTCAGTTTTAGATCTACTTAAACGAAAATCTTTAGACTCTAGAGTTGACTTCCATAATTCAAGTTTCTGTTGGACTCCCTCTCTAGTCTTATCAACAAGAAGAATGCCATCAGCAAAAAGCATATACCAAGGTACATCTTCTTGTAAATGCCTAGTAAGAACATCCATAACTAAAGTAAAAGATAAGGGCTTAAAGCTGATCCTTGATGTAATCCAACAAAAATGTAGTTCCATTAAAATAATATTTTTAAGGGCTAAAGTAGTTGCCTACACTTTTTTTTTTTTTTTTGATATACACTAGGGCAATCCGGAGAGAAGATTCATTGAGTTTCTAGTTTGCGATCCATGTCAATGCATAGCTAGGTAGGTGTTGAGTTCTGGACCTAGTTGATCTAAAAGATGGCAGTTTGCTGAGTGTATTCCAATAATCTGATGGAAAATGGCTTGGATGCTTCAATGGTTTGTTTTGAGTCATCTTTTATGTTTTTTTTCTTTCAAAACAAGGCATTTTCCAATTTATTTGATGCGCATGGAGCCTTGGATTGTATTCTATTTTGTAATTAAAGCCTTGGAACATCAAAAGAAACCCTTGCAACTCTGAAATTTGAATTACTTGTTGCACTCACTGTCAAATGCTGTGTTTATACGTGGAATTACTTGTTGCCACCAACGACTGACTGCATATGTGATGTAATTCCCTGACGTAGATGCCTTTCCCTTTTCTAGAGATAGGTTTGCTGAAATAAGACATTGGATATGACTCTTGTAGGAGAATAATCTATCCAATAGCTATTCTCCAAGCATCTATTTATAATGTGAATAAGAGAGAAAATTCTAGAAATTGTAATGCCTGAAGAGAAGTCATTGCATTAGCATTTTAATGCATCAAATGTTGTCTCTGCTTCCTCTATCCAACCAAAATTATCTTTCACTAGAAGTACTGTTAGCGACATTGCTAATTAAGCATAATGGTGCACAAATTTGAGATTATGGCTAGCTAAACTCAAGAAACCTCAACTATTTTATTGATCTTGGGGGTTACCATTGAACTACTTCAAGTTTGGTTGGATCAAGCACCACCTGTGCAGTGATGAGCTGCCCCAAAAAATTACTTTGGGCTTGAGCATAGGCATATTTGTGGGTTCGATAATAGACACGTGTATGAAGATATGTCAGCACCATGCAGGTGGTTGGCTTGTTCCAATATAGACCTACTTTAGACAATTATATCAATGAAAAGTCCAGAATAAAATATTGTAAGGGCCATTCATCATGCTTTGGAAATAAGCTAAATGTTATCAAACCAAGAGGTATTGCTATGAATTCATAGTAGCATTCCTGCTCAAATTGAAGTTTTGATAAACATCTTCTACCGCTTGAATAGAGCGGTAACTAGATCTTAAATTTAGCTTTAAGAAGATATTTCGCACATGCAATTTGTCAATCAATTCATTTACTATAAGCATGGGAAAACAATTCAGAATTGTGACTTGGTTGCATCCGACAATTGATGTGAAACCACCATGTTCCATCCTTCTTCCTTACTAATGAGACCAATGAGGAGAAGGAACTTTTAATTTTACAAATTATTCTCACGTCAAGCATTTCTTTCACCATCTTTTTAATTTTAGTTTTCTAAAATAAGGGTACTATATGGATGTTCATTGATTGGCTTCATTCCGACATAGTTAAATGCAATGATCAACTACTTGTGGTGGTAAGTTTGATGGTGGCTTAAACAAAACTTAATATTCCTATTTCAGCTTTATGTTTTCTTGTGGTATTATTTTGAAGCAATCCTCCATCAATGGATTCGGTTCTTGCACAAACAATATATGAAAAAATGAAGCTAATGATTTGGTTGAGAACATTCTATGTAGTACATACAAATGGTGTGAAATATGTTCAATGACCACCACACAACTTAATATAGTTTTCCATTATGAAAATTCCATTGTCAAGTCCTTTAACTTGTGATTCAAGGACTAGATTCAGCGCCTCTAAACTTGCAATGCCACATCCTTCTTTGTATTAGAAGAAGATAAAATTCATGTTGACCTCTATGCATGCTTCGTTAGTCAAGTCGAGCTCACAAGATGAAGTCGATCGACTTCG
This sequence comes from Cymbidium sinense, assembly GCA_021442155.1. Taxonomy (NCBI): domain Eukaryota; kingdom Viridiplantae; phylum Streptophyta; class Magnoliopsida; order Asparagales; family Orchidaceae; genus Cymbidium; species Cymbidium sinense. Next base: position 60,346,298 of record CM038225.1, read on the forward strand.
GATACAATGACATGCAAATCGAGACTGAAATGCACTCGACGTTGCTGAAATTGATCGAAATGACCTCCGATCGATGATCGGACTTCGCCATCGTGTTCAAAACGTTGAAGTTAATCAGAATATCCATATTGCACAATTCGGCCGGTCGGTCGAGAAGAGCCATTCGATATATATATCTCGAGTTGAAAGCGACGTTGCCAAATAGTCCGCGAAATTGATTACGTCGTTAGCGTTGAAACATCGAAACCAATCAAATGAGGCGTCGCAATTGACGAAGTCGCGAATGTCGGCGGTGGATCACGGCGATGCGTGATTCGGTGAAATTGAACCGATTCGACGCCGACTTGAATTAACGATCAAAACGGGCCGTCGTTCGTCGAACATGAATAACTTTCAATCAACATATATATTAATTATATAATTGTGTCACACAACAATAATAAGCCTTTATCCCCTAAGTGGAATTTCATAAATCCTTCGTCTCCATTATGTCATTATATGTCAAATTCTCATTTAATTCAGTATACTAAGGTCATTTTTTATACATCTTAACCAAGTCTTTTTAGGTCTACCTCTACCTTTCTTAACATAAGGCAAATCTAATGCATCTATTCTCCTAACCGGGTTATCGTACGGCCGACGCTTTATATGGCCAAATCATTTAAGCACTCTCTCTAATCTTATCACGGAGTTACTCCAACTTTTTTTCAACATACTCATTTCATTTTATCTCTAAGAGTGAAACCACTCATCCACGAGCATCCTCATCTGTAACACTTAACTTAGTCTTATCTCTTTTTTTGCCCAACATTCACCATAAGTCATTGTAGGTCTTACCACCATCTTATAAAATTTTCTCTTAAGTTTAAGTGAAACTTTTCTATCACATAATAGGTCAGATGCATTCCTCCACTTCAACCATCCAACTTGAATTCTACTAATAACATCTCCATCTATTTCACCATCATTTTGAATAATAGAGCCTAAATATTTGAAACGTTCACTCTTATTCTTGTTAACCTAATGTCACTACACTACCACTATAACTTCTACAACTAAAATTACACTCCATATATTCAGTTTTAGATCTACTTAAGCGAAAATCTTTAGACTCTAGAGTTGACTTCCATAATTCAAGTTTTGGACTCTTATCAACAAGAAGAATGCCATCAGCAAAAAGCATATACCAAGGTACATCTTCTTGTAAATGCCTAGTAAGAACATCCATAACTAAAGTAAAAAGATAAGGGCTTAAAGCTGATCCTTGATGTAATCCAACAAAAATGTAGTTCCATTAAAATAATATTTTGGGCTAAAGTAGTTGCCTACACTTTTTTTTTTTTTTTTGATATACACTAGGGCAATCCGAGAGAAGATTCATTGAGTTTCTAGTTTGCGATCCATGTCAATGCATAGCTAGGTAGGTGTTGAGTTCTGGACCTAGTTGATCTAAAAGATGGCAGTTTGCTGAGTGTATTCCAATAATCTGATGGAAAATGGCTTGGATGCTTCAATGGTTTGTTTTGAGTCATCTTTTATGTTTTTTTTCTTTCAAAACAAGGCATTTTCCAATTTATTTGATGCGCATGGAGCCTTGGATTGTATTCTATTTTGTAATTAAAGCCTTGGAACATCAAAAGAAACCCTTGCAACTCTGAAATTTGAATTACTTGTTGCACTCACTGTCAAATGCTGTGTTTATACGTGGAATTACTTGTTGCCACCAACGACTGACTGCATATGTGATGTAATTCCCTGACGTAGATGCCTTTCCCTTTTCTAGAGATAGGTTTGCTGAAATAAGACATTGGATATGACTCTTGTAGGAGAATAATCTATCCAATAGCTATTCTCCAAGCATCTATTTATAATGTGAATAAGAGAGAAAATTCTAGAAATTGTAATGCCTGAAGAGAAGTCATTGCATTGCGCATTTTAATGCATCAAATGTTGTCTCTGCTTCCTCTATCCAACCAAAATTATCTTTCACTAGAAGTACTGTTAGCGACATTGCTAATTAAGCATAATGGTGCACAAATTTGAGATTATGGCTAGCTAAACTCAAGAAACCTCAACTATTTTATTGATCTTGGGGGTTACCATTGAACTACTTCAAGTTTGGTTGGATCAAGCACCACCTGTGCAGTGATGAGCTGCCCCAAAAAATTACTTTGGGCTTGAGCATAGGCATATTTGTGGGTTCGATAATAGACACGTGTATGAAGATATGTCAGCACCATGCGAAGGTGGTTGGCTTGTTCCAATATAGACCTACTTTAGACAATTATATCAATGAAAAAGTCCAGAATAAAATATTGTAAGGGCCATTCATCATGCTTTGGAAATAAGCTAAATGTTATCAAACCAAGAGGTATTGCTATGAATTCATAGTAGCATTCCTGCGTTGAAGTTTTGATAAACATCTTCTACCGTTTGAATAGAGCGGTAACTAGATCTTAAATTTAGCTTTAAGAAGATATTCGCACCATGCAATTTGTCAATCAATTCATTTACTATAAGCATGGGAAAACAATTCAGAATTGTGACTTGGTTGCATCCGACAATTGATGTGAACCACCATGTTCCATCCTTCTTCCTTACTAATGAGACCAATGAGGAGAAGGAACTTTTAATTTTACAAATTATTCTCACGTCAAGCATTTCTTTCACCATCTTTTTAATTTTAGTTTTCTAAAATAAGGGTACTATATGGATGTTCATTGATTGGCTTCATTCCTGACATAGTTAAATGCAATGATCAACTACTGTGGTGGTAAGTTTGATGGTGGCTTAAACAAAACTTAATATTCCTATTTCAGCTTTATGTTTTCTTGTGGTATTATTTTGAAGCAATCCTCCATCAATGGATTCGGTTCTTGCACAAACAATATATGAAAAAATGAAGCTAATGATTTGGTTGAGAACATTCTATGTAGTCGCTACATACAAATGGTGTGAAATATGTTCAATGACCACCACACAACTTAATATAGTTTTCCATTATGAAAATTCCATTGTCAAGTCCTTTAACTTGTGATTCAAAGGACTAACAGTTCGTGCCTCTAAACTCGCAATGCCACATCCTTCTTTGTATTAGAAGAAGATAAAATTCATGTTGACCTCATCATGCCGTTGTCGAATTCGATGAAGTCGATCGACTGGATACAATGACACGAGGCGAAATGCACTCGGCGTTCGAAATTGATCGAAATGACCTCCGTCGATGATCGGACTTCATCGATGTTCAAAGCGTTGAAGTTAATCGAATATCCATATTGTGGTCGGTCGGCCGATAGAAATTCGCCATATATATCGTCGAGAAGCCGCGACGTTGCCCAAATGACCTCTAGTCACGAAATTGATTACGTCGTTAGCGTTGAAACATCGAAACCAATCAAATGAGACTGTCTCATTGGCGTCAAGCCGAATGTCGGCGGTCGGATCGGATCGTGATTCTCGAAATTGAACCGATTCGACGGCTTAAAGCGACTTTCGATCGTGAAACCGGGCTAATTCGTCAAACGTAACTTTCAATCAACATATATATAATTATATAATTGCGTCATCACACAACAATAATAAGCCTTTATCCCCCTAAGTGGAGTCGGCTACATAAATCCTTCGTCTCCATTATGTCATATTATATGTCAAATTCTCATTTAATTCGAGTATACTAAGGTCATTTTTTATACATCTTAACCAAGTCTTTTTAGGTCTACCTCTACCTTTCTTAACATAAGGCAAATCTAATGCATCTATTCTCCTAACCGGGTTATCGTACGGCCGACGCTTTATATGGCCAAATCATTTAAGGCGACTCTCTCTAATCTTATCTGCCACTGGAGTTACTCCAACTTTTTTCCGAACATACTCATTTCGCATTTTATCTCTAAGAGTGAAACCACTCATCCACCTGAGCATCCTCATCTCTGTAACACTTAACTTAGTCTTATGCTTCTCTTTGCCCAACATTTCCATAAGTCATTGTAGGTCTTACCACCATCTTATAAAATTTTCTCTTAAGTTTAAGTGAAACTTTTCTATCACATAATAGGTCAGATGCATTCCTCCACTTCAACCATCCAACTTGAATTCTACTAATAACATCTCCATCTATTTCACCATCATTTTGAATAATAGAGCCTAAATATTTGAAACGTTCACTCTTATTAATGACTTGTTCACCTAATGTCACAACACTACCACTATAACTTCTATAACTAAAATTACACTCCATATATTCAGTTTTAGATCTACTTAAACGAAAATCTTTAGACTCTAGAGTTGACCTCCATAATTCAAGTTTCTGTTGGACTCCCTCTCTAGTCTTATCAACAAGAAGAATGCCATCAGCAAAAAGCATACACCAAGGTACATCTTCTTGTAAATGCCTAGTAAGAACATCCATAACTAAAGTAAAAAAGATAAGGGCTTAAAGCTGATCCTTGATGTAATCAACAAAATGTAGTTCCATTAAAATAATATTTTAAGGGCTAAAGTAGTTGCCTACACTTTTTTTTTTTTTTGATATACACTAGGGCAATCCGGAGAGAAGATTCATTGAGTTTCTAGTTTGCGATCCATGTCAATGCATAGCTAGGTAGGTGTTGAGTTCTGGACCTAGTTGATCTAAAAAGATGGCAGTTTGCTGAGTGTATTCCAATAATCTGATGGAAAATGGCTTGGATGCTTCAATGGTTTGTTTTGAGTCATCTTTTTATGTTTTTTTTTTTCTTTCAAAACAAGGCATTTTCCAATTTATTTGATGCGCATGGAGCCTTGGATTGTATTCTATTTTGTAATTAAAGCCTTGGAACATCAAAAGAAACCCTTGCAACTCTGAAATTTGAATTACTTGTTGCACTCACTGTCAAATGCTGTGTTTATACGTGGAATTACTTGTTGCCACCAACGACTGACTGCATATGTGATGTAATTCCCTGACGTAGATGCCTTTCCCTTTTCTAGAGATAGGTTTGCTGAAATAAGACATTGGATATGACTCTTGTAGGAGAATAATCTATCCAATAGCTATTCTCCAAGCATCTATTTATAATGTGAATAAGAGAGAAAATTCTAGAAATTGTAATGCCTGAAGAGAAGTCATTGCATTAGCATTTTAATGCATCAAATGTTGTCTCTGCTTCCTCTATCCAACCAAAATTATCTTTCACTAGAAGTACTGTTAGCGACATTGCTAATTAAGCATAATGGTGCACAAATTTGAGATTATGGCTAGCTAAACTCAAGAAACCTCAACTATTTTATTGATCTTGGGGGTTACCATTGAACTACTTCAAGTTTGGTTGGATCAAGCACCACCTGTGCAGTGATGAGCTGCCCCAAAAAAATTACTTTGGGCTTGAGCATAGGCATATTTGTGGGTTCGATAATAGACACGTGTATGAAGATATGTCAGCACCATGCGAAGGTGGTTGGCTTGTTCCAATATAGACCTACTTTAGACAATTATATCAATGAAAAAGTCCAGAATAAAATATTGTAAGGGCCATTCATCATGCTTTGGAAATAAGCTAAATGTTATCAAACCAAGAGGTATTGCTATGAATTCATAGTAGCATTCCTGCGTTCAAATTGAAGTTTTGATAAACATCTTCTACCGTTTGAATAGAGCGGTAACTAGATCTTAAATTTAGCTTTAAGAAGATATTCGCACCATGCAATTTGTCAATCAATTCATTTACTATAAGCATGGGAAAACAATTCAGAATTGTGACTTGGTTGCATCCGACAATTGATGTGAAACCACCATGTTCCATCCTTCTTCCTTACTAATGAGACCAATGAGGAGAAGGAACTTTTAATTTTACAAATTATTCTCACGTCAAGCATTTCTTTCACCATCTTTTTAATTTTAGTTTTCTAAAATAAGGGTACTATATGGATGTTCATTGATTGGCTTCATTCCTGACATAGTTAAATGCAATGATCAACTACTTGTGGTGGTAAGTTTGATGGTGGCTTAAACAAAACTTAATATTCCTATTTCAGCTTTATGTTTTCTTGTGGTATTATTTTGAAGCAATCCTCCATCAATGGATTCGGTTCTTGCACAAACAATATATGAAAAAAATGAAGCTAATGATTTGGTTGAGAACATTCTATGTAGTCGCTACATACAAATGGTGTGAAATATGTTCAATGACCACCACACAACTTAATATAGTTTTCCATTATGAAAATTCCATTGTCAAGTCCTTTAACTTGTGATTCAAAGGACTAACAGTTCGCGCCTCTAAACTTGCAATGCCACATCCTTCTTTGTATTAGAAGAAGATAAAATTCATGTTGACCTCTATGCATGCTTCGTTAGTCAAGTCGAGCTCACAAGATGAAGTCGATCGACTTCGGATACAATGACATGCAAATCGAGACTGAAATGCACTCGACGTTGCTGAAATTGATCGAAATGACCTCCGATGATCGACTGCCATCGTTCAAACGCGTTAATCGAATATCCATATTGCACAATTCGACGGCCGTCGAAGAAATTGCCGATATATATACGCATATCGAGGTCGGAAGCCGCGACGCGTAAATGATTCTCCAGAAATTGATTACGTCGTTAGCGAAACATCGAAACCAATCAAATGATCGCGCGCCAATTGACGGAGTCTGCCAATGTCGGCGGTCGGATGCGACGATGCGTGATTCTGAGCTGAAATTGAACCGATTCGACGCTGACTTGAATTAAACGACTTTCGATCGTGAAACGGACCGCGCCATTGCGTCCGGAACATCGGAATAACTTTCAATCAACATATATATTAATTATATAATTGCGTCATCACACAACAATAATAAGCCTTTATCCCCCTAAGTGGAGTCGGCTACATAAATCCTTCGTCTCCATTATGTCATATTATATGTCAAATTCTCATTTAATTCGAGTATACTAAGGTCATTTTTATACATCTTAACCAAGTCTTTTAGGTCTACCCTACCTTTCTTAACATAAGAAATCTAATGCATCTATTCTCCTAACCGGGTTATCGACGACGCTTTATATGGCCAAATCCAATTCTCTCTAATCTTATCTCGCCACTGAGTTACTAACTTTTTTCCAACATACTCATTTCGCATTTTATCTCTAAGAGTGAAACCACTCATCCACCTGAGCATCCTCATCTCTGTAACACTTAACTTAGTCTTATGCTTCTCTTTTATTGCCCAACATTCTGCACCATAAGTCATTGTAGGTCTTACCACCATCTTATAAAATTTTCTCTTAAGTTTAAGTGAAACTTTTCTATCACATAATAGGTCAGATGCATTCCTCCACTTCAACCATCCAACTTGAATTCTACTAATAACATCTCCATCTATTTCACCATCATTTTGAACAATAGAGCCTAAATATTTGAAACGTTCACTCTTATTAATGACTTGTTCACCTAATGTCACAACACTACCACTATAACTTCTACAACTAAAATTACACTCCATATATTCAGTTTTAGATCTACTTAAACGAAAACCTTTAGACTCTAGAGTTGACCTCCATAATTCAAGTTTCTGTTGGACTCCCTCTCTAGTCTTATCAACAAGAAGAATGCCATCAGCAAAAAGCATATACCAAGGTACATCTTCTTGTAAATGCCTAGTAAGAACATCCATAACTAAAGTAAAAAGATAAGGGCTTAAAGCTGATCCTTGATGTAATCCAACAAAAATGTAGTTCCATTAAAATAATATTTTTAAGGGCTAAAGTAGTTGCCTACACTTTTTTTTTTTTTGATATACACTAGGGCAATCCGGAGAGAAGATTCATTGAGTTTCTAGTTTGCGATCCATGTCAATGCATAGCTAGGTAGGTGTTGAGTTCTGGACCTAGTTGATCTAAAAAGATGGCAGTTTGCTGAGTGTATTCCAATAATCTGATGGAAAATGGCTTGGATGCTTCAATGGTTTGTTTTGAGTCATCTTTTTATGTTTTTTTTTTCTTTCAAAACAAGGCATTTTCCAATTTATTTGATGCGCATGGAGCCTTGGATTGTATTCTATTTTGTAATTAAAGCCTTGGAACATCAAAAGAAACCCTTGCAACTCTGAAATTTGAATTACTTGTTGCACTCACTGTCAAATGCTGTGTTTATACGTGGAATTACTTGTTGCCACCAACGACTGACTGCATATGTGATGTAATTCCCTGACGTAGATGCCTTTCCCTTTCTAGAGATAGGTTTGCTGAAATAAGACATTGGATATGACTCTTGTAGGAGAATAATCTATCCAATAGCTATTCTCCAAGCATCTATTTATAATGTGAATAAGAGAGAAAATTCTAGAAATTGTAATGCCTGAAGAGAAGTCATTGCATTAGCATTTTAATGCATCAAATGTTGTCTCTGCTTCCTCTATCCAACCAAAATTATCTTTCACTAGAAGTACTGTTAGCGACATTGCTAATTAAGCATAATGGTGCACAAATTTGAGATTATGGCTAGCTAAACTCAAGAAACCTCAACTATTTTATTGATCTTGGGGGTTACCATTGAACTACTTCAAGTTTGGTTGGATCAAGCACCACCTGTGCAGTGATGAGCTGCCCCAAAAAAATTACTTTGGGCTTGAGCATATTTGTGGGTTCGATAATAGACACGTGTATGAAGATATGTCAGCACCATAAGGTGGTTGGCTTGTTCCAATATAGACCTACTTTTAGACAATTATATCAATGAAAAAGTCCAGAATAAAATATTGTGGGCCATTCATCATGCTTTGGAAATAAGCTAAATGTTATCAAACCAAGAGGTATTGCTATGAATTCATAGTAGCATTCTCGCGTTCAAATTGAAGTTTTGATAAACATCTTCTACCGTTTGAATAGAGCGGTAACTAGATCTTAAATTTAGCTTTAAGAAGATATTCGCACCATGCAATTTGTCAATCAATTCATTTACTATAAGCATGGGAAAACAATTCAGAATTGTGACTTGGTTGCATCCGACAATTGATGTGAAACCACCATGTTCCATCCTTCTTCCTTACTAATGAGACCAATGAGGAGAAGGAACTTTTAATTTTACAAATTATTCTCACGTCAAGCATTTCTTTCACCATCTTTTTAATTTTAGTTTTCTAAAATAAGGGTACTATATGGATGTTCATTGATTGGCTTCATTCCTGACATAGTTAAATGCAATGATCAACTACTTGTGGTGGTAAGTTTGATGGTGGCTTAAACAAAACTTAATATTCTATTTCAGCTTTATGTTTTCTTGTGGTATTATTTTGAAGCAATCCTCCATCAATGGATTCGGTTCTTGCACAAACAATATATGAAAAAATGAAGCTAATGATTTGGTTGAGAACATTCTATGTAGTCGCTACATACAAATGGTGTGAAATATGTTCAATGACCACCACACAACTTAATATAGTTTTCCATTATGAAAATTCCATTGTCAAGTCCTTTAACTTGTGATTCAAAGGACTAACAGTTCGTGCCTCTAAACTCGCAATGCCACATCCTTCTTTGTATTAGAAGAAGATAAAATTCATGTTGACCTCTATGCATGCTTCGTCAGTCAAGTCGAGCTCACAAGATGAAGTCGATTGACTTCGGATACAACGACACGCAAATCGAGCCTGAAATGCACTCGACGTTGCTGAAATTGATCGAAACGACCTCCGATCGATGATCGGACTTCGTCATCGTGTTCAAAACGCCAAAATTAATCAGAATATACATATTGCACAATTCGACGGTCGACCGATCAAGAAGAAAATTCGTCGATGTATCTACGCGTATATCGATGTCGAGAAGCCGCGACGTTGCCCAAATGACCCTACCGCAAATTGACGTCGTTAGCCAAAACATCAAACCTATCAAATGAGACGTCTGCTCAATTTGAGTCCGCAATGTCGAGCGACATTGACGACGTGATTCAATTGAACGACTGAAGAATTGAACTAAACGACTTATCACAAATTAATCAAGGCCGCACCGAACATCTAATAACTTTCAATCAACATATATTAATTATATAAGGCTATCACACACAACAAATAATAAGCCTTTATCCCCTAAGTGGGTCGGCTACATAAATCCTTCATCTCCATTGTGTCATATTATATGTCAAATTCTCATTTAAATATACTAAGGTCATTTTTATACATCTTAACCAAGTCTTTTAGGTCTACCTCTACCTTTCTTAACATAAGGCAAATCTAATGCATCTATTCTCCTAACCTGTTATCGATAATCGACGCTTTATATGGCCAAACCATTTCGATTCTCTAATCTTATCACTGAGTTACTCCAACTTTTTCCAACATACTATTTCGTGATTTTATCTCTAAGAGCACTCATCCACCTGAGCATCCTCATCTCGTAAATAACTTAACTTAGTCTTATGCTTTCTTTTATTGGCCAACATTCTCACCATAAGTCATTGTAGGTCTTACCACCATCTTATAAAATTTTTCCAAGTTTAAGTGGAACTTTTCTATCACACAGCCAAATGCATTCCTCCACTTCAACCATCCAACTTGAATTCTACTAATAACATCTCCATCTATTTCACCATCATTTTGAACAATGAGCCTAAATATTTGAATCGCCACTCTTATTAATGACTTGTTCATCTAATGTCACAACACTACCACTAACTTCTACAACTAAAATTACACTTCATATATTCGCTTTAGATCTACTTAAACGAAAACCTTTAGACTCTAATGTTGACCTCCATAATTCAAGTTTCATTGGACTCCTCTAGTCTTATCAACAAGAAGAATGTCATCAAAAAGCATACACCAAGGTACATTTTCTTGTAAATTCCTAGTAAGAATATCCATAACTAAAGCAAAAAAGATAAGGGCTCAAAGCTGATCTTTGATGTAATCCAACTGAAATAGAAAAATATTTTGTCAATTCTCTTTGTGTTTGGACACAAGTAATAGCTCTAATATACATATCCTTAATGACTTGAATATAACCAATATTAACTCCTTTCTATTTTAGAACTCTCCAAAGAACATCTCTTGAAACTTTATCATAAGTTTTCTCTAAATCAATAAATATCATATGTAGATCCTCCTTGTTTTCTCTATACTTCTCTATCAAACCTCTTAACAAATGTAAAGCATCCATAGTAGATCTACCTGACATGAAACCAAGCTGATTGTGAGAAACTTTTGTATCCCATCGTAACCTATGTTCAATTACTCTCTCTCATAATCTTAATATATGACACATTAACTTAATTCCTCTATAATTTGCACACTCTTGTGCATCACCTTTATTCTTAAATATAGGAACCAACAAACTCTTTCTCCACTCATCTAACATCTTTTTAGTCTTTAAAATAAAATTAAAAAGATTTGTAAGCTAAGAAATTCTTTGATCTCCTAAACATTTCCACACTTCTATTGGAATATCATCCCATCGTTTTTCACATTTCATTTTCTTTAAAGTTTCTAATTTGATTTACTATAATGACGATAAAATAAAATTCTACTTTTGTTTGTGTATTAAGGCTAAAATCAATCGTACTTTCAGATCCTTCATTGAAAAATTTATCAAAATACCTCATCCACTAATTTTCAATATCTTTTTCTAAGAAAGTACTTTATTATCTTCATCTTTAATACATCTCACTCGAACTAGGTCTTTTATTCTCCCTATCTGTAACTTATACATATATATTTCACCTTCTTTGATATCAAATCTATTGTATAAATCACTAAAAGTTAAATTTTTTGCATCATATATTGTTTTCTTATAATCTCTACAGGATACTTTATATTTTTCTCAATTCTCCAAATTTTTATATCTAAATTAAGTTTTATAACAATGTTTCTTATTTCTTATCTTTTCAGACACTCGACTCCATCACCAACTATTTTATTAAAAGTTTTCTTTTGATTCTCCAAGATATTTTAAGAAACTGCTTAATTTCACTTACTTTTTTCTCACATAACGCTTTCTTATGAACATCCCAAATTTTAATCTTCAGCTTGCTCTTAAAAATATTTTTATTTGTGTTTTTTAAGTGTCCCCATTTAATCTTAGGATAATAATTTGATTTATTTTTCCTCATCTTAAAATCTAAAACTAACAATCGATGTTGGGTACTTAAACTTTCATTTGAAATGACTTTATAATCTTTGCAATCTAAACGATATATTTTCCTTATCAGAAAATAATCAATCTATGTTTTACTAGATCCATTTTTATAAGTAATAATATGTCATCTCTTTCTTAAATAAAGATAAGAACTATAAAATCATAAGACAAAAATCTAATATACCTACCTTATTTATTACCACTCCAAATTCATAACCACCATGAATATTTTAAAATCTTCTACCACTCTACCAACATGTTCATTTAAATCTTCCAATAAATATTTCTTTTCAAGATCTTTTGTATTAATCTAATATTCCCAAAATTTTCGAGCTACATCCAAACCTATTTGAGGAGCATAAACACTTATAACATTGATAATCTTAAGATCAATACAACTTTAAAGCTATAATTCTATCTCTACATCTATTAATATTTATAACATTACCTTCAAACTTTTATCTATAATCACACCTTACATCGCTTTACTAATACTAAAGTTTAAACATTAACTATCAATCTTTCTTTCTCCCCAACCCATTTAGTTTCAATACATAAAATATTTATCCTTCTATGAATCATAATTGTGTCATTTAAGGTTTGATCTCAAAATACCACCAAAAGCAGACAAATCTTGAAAGTTATATGATTTTGAGTAAAACAAATCGAGATCAAGACTTAAAATTGAATCTTCGACATCAATTAAATCCCAAAAGCTCTCAAATGTAGAGTTTATAGTAAATCGAAGGCTCGACGAGGATCTAATGAGCCTAAGATCTCATAATTCGACTTCATTTGGGCATCCAAATCAAAATACATCAAATGATCAAGGAGTCATTCGTGTCCGATCGAGGGGAGTAATGCCTTACATGAGTTTACGAATACCCTCCTCCCATCTATAACATCTCACCTCACATGGGGCCAAAGCTAAGCAAGTGAAGAAGGAAGAGAAGCAAGGAAGAACAAGAACCCAGAGAAGAAGGAAGTGGAAGAAGAAGGAAAGTGAAGAAAGGAAAGCAAGAAGAAGAAGAGTCCAAGCAAGTGAAGAAGAAGAAGCAAGGAAGAAGGCAAGAAGAGGAAGAGTCCGAATAAGAAGGAAAAGTGAAGTAGGAGGAAGAGAAGCTCTAAAGCTTGAAGATCCCGAAAGCAAGATCGCACCACCGCCAGCGCCATCGTTAATTATACCCAGATTTCACCGGTTTACCCAAAGATCTCCAACATCAAGAACTATTATAAATCATCGTTACCGTTTGTCCCTTTCTCAAATAATCAATCCCGTTATCGGAAGATTTTGTACTAAAAGGATACATAGTGGAATCTTTTATCAAGGCCCCGATTTTTTCCCCTCTTTTAGGTTTTCCACGCTAAAAATTCGAGTATCTCATGTTCGTTCTTAATTAATTCAGCGTATCTGACTAATCAACAAGGCTGCATAAATTTACTCTACTGAATCTTTTCAAAGACGCAGCTGGCCGTCTGAATAAAAACCCTTCAACCTCAATTTGTGGAACATCCACGTTATGGCCATTGCACAACACTATAACCTCCGCCCAACTCCATTCTCAAAACCCATCCCTAAACCAAGGACGCCATTTTGAACGGAATCTCTTTGGAAGATCGTGGTCCGCCGAATGGAGGAGTCTCAAAATAAGATGATCCACAGGACTACAAATCCGACAAAACATATCTCCCAAGATCATTGCAGGAGGTCAAAAGCTAATCCTCCCGACTGAGTTCCTCCGATGGAGACCGTAACGCCGATCTCCTGCTAGTTCCACTCATCCATCGCGTTTCAACCGTTACTAATCCACCGATCGTTGTTGATAGCTTTCACACATGCTCATCTCATATTAATCCGACATCATCATGACATTCGTAAGTACGACGCTTAATACAAGATGAATTTCACCTTCAAGATAGAAATCATCTTCACCCACACCGCTATGAGGAGTCCTCACCTTTACCGCCATTCTTCGACATCCAATTCTCGTAGGTTTCAAGCTTCCAGCATTGATTCCTATGATGGGGCAATCACCCACGAACACATCGACATTACGACTATCATGCATATCCAACGAGCTCGACACACGCTTGTCGTCTTTCCCGTTACCCTCAAAGGCAAGCTCGACTTGGTTCTATTCTCTTCCAAGGGGATCCATCCATACCTTTAACAACTCGCCGTTCTTTGTGGAGCTCATTGCAAATCGGAGAATCATTAAAGATTCCTCCCATCTTTCCCAGATTTGAGCAGGGTGAATCACTCAAAGAATACTTCCAGGTTCTCTTTAGAAGCTCGCCAAATACCCGGGTAGACAACTATTAAGAGGAGTTTTCCTTGAGGACCTGGCCTTTCTATTATTAATGGACACGGCCATATGCCGAACAGTTCATCGTGTAAGCACAAATCTCCTACGATGAAGCTATTAATGCTCATCGAAACAATTTGAACAATATGCGGGAAACGAAAAACACCCAGAAATGCGGACCGACAGACCCATCAAAAGAAGCGACAAGATAGTCGTGATCTCCCTCCACGACCCCCATATCAACAACGTGAACTTCGACCGGAAAAGACATACACTGCTGAACACATATCGTGTTAATCTCCTGATGGCTATTCGCAATGAAGAAAATATCAGGTGGCCGCATCCATTGAAACCGAATTCGTGAAATCGAGCAATATTGTCATTTTCATCGAAGCCGTGGACATACCATCAAGCATGTATACAACTCAAGGAAGAAGAAATCGAGAGACTCATTCAACAAGGATACCTAGCCGCTTTATGAAGAATCAACCACCTCAAACAAACACACCTCCGGGCAACCAGACAAACATCACAAAACAACCAAATAATCATCAAATAATTGGAGAAATCAAACAATCGCAGAGGATCGATACTACATAATCAAGTTCTCGCATCGCCTTCCAAAGAACCGAGGTTGAAGAAGTCTCTTGATCATTCCATCACTTTCAATGACTGACTGGAGTCCATATCCTCATCAAGATCCACTTGTCCAGGGATCGGTGATCCTTGTTATAACGTTAAAAGAATTTTGATCGATAATGGGAGTTCGGATGTCTTATTTTACTCAACTTTTCTTAACATGGGCCTAGTAAAAGCTCCAACCACCGGACCACTATATGGGTTTGATAATCACCCAAGACGCATGGACAATCACTCTTCCGTTACCCCTGAGAATTCCCGACAAGTGACACAATTCATAGGAAGTCGACTGTCATATAATGCTCCCCAATCAATTTTCGCTATCACTTCTACCTCATCCAAGATAAAATTTCCTACCCCTGGAGTTGGGTGGTTTGTGGAAAATCAGTTCAATCATGTTATCTCGCATAAGCTCAACCTTCCATCACCTTCAAAGATCGAAGATCTTAACTTTCGAGATGAAAGAGTACCTCAAAAAGCTTCAGAAGATTTACTCTCAAAGATTATCGATGACCAACCATTACTAACGGTAAGTGGGATCTTTACTCTAAGAACAAAGGGAAAATTATATAAATTTCTTACGCAGAATCAAGACATATTTGCTTGGAGTCCATAGATATGCCGGGTCGACCCAATGTAATCACGACTCTCAAAATTAATCCAACGCTCAAACCAATCATCCAAAAGAAGCGGAGTTTTGCACTCGATCGTCTTCGCTATTGAACAAGAAGTTAACAAGCTCATGGGGGATTCATACGAAGTGCATTACCCCACATGTAAGCAAATGTTGTCATGGTTAAAAAACAAATGGAACATGGAGGATGTGTGTGATTATACCGATCTTAATAACAAAGGATAGTTTTCCTCTCGAATCGATCAATCGGACGCTACATCCGACATCAAATGCTCGCTTTTTGATGCTTATTCGGGTACAATCAAATAAAGATGAACCCAATAGATGAAGAGGCTAGCTTTCAAACATATAAAGGTTTATATACCAAGTCATGCCATTTGATTAAAACGCTGCTACCTATCAATGCCTCATGAATAAGGTTTTAAAGACCGCTAGCCACACAATGGAGGTGTATGTGGATGACATGTTAGTGAAAAGCTTAGAAAAGTCACAACATATTTCAGACTTAGAAGCATGCTTTGACCTCCTTCGACGTTATATATAACATACAACTTAACCCAACCAAGTGTGCTTTTGGGGTTACGCCTCGAAAATTTCGATTTATGGTAACTCACCGGATAGAGGCTAACCCCAAAAAATCAAAGCTCCAAGATATGATTCCTCCAAGAATATCAAAGACGCTCAACGCTTGAATGGTCGAATTGTCGCATTATCCCGCTTCCTAGCTGCCTGGGGACAAATACTTGCCATTCTTTAAAATATTGAAGGAGCTAAAAATAATAATTTTCAATGGACCGATGAATGTCAAGATGCTTTTGAGCAACTAAAAGAATATCTAGCATCTCCTCGCTATCCAAACCTATTCAAGGAGAAACGTTATACTTATATCTTGGTTTCTTCCCACGCAATAAGCTCTTTAGAAAGAAGAAGATGGGCACAACAACCAATTTATTACGCCAAGAAAATTCTCTCGATATAGAAAGTCGTTATCCATTTGCGTGATAAAGTGGCTCAATTTTCTCAAAATTAATTCCATACTTTCAAGCTCACACCATCGGCGCTATTAATCGATTTACCATTAAGGCCATCTTACGTAAAACCGTAAGCATCCGGAAGATTGATCAAATGGTCTCAGAACTGGGAGAATTTGATATAAATTTTCTACTCTCCGCCATAAAGTCTCAAATACTGACTTTATGGAATGCACCAACCCAACTCTAAGAGCTATTCACACGTGTCTTTCATCTCCTCGATGGACTCTACGTGATGGAGCTTCAGAGTAATCGGTGCGGAATCCTACTTGTTTCCCCAAAGAAAATACCCTGTAGAGTATGGACTTCGCTTAAAATTCCTCGAACTAATAACATGGTCAATATGAGGCTCTCATCGTAGGTTGAGACTCATCGACCGGCCCAAAACTTAGTAATTCACACCGACTCCCGCCTTGTCGCCTCCCAAGTTGGAGGAGATTTTAATACTCATAATCCTCAACCTGGTGCAATATCTCCACTTGGTAAAATCTCTTCTTACTCATTTCAAGACACATCAAATCATCCACATACTAGAGAGAAGAATACTCTGGCCGACGCCTTGCTAAGCTTGCTACCTCTACCACCGAGATCTATTTAAGAGAAAGCATGTTGAAGAAATACATTTTCCCAAGATCCAAGGGCCATGGATAATTCAAACTATTGATGAGGAAAAGGAACGCTCGTGGATAAACCCGATCCTATCTTTTCTACAAGAAGGACCCTTCCGAAGATCCAACTTCAAGAACTGCCTCCTCAAGACAAGCTTCAAACTTTGCTATTATTGAGGTGAACTATACAAGCGAAGCTTTCTCGTCCATATCTCAAATGCCTTCCACCTTCGTGAGTCGACACGCTAAAAGAGGTTCACTGGGGAATAGAACACGAGGAAGAGCATTGGCCCTTAAAATCATGAGTTTTTATTGGCCTACAATGAAACAAGACGCCTTTGAATTCACAAAAAATGCTAGTTGTCAATTGCATTCTAACCTCCTCACATGCCGCATGCGTAACTCCCATTCAAAGCCCATGGCCCTTGCTCGGGGATTGATATCATGGGACCTTTTCCAATAAAGATCGGCAACTAAAATTTATCATTCTACCGTCGACTACTTCACAAAATGGGTAGAGTCAACCACTCGCTAAAATCAGAGGCAAATACCAAACAATTTGTCCGGAAAAATATAATATGTCGATTCTGGTCTTCCCGCAAAGATCATCACCGACAATGGAACTCAATTCTGGAAAAGTCTTTACGCCCAAAGATCTTCACATTCACCGCCGATACGCACAGAAGCACATCCTCAAACTAATGGGCAAACCGGTTACCAATAGACCATACTCAAAGGACTAAAAACACGCCTTGAGAAGGGGCAATGGGTTGATGAGCTCCCAATGTTCTTGCCTACCGCACCACGCCGCCACGCACTTAACTGAGACACAGATAACTTGTGTTTTGGGTAAGCTATCATACCGGTGGATATCGGGTTCCAAGTCCAAGAGTCCGCTTTTCGATCATGGAAGTAATGAAGAAAACTCCCAAAAGACCTGACCTACTCCCTCAAACTGATATCTGCCGGACCGCTCTATCACCAACTGCTCGCCACTTCAATGTAAGAGTGAAACCTCGTCCCATATCTCGTTGGGTGACTTGGTCCGCTGAAGTCTGGGCCAAGCAAAGGCCGCCGCAATAAACTCTCACCTCTCGGATGGTCCGTATGGTCATAGCTATGGTCAAGCTGTGAACGCTCAAGCTCACCCGAAGGAAAAACTCTACCTCGAACTTGAATAGAATCTTCAAAATATTATCGAACTCATCGCATAATTATTATGACTTTTATCTTGTCATTTCATCCTTGTATAATGACCCCACCTACTAAGCTTTGTTGCTTGTTGTTGTCATTTTCTCTTAAAGCCTGTCTGTCTTATGATTATAACTAATCCAGAATTCAACAAGATTTGCTTTGTTCTATTTTTCCTCCCACTTGAAATATACAACTCATGTTACATCTCACTGGGACATGATCAATCGGGGACTTGATCGGACCTCTTCCATAAGGTTAACGCCATCGAAGTCACTCCTGCAAACAACCTCGGATAGTCAAAGATCTCCGTACTGCCGCCACCACCCCCCGTCTGCCAACCATTGGTCACCGCCGCCATTACTTGCCGGCACCTGGCCACCATCGCCGGCATCACCGGCCATCATTGTCGCCGGCCATCCGCTGACTATCGGCTGGCCGCCATGCCGACTACTCGCCAGATGATTCGACCTCTTCCATACGGTTAACGCCATCGAAAAACTCGACTAACAACCCAGATAAGTCAAACGCCCTTGTGGACTCCCACCTCTTCCATACGTTAACGCCATCGGTAAAACTCGACTAACAACCTGAAAGGGGTCCGGTGGACTTCCCGCGCCTCTTCCATACGGGTTAATGTCATCGAGCAAACTCGACAAACAACTCGTGAAAGGTCAAAAGGTCCTTGTGGACTTCCCACGCCTTCCGCGACGGGTTAAGCGAAATAATATTCACCAATAACCTAGAAAGGTCAAAACTTTGTACCCACTCTACACATGTTAATGTCATCGTATCACTGACAAACAACCCTGATGGGTCAAAAATCCTCGGATCCAACTCACCCATATTTGTAACGCCAAATAATATTTTGACCAATTATCCTAAAAAAAAAAAAAAAAGAAGGTAAAAAGAAGAGGGTATATCCGTATCATCGACAAAGATTAATATGATGATATAAGAAAGAATTAAGATCGATACACGATAATGACATTACATAGAACCAACGATGAAGAATGACATCCACAATCGCTACATAACATCGATATCCTCATCATCACTAGAGACACTCCTGAGCCCACTCACAACTCCTTCATCTTCAATCGGTGAAGGATCTTCTGATGCTTTGGGAGATATATCCTCAATTTTGGCCCTGCCTTATGATACCGCATTCAATTCCTTTCGTGAACCCTGATGAAGCTCCTCTAAACACTGCCGCTCCAAGTCCTTCACTTCAACATCAAAGATATGGTTACGAGCCTCCTGATAAAGTCTTCATACGCCAGATAAGCGAATTCTTGAAGTCTTCCACCGCCTGATATCTCGAGCTTCCGCTCGACATTTTATGCTCCTTTTCGTAAAAGATGATCTTGTAATGCTTTCTTATCCACAAGTGCTCGATCCTCTTCTCTTTATGACAGTCTCGCTCACAATCCCATCACGAAGGCTTCCACCTCCCCGACACTGAAAGAGAAGTCGACATATTCGCCACCGCTACACTCACTAACTCAATTCTCCACTTCTTTAGCTTTAAGATTCATCCTTCGCTTCATACTCAGATATTTTATCTTCACAAATTCAAGATTCCATTCATCTACACCCAATGAGCCATCCCTAACGACCGAGTTACCAAAAAAAAAAAAAAAAAAATCATCATCACAATGTTACATAAGAAGAATAAGGCGAAAAAAATAACGCAATTCACATCTCGCCTGACGCCCAAGACATATGTGATTTAATACCTCCTCGTGAATTTGCTAGAGTAACGAACTCCCCATCATGAGTCAAAATAAACTCGATGTTAAGTGAACGCCATCTCCACCGATATCCGACACAACCATTTCAAAGACGAAGTCTCTCTTTCTCAGAAGATGGAACATTGCTACCGCCGTGGATTCCGCGATAGCTTCTCGAGAGAACCCTATGAGTATGAGGAAAACTCATCACCCTTTCTCTTCAACTAAGAGCATGAGACCTTCCCGCCTGGATAGAAAGACCAACCTTAAACATCCTATCTTCAACTATATATTTACTGATGTAATGCAACTCATGTTGCAAGCTTCCCACATCAGGAATATTAAGAGTTGCTAGAATATCATCCTCCGATATCAGCGACGGATCCGGAAGATCATTCAATCTTCCCCATCTCTCAGGAAGGCCCCACTCATTCTTCACATAAAAGAATCCGTAAGACCAAGTTTTGGATCGATCCCGTAAAATTCTATCCAATTCTTTATAGTCCGATAAGAAACACGCCCTTGAGCATCACATGTGAATCACATTCGCACAAGTATTCGATGTTTAAAGTAACCCCATGCTCTCAAGAAGGTAGTCAAGCCAATAATGACCGCTAAAGTTTCAAACGAGAATTGCATCAAAGCCACACCACATTTTTTGAAGATCTCAATCACCGTGAGCCAAAGGGAATCGCAGCCAAAGACGTAAGAGTCATCTCGAAATAAGAAGTACTCATGGAGGCTAACGCTCGACGACTTTTAGCCACAATAGCCACCAACTCATGGGAAGAAAAATTTCCGCGGAACACCATTAAACTATCCGATGTGACTGAGGGCATATCATCCGTCGCCATACTATGAGTTTTCGACCATCACCTCAAGACGCGCTTTTGACTTCAAGACATTGAGTAAAATCTTCTCCCACGACCAAACTCCGAAGTTATGAGGACAATGGTTCTTAACCGATACTTCCCCGCCTTGACAATTTTGAACTACCGAACCTTCCATCAAGTTGAAAGAATACCAATTTCCTACAGAATGCGGGCCTTAATCGCTTCCCAACCCGGACGGTCGACGCGTCGAACCGGAACCACGACGATATGGCCTTGATCCTCTAACCGGACGGTTCGACGCGGTGGAACCGGAACCACGATACCGTGCCTTGATCGCCTAACCCGGACGGTCGACGCGTGAAAAACCGGAATCCGTGGGCCCTTGATCCTCCAACGGACGGTCGACGTGGTCGGTAACCGAACCACGACGATACTGGCCTTGATCGCCTCTAACCCGGACGGTCGACGGGTGTAAACCGGAACCACGACGATACCGGGGCCTTGATCGCTTCAACCAGACGCGACGAGGTGGTAATGGAACACGACGATACCGGCCTTGATCGCCTCTAAATCGCCTCAACGCCTCTTGACGCTTCTTGATTGCCTCAAAGGACCCTCACTCAAGAAGAAAGGGAGAGGAAAGGTGTCCTCTCCTCTTACCCTGGGGTATTTATAGCCCCAGGGTAAAAACCCCTCAAAACGGTTCAAACGGCTCAAAACCGCCATTTTCTGGCCGTGGGCATGTAGCTGATGCGCGTGCAGACAGCGCTACAGGGCGCTAGACGCTACAGCTGACGCTACGCAGGCTTGGCTCACCATTCGACGGAATCAGCCAATTGGACCCAACTGCACGCCGAATGGTCTGAACTGTTACGCTGAATGGCACGACAACCGACACGCGAATGGCCCAACCTGAATGGCCCGCGACCGGAACCCGCTGAATGACTGGAATGCATGAAGCGAATCACTGGCCATCCCGCCAGCCCACGGCCCGCGCTTAATCGCCCGCCAATCTCGACGCGGGCCGCCACCGTCATGACGCGCCAAGGCGCGCCATAAGGCCATGGGCCATGCGCCGGCCTTCTGCCATGCCGGTTACGGCGCTCATGTCCCTGAACGCTTAAAACTTCCAATTCGTTATTTTGAACATTTGACACATATATTTTTTGGATGATTAAGCTAATGTCATCCAAAAATAGAACCGATATGGCTCAAAAAATACCACCAAATAAAGCACAAATCTTGAAATGATATGATTTTGAGTAAAACAAATCGAGATCAAGCACTTAAAATATCATTAGAATCTTGGGACATCAATTAAATCCCAAAAAAGCTCTCAAAGAGTGTTTATACAATCGAAGGCGTCTCGACGGCGGATCTAATGAAGATCTCATAATTGACTTCATTTGGGCATCCAAATGCTCAAAATACATCAAATGATCAAGGAGTCGAGTCGTCCGATCGAGTGAGTAGGCCTTACATGAGTTTAAATACCCTCCTCCCATCTATAAATAGCCTCACCTCACATGGGGCCTAAGCTAAGTGAAGCAAGAAGAAGTGAAGCAAGGAAGAAGAACAAGAACCCGAAGGAAGAAGAAGAAACCAAGCAAGTGAAGAAGAAGGAAGCAAAGGGAAGGCAAGAAGAAGAAGAGTCGTGAAGAAGAAGGAAGCTAAAGCAAGGAAGAAGGCAAGGAAGAAGAGGAAGAGTCCGATCGAGGAAGAAGAGGAAAAGTGAAGTGAGGAAGAGAAGCTAAAGCTCAAGATCGAGAAAGATCACTACTCCGTCGCCATCGTTAATTATACCCTGATTTCCACCGGTTACCCAAGATCTCAACATCAAGAACTATTATAAACCGATCGTTGTTACATATGTGTCCCTTCTCAAATAGAATTTAATCGATCGGAAGATTTTGTACTCAAAAAAGGATACATAGTGGAATCTTTTATCAAGCAGCCTGGTTTTCCCTCTTTCGAGGTTTTCCACGTTAAAATTAAGATCTCATGTCGTCTTTAATTACGGTCTAATTAATCAAGGCTAGGCATAAATTTCTACTCTACAGGTTTTCCAAAGACGCAAAGTTTAATTTTATTCAAATAAATAAATGCTCTTATAAATGTTCTATAAGACCTAGCAAGGACTATATTCAAGAATAATGCTCATTAAAAACTCCACCTTCACCCTTCCTACGTTAACAGCGAAAATTTCCTTCGCTCGATCTCCTCAGATCAACAACAACTGCGTGACTCCCATTCTCTTCTTGTTCATAAAAGACAACCTCCATTACGTTGTCTTTTCGTTCTAGCGCTATATAAGCCGCTAAGTCAACGAGCCTCCTTCCTACTTTAGTCAGTGCTTCAAAAACAAGTCGCGTGAGTGATCAACCAAGCCTCCTCCTTGATACTTCATCTCTTCTTGATTTAAAGCTAAACAAGGTAACTTCCATTCCCTTTTTCTATGGAAGAATTTTTAGATTAGGCTTAATTCTAATCTTAATTAGCAGTTTATGTATGAAAAAAATTTATTTAACAAAATAAAATTTCCCCTATTTCGAAAAAAAAGAGCGAGATCGCTGATCTGCTTCACTTATCGCCGCTCCTCCGTTCCACCACTGATTTACATTACACGCAGGAGGTCAAGGAGGACGGCTAAGATATTATTTCGCAAACAAATAGTCGAGATCATATTTGTTCCAATGTTTCCTCCGCTTCAAATAATTTCAATGACGCCATCAGGCCCGGAGAGTCATCAGATTATTTATTCGTTGCCGAAGTAATTTTTAAATGCTTAATTTGTGATAGATCTTGCTTTATATGATTTGCTTTGTGTTATTTAGCTAGATTGGGACTTTTGTGTTGTATGATTTGCTTTATATTTTATAGCACTTCATCTTGGATGTTTAACATGTCTTGGATGCTTATTTTGAATTTTTTTTCTTTTTTTAATTTAGGAATGGTTAATTATAGGTGATGGTGTATCAATGTGATAAACACATGTTTATTAAATTTGCTTATTTCCTTTTGTAGTGTTTAGGCATTTTAAGGATATAAATATGTCACTTGTTTTAGTAAATGAGAAGGTGTGAAAGCCAATTATAAACTCATGAGCTAGGGGCTAAAAATATTCATGTATGAAATTATTTGTTTATTGTTTGCAAGTGTTCATTCATCTTATTAATGAGATGCTTCTTAGTGGTTTAGTAATGTTGTACGATATTATTCATCTTTATGAATAAATATTACTCTCCTTCATTCATTTATGAGTTTTAAATATCTCCAACTAAAATACATCAGTATTATATCTTGAAATGCTTTTCTTATGAGGGGAGAGGAAGGATTCTTGTTGGTTAGAATTGTTATAATATGAGTGAAGTCGATAATTTTATTATGATGATAATAATGTTGTTGATAATTTCTTTAATGACTATATGGAAAAATCACCAATTCGACACTAGGAGAATGGAGGAACGTATGTAAAGAATCAATCAACGAGTATGAGGAGTCAAGGAATTTGAACAAGAACATGTATATTTCGATAAATGACAAAGATTCTTATTGTCCGGATGAGTTAATGGATATTGATCATCTCCACCATCTGAATTATACATACATTCACACAACCAATTACAAGATTCTAAGCGGAGCTATGTGGTCACAGATGCATCTTGGCGAACCGCCTCCTACATTCTCCTCATTACATATGACACCCTCATATGGACGTATCATGGTTTCGCCGACACGCTTTAGTCGATATTTGCTACACACCTCTAATTCGCAATAATCATCCGAAAGCAACAGAGACCGAATGGAGCATCATCTTCGAGATGACGATTTACACGCCATTACACAAGTGATGCGACATCAGACGCAGACATCGTGGATAGTCGTATGTTATTATTTTCTCATTCATAAGATTACATTTTGTTGTATGTGTACTTATTTTTGATTTAGAGGAAAAAGTTCGAGTGGGGGGTATTATGATTCAAATTTGATCTCGATGAGTTCTATTATTGAATTCTTTTGAGATGATTGTAATATGGAGTTGATTGTAGCCAAATTGAAGAAAGTATTGCGGAGCCTTGTAATACACTTTTACGATTAGAAATACTCTTACACAAGATATCGTGGTATATATCGTTAGGGTTTCAAATTTGTAATACACTTTAAACAAACAAGATTGATGTTCAATTTTCAACTCCGTCGTCGTTGACAAGATTTGCAATCGCTTCATCGAACAAGAATCATAAATTTCAACCAAAGTTGTAGAAAATTTACGATTCCAACGATACAAATTTACAATTCCAACAATGCAGATAGAAAGAAATCATTGTCGCTCAGTCCACACATAGCTTCTAGCTTGAAAAAAGCAAGATCGAGCCGCAATCATAAATTTCAAGTAACATATTGTAGAATTTCGTTACGATTTCGACGATACAAAATTCGCCAATTTAATCAGATGACTATGCGCAAAATATGATCCCGCTTGAACTTTCACCGGTCATAGCTACGATTTGCAAAATCTACAGACGGTCGCAATAATTTTGACCAACATGAAACTTGAATTTCGATATTCAACGATATAAAAAGATCCGTGATGACCGATAAAGAAAATATTATTCTAACTTTCAAATTTACTGATTTGCAAAATCCGTAGATCGCCGCAATCGTAAATTTTGACCAACATGAAACTTAGAGAATTTCGTACGATTCCAACGATATAAAGTTAATTAGATCTATGACGACACGCGCAAAATACGAATCCCATTTTTAAAAAATAAAATAAATAAACAATTGATTGACGATGGTGACAATCCACGAGTACGTCGATATCGACCAGCCTATTTTGTTAAATAAAATTTTTTCATGCCTAAACTGTTAATTAAGGTTAGGATTAAGCGTAATCTAAAAATTTTGCCTTTTTCTATCCCGTTACTTCCTCCTCTTAGCCGTCGACCTAGCCACCCCCTTTCCCGTCTGTGCTACAGTACCCGACCTCCCTTTCTAGGCAGCATTCCTTCTCTTCTTTTTCTGCCGAATGCCTCCCTTATTTCTCTGTTCTTTCAAGCACAGCAAGTTTGGCATGTTTCCTACCTACTTTACCTTCAATTGTTGTAAATGGAATAAAGATTAGGGTGAATAAATTCAAAGTTTTCGCTTTAGCTTCTCTCTAAATTACGTGGGATTAAATGTTATAGTTTTCCTTTGGTTCTTTGGTAAAATCTAATAAGGTGAAACAACTATTATAATTATAATTATTTGTTTGATGTTGATCATCACTTTTGATGTTTGTTGAACATGTATTCGTCTTATTTAACCTGAAATTGAATGGTGGAGGAGAGGATAAAGGGATTTAAGAGTTTGTAGGTCTTAGAAAGAAAACCACCTTCCTGTTTAATATATATATATATAATCATGAAAGTTCAGCTATCCACTTGTTATTTCATTCACTTGATGTTGGGAGAGTAAAAGGAAAAGAGCAAAAGCTTGTATTCTCATTTCCATTTAATCACGTTGTCTTTGGAATCTTTTCTTTGACTTGTGGCATGCAAACAATAAGATGGAATGCGAGTTTATTGGGTATTCATGTTGTCATTTGCTGTTTGATGTACTCAAAAGTAAGAGGTGATTGAAACAATGATAGAAATCAAGATGTGATGGAGTAGCTTAACTTGTGTTTGCATATGTAAAAATGAAATCGTAATGAATGCCAGAAATCATAAGTACCTGTTCGTTGCTCGGGGACAACAGGAAAATTTGCTAGACCTAAGTACTCGTGCGTCGCCAAAGATGTCGAGAAATTAGATGATTTTATACAGTTTGAAGATGCGACGCTTTCATCAGAGTCAGAAAATCATCGTGTCCGGAAACCTATCATGCACGCCATAAGCATGGTGGAAAGCTCGATTCCGAGTAGCCTCTACACGGGACGACAGGAGGTTGCCGGATTTCATTTCAAACGCCTGTGCATATGTTTGTCTAGCATATTAAATTCATGTACTTACTATTTCAATGTAATTGCAAATATTTGCTAGATATAAGTACGTCATGTTGATTCAAAGACGCCGAGGAAATCGGATGGTTTCATAGGTTTGCCTATGTGATGCTTTTCATAAGCGTAGTAGACGCGAAAAATCACTGTCCTATCGCAAATACACCATGCACGCTTTCTTAAAGCGTGGAAAAGTAAGACTCAACGCCTCTACATGGAGATGACGGAGGTTGTCGAATTTTATTCCAAACACGAGATATTTAACACGCTTGCGTGGGTTTAGGCTCTCTTTAAGTGCGTCAAGACATTTACTAGACGCTTTCCATAAGCGTGGAAGCCTCATCACTCTCAATACTGCTATATAGGGATGATCTTTTTGTCGAATTTTATTCCAAACACGATATTGAAGGCTATAGACGCTTGCGTGGGTTTAGAAGACTCTTTAAGTTGATGCAAGACAGACTATGACGCTTTCAAGTGGTTGAAGCTTTTTAAGACTCGGCAGCCTCCCGCCGGAAGACGGAGGTTTTAAATTAAAAATGAAGTTTTAAAGAGAATCAAATGAAAGTACTAATTAGCTTAAACTCAACTTAAAATGAAACAATTACTTGCATATAAAATAAAATGAATTGAACTTTTATATGCAACACATGTATCAATCGGATTACAATATTTCAGAATTGACATATAATCAAGCACAAAACTCAATGACAGGGGACTTTATGAGAGCGAGTTTCTTAATATGAATAAGGCTCTCACAAACTCACGGTGAATCCATTGGTTGCTTACAAGCATGAATTAATTTTTTAAAGAAACATTTGGATTATTATATTTTACTTTTTGAAGCACACGAAATTTAAAGTACATTGGAATGCTTGCTTTCAAATTAAAATAGAACTTAAGATGAAATTCACAAGGGATCAATCTTAAGGCTAAATAGCTTCGTAGTTAGCATAATGCAAAGCTTTTTAATGAATGATTGGATCACATAGTGACTTGCATTAAACAAATTGATGTGAATCAAAAGAAATATAAATGTAACTTGTAATGATCTCACCAACTCATATATGAGCTAAAACATACATCGAACATGATGAGTTTATAGAGACTTCAAAGCTTGCTAAAAGTATTCTGAAATAACTTTCAATTCAATTCGATCTTTCTAAAATTCATTAAGTATTTTAAACATACCGCATGGCTCACACTACGAACGCGAACTTAATGCGAGAAATGCGAGGGTTCTACGGTCTTGTAGGATTGTTAACAAAACCTAAAAATTCAAAAACAATATTATAATATTTCCAACTTAATAAAATATTTGAAAAGTTAATTCTATCATATGACAAGAGATCTACTGTTTTAAATTAATAATAATCAAATAATAAACAAAAAGATCAAGCAAACGATATCCTGAGGGAAGTGTTGAATGAAGATTTCAACTGGAGGGAATACTGTCATCAAAATGTGATTGCTATTTCAAATCAAATTAATATAAATTAAATATTAATTCAAATGAGAAATCTGATGAATTGTTAAGCTCAAAACGATTAAATGAAAATCATGAAGTTAAAAGACTTAAAGTAAAATTCAATTAATCCACCTTCCGCAATGCTTATTTGAGCAAATAAGAAAATTTTACCACAAAGAGTTAATGTCAAATCAAGTACTGTATGTTTACTCTCAATCTCACGCTAAGCGACGCTACTCATTCCTGATGTGGCTACAAGAGGTACACGATGCATTTGATCAAATTCCCTTCCTCGCCGGTTGTTCCAAATGACTCAACTATATTACGATCACTACAGTTATATGTTCTCAATGGCTGCAGAAGTGAATCATGTGCACTGATAGTCAAAAGCCCTCTCATAAAGACTAAGCTCTCCTGACAAACACCATCCCAGATCTACAAGGTTCCCTTGAACGACGCAACTCATGGCTGCTGACAAGGTTCCTCTGGTCAGGTTAGGTTGATTACCTCCTCTGACTAAGTACAGTGACCACGATGGGATGACGAAACCGGATCTAGACGACGTATCGTTCCCCAACCATTCGCTTTAAGTTAAATAATGATGAATTTCATAAATTCTAAACTTCAAAACTCCACATGCTGCTACTATACGCTATGCATTAAGCGATTTAACGACTAACCTTAATCGAAAGTTCTCTCTCAGCATTGAGAGGAGTAATTAACTATAGGTGTTTGCTTTATAGAACTGAACCGTGATCTAAAGTCTAAAATGAGAAATCTCTAGTAGTGTCTTATCTACTATTCCATCTACCTTCTGAAAATTACACCAATACTAAAATCATCACTCTCTTTATCGAGAGGTCGGTGACGAATTTTCGGAGCCCACAATTCATTGAAGAACAAATAATATATGCTGGTCAGAACCTCTACATACAATCTCGAGCATTCCAAAGTCTCATTATTCCCAACAAACACATCAAAGAATTTGGATGGCACAATAATTCTTTCAAGATTTTATGCTAATATATTATGGATGGAGTTATTAGTTGAATCACTGTTGATAAAAAATTTGAATTACATGTTTACTAATGTTACCTTCCAAATGTAGGGTTAGTAGAGTATGTTTCCCAGTTATCACATTGAAATTGATTTATGGAATTCATCCAATGAAGATTCTGATTCAGCAAAAGAAGAAGCTGTTTGCTTATTCATTTTTTTCTTTTTCATCATTACTCACCATTAAGATGAACAACTTTGGTTTGCAGTCATGACCTGATTAATGTTTAAAATTACACAATAAAATATGTACCTTGAGGGGAGCCTTAGAGTGAGGCACATGCAAAGACTCCTTGAGACTAGTCTCACATGATGAATAAGAAGTATACATATTAAAAAATTAAGGCACGCCTTAATCCTCTTTAAAGAAGTGTATTATTTATTTTCATTTTTTGATGTGTTGAGTTTATTTTTATTTAATAGCCCAAAGCCCAAATGAGTTGAACAACTTTTTTATTTAAAGAAAACCCTTTTTTACTTCATTCAAGTACTAAATATTATAAATGAAATCCTATATCATTAAAAAAAATGAAGTTGTATATTTACTATCGAGATCTCCGAGAAACTATACCCAAAAGTCATCGTTGAGGAGAAACTATACCTGAGGTTGTTGTGCCAAGAAACATGAAGTTGATGTTTTGGTGCCATCATTGCAATAATTGGTAACTCATAATTTTATTTATTTCTTCTTATCTTAGTCTTAATTATTGCCAATCTTCTTTTCTTTTCATTTTGTTTGTTAATTTTTCTATTTTCTTCTCCCATTTTTCTTTATTGTGGATGAATTTTTCAATTTCTTGTTGTTTGAAAATAGTGAGAACTTTAAAAAGAGTTAGAAATTGTTGAGCTAAATAGAAAAGCTTAGGCATGCAAGCATAGTATTCAAGGACAGGTTTTTGGGAATGATAAAACGTATGTTTAATTGAGATGCAATTATTGTGAGAAAGAGGTTAACAAGGTAAGCATATCTTTGATTCTCATAAAAATTTTGGAATAGTACCAAAGTATCGAAAGGTGTGAAATAGAAAGTCATGTTTGCACAAGGAAATCAACTATGTCAAAATATTTAGCACAAAGGTAATTTGATGATAGAGTTGATGATGACTTATTATGATAGTGGTGAAGATTCTTCTTCTTATAGGCAACAGATTTCCAAAAGAGATGCTAGGGGACCTATAAACTAATACATGATGAATATAGAGGATGAAAATGACTCCACAAAATGCTAGAAAGGCTCATATTTAGTTTTGTGCGGATATTGGGATATTTTTCATTCAAAATGTGACTCCTTTTAATGTGGAAACTCCTCCATCTTATTTTAACATACACATTTTATAAGTTCATGTAGTTGAGATCTTAAACCTTCTTCCATGTATGAACTTACAACTTGGATATTAAAGGAGGAATTAACGTCACAACAGAAAAGATCATTGAGGAGATTAAAAAGATGTGGCCACAAACTAATGTCACAATAATGTTAAGTGGTTTTCATATACCAAAAAATGGAACTTGATTAACATTCTTATTAACAGCCTTTTGGCACTATGTTTTTAAAGTATATTGAAGCATCATGTAAGGTGAAAAATGTGAAGTACATTTTAAAATACTTGATAGGGTTATTGAGGAAATTGTAGAGCATATTGTGTCCAAGTTGTCACCAGTAAATATACGACTATAGGAAATAAGTTACTATGTGGGAAGAGGAAGCATCTTTAGTAGACTCAATATGATGCGCATTATATTGATTTAATATCTAAGAAACTTGGGACTTGCCACAACATAAAAATGTTCTGGCTAAAGGAATAAAGATAAGCAAGTTTATTTACAGCCATAGGTGGGCTGACATCATTCTTGAATAAATATGGTGTACTAGG
This sequence comes from Cymbidium sinense, assembly GCA_021442155.1. Taxonomy (NCBI): domain Eukaryota; kingdom Viridiplantae; phylum Streptophyta; class Magnoliopsida; order Asparagales; family Orchidaceae; genus Cymbidium; species Cymbidium sinense. The sequence goes on from CM038225.1 coordinate 60,377,751, forward strand.
CCAATACAAGAGCTAGGGGTAAACGAACCTGAAGTTGGAGAGAGAATTCAACGACAGGCTATAAGTAGGGATTTGGAACAGTGGTGGAGCAGGCTGGATGGTGTGGCTGGGGCTTTGGCGGTGTTGGAACAGCTGCCGGATGGGTAATACCTGCATTAGGGAGGCAAGCTGAATGACTGGGTGGCTGGAAGGGAGAAAATGTCTGTTGACTACAGGAAACAACAGTTGACAGAGATGGGAATGCAGGAAGATGGTTGAACAACGATGTGGAGTGATTCCTGGGGATAAAAACTGGATTCTTGATCTCATCCAAATCAAGATATAAGTTTGCACTTGATTGAAAGGAGATCACAGTATCTACAAGGGAATAATAGTGAACAATAGTGTTCTGAACTTTAAAACAGAAAAAAAAAACCTTAATATACATAAGAGGTTATTTGTATTAGGTTAAGTAAATCCTAAACCAAAGGAAATTGAATCCGCATCAGAGGAACCTAGATTGGCCAGTCAAGGGTTTCATTGGACCAGCCAATGCATTAGGGCCTACATGAGTCGGCCCTGTTCACAGAAACATTCTCACCTTTGGCCTTGATGACGAAGTTACCTAAAAAATAACTCATTAGACCCATACCCTACTAAATTTTCCACGATGCACATAACTTTGTAAAGTATGTTGCCTTGCATTTATTTCTACACAGTGATTAAGTTTTGCATAAGAAAGAAATTTGAAAAAAAAAAGAAGCAAGAAAGATTATTTTAAATGAGAGTTTTGGTTAACTGTAAGTTATCACAATTACAAAACTCTTAGTTCATATATTGAGAATGGTTGATTCCAATCAAAAGCCAATGGACTTTATTTATAATGCTATGAATTAGGCAAATAAGTTGGTAGCAAAAAGCTTAGATGGAGATGAGGGAAGCAAATAAGTGTTTGAGAACTGATAGATGTGAAATGAGATCTTCAATTGCATCAATATTTGTATAATTTGATATTATCTAAACTCTCAATAACAATATGATGAGAACAAATTCACAAATCTAGAGAATAGTTAAGTTTGTATCATTGTAGATTTTTTGTTCAATATAGAGAGGGAAGGTTGATCTTCAACTTGTAGCTTTTAGAAACCAAGGAAGGATTATTTAAATTACTACAAGCTAAATACACTACAAATAAATATTTCTTTGGTAAGTAAAATCCTACTTTCTATAGACACTAGCTTTTGATCTTTATTAACTAAGTTTTATAAATTTATATATCTTGTTCATCAGTTTTGTTTAAATTAATTGGGCGGTGGATTCAATTTAAAGTTGATACTCTCAAATTACAAAAATTTGAAATCAAATTATTTGTTCTTACATGCTCATCATCAGTGTGTGAGTGAAATTGGATTACTTATAATTAAATTCTTACCAAGTGAAAAAAATTGCTTGATTATTTTAAAAATGAACTTATTTGTTTACATAATGTATAACAAAATATTAAAAGATAAACATTTGAGTAAAAAAAGTTTTGGAAAATGATGAATCCCCTTGGTTATTATTGATGTACAATCGGAGGTTAAATATATTTTGAGAGGTGAAATGAAGTTTCATCATCATAATTACATGAGGATCATATTAATGTTTATTTATTATTATTTTTTTGGAGGAGGAAAGAACAATAACAACAAAAGTTGATAGAATAGATAAAAAAAGATTAGCATAAAATTTTATGTATTAAAAATTATAAAAGGCCAATATAATCATTATTTTGAATGATATTCTTATTTGATTTTATTGACTAGGGAAGAGGAAGATGATTGAGATTGAGGACGATGAAGAAGATTGAGATGATGTTCATATTAGTGAGGATGAGAGAGGCAGGAAAATAATTAACTAGAATGATGATTTTAATAAAGATTTTTTAAGTGGAGTGGAGAGATTTTTTAATTTGTAGTTCTAAGTCATAATTAATTTATTTTAAGAAATGTTTTTTTATTTTAGGTTTTTTCTTCATTGTTAAGTGATTGCATGACTTCTATGATTTTATGTTATGATTTAAAACTATTTTTCTTAAATGCTTTATTTTTAATATTTTAAATTTATTTTATAGTTTAGTTCTAAGGCTTACATCTTCAAATTCCTTGAGGCTTTTAACTTGCCTCACAAAGAGAAAATGCCTCAATACTTGGACCTCATAATGGAAACAAAATTTTCTTAATAGTTGATTGCTCTTTCAAATGTTAAATGGGTAATGTTGCTTTTGATGATGTGGCCAAAGCATTGCCTTGAGAAACTGAAGTTGGCAACAAAGTAGAGGCAAGCTTTGTCACATTTGATGATGTTGGCTATGACAATATAGTAGGAGGTTGTTCATCTATTATTTAATCCTTTATTATCCTAGCCAATTGGAATGCTTCTAGTAAGGATTGTGGTTGTCTGCCGCATCTCATGTCAACTGTCCTAACATAAGCTTGATTCAACATAACTTTGGAGGAAAGAGGCGGAAGATTTGGAATTTTATTAGAAAGTTCTTTAAGGGGCTGTTTAGTTGGCTTAAAAAGGAATGCATTGCATTCCAAATATAGGGAAAAATAAAATTTTGGGTGTTCGATTGGCTAAAAAGGGAATGTAATGCAAAATTTCAGTGCAATCCTTTTTCACCTTTTAGTTCAAATCCAATGAAAAATTTTTACCTAATTTGTGCGATTTTCATTTACATCGGTTGATGTAAAGTGAGCTGTCGTCGTTGTCACCACCCTTACAACCGATGCAGCTGGCTCCACCCACTATTAGCCATTTGCTAGCGACCACCGCCGTCGCACTCACCACCGCTCTTCATTGTAGCAACTGCTTTTGAGATTTACATTACATTTACTTAACTCAAACCAAACACCAAAAAGCAAATTCTTGAATTTGATTTACATCCGTCCAAACAGTCATAAAGTATTTCAAATATACTACATTCTTTTTGCATTGAACTCCTTTTATAATGCATTCCTTTTTAGCCAAACAAACTGCCCCTAAAGCAGTTATAGAATTCTTGGATCTATTTTGTTTGGTGTAATTTGGCCAATTTGACTTGCAAATCTTGACACAAAGCAGTTGAACCGGTATGAAATTCTTAGATTTCTACTCTTTGTTTAGCTGATTTAATCATGCTATAATCTTTTAACTGCAAGCATTTGTATTTCGTTTGAATTTGTGGCTCGAATCCTTCAGAATCCTTTTGCTGACCTTCCTAATTCAAATCTACTGTGAAATTTATTCCTCGTGAACTTGAGAAAGACTACTTACGTTTAAATGCAGGAGGGTGTATATTAACATTATTCAAACAATAACTTTAGAGATGCATACTTTCTATTTCTGTCTGCTTGCCTCATGAAATTTGTTCTTTTTTTTTTTCCAGGAAGACGTTATTTGCAAGTAATCATAGATGCATTTACTTGCATCAACTTTTGAGAGTGATAGCCGGAATGGCCTGTGCTATCGGTATGAAGTGGACATGTTAACTAACTGAATGATTAAGATGTGGAAGGTCGCAACATGAAGCACTAACACTACAAACAGGTTGGATCCTGTCTTCGAATAATCATGTACAGTATACGTGTGCTTTACTACATTGATTTCTTCTGGCAATATGAAAAATTACTGTCATAAACATAGTTTTTCTTGAAACAAATACCAACTCATGATTTAAAACACTATTCTTTTGATGTGGTAGATTGTTTGTCAGATGATGCAAAATTTATTGTCAGTGTTTGGGGCTAATCAGGCGGAAGCTAAAAAGCTTGTAGTAACTCCCTCTGTGTATGCAAGCATTACTACAGTTTGCATGCTGTACTGATTACAATTATATTTGCATATAACCCTTTAATTTGAAGTCAATTTTTTGATGTGAGATTACACTTTACATCTTTAAACTGCTGTCATTTTATCATGATTGCATGTTTATTTCTTTTAGGGGGACTTGGTCCCTAAGTTGTTAATTGTGGGGCTTGAGCTTCTTTACTAGGCATGTCTACTCATGTGCTACCTTCCTAACATGAAATTGGCGTGAGAGGCAGATGAGACACACACACACACACACACATGAGTGAATACATAAACATAATTTCCTGTGAAAGCATCTTCACAAAGTTAACTAGTTACATAAATCCCTGTAGTCAGCAGTTGGTCTAACATGGTAGAAGAATTCCTAGTTAACGAGGACTACCTTTATGTGTCAAATGATTCTCAGGTGAGGTTTTGGAATTTCTAATTCACTAGCTTGTGGAGGAAAAAGAAAATGACAACTAGGATGTATTTGTGGATCTTGTGGTTCTGACTTTGATCACTGCTAGCAATTGAGATTTGCTTGCAGGAGAGAGAAAACTGTGAGATCTTGGATTGTGAAAGATGTTTGATTCTTTTGTTTGAGCAGTAGATAGGTTGACTTCTACTTTTACATTGAAGAAAGAATATGGAGAGATTCCAACCTAGGTTATATTGGGAGAATAATTTTAGTTTCATTTGTCTCAATTCTCTAGACTAGTGTAATTATTATCTGGATGCAAGCCTTGAGAGTTATAAAGTTACAAGGTAGAATGGAGCAAATTAAAGAAAAAAAAATGAAACAGTAATGTGACCAAGATTTCTTACAATAATGACACGGGATCAATTGGTGGTACTTTTTAAGACATAATTTCAAACTACTATATATCCACAATTTTATAGATGACGTTGAATGAACCTGACCTATTAATAGTCAGTTTATGCAGCTAATTTTCGGTAGGGTTAAACCTATGCAATTCTCTCGGTTTTATTATTCAACTTATTAATTGTAAAAAAAAAAACATTTTCCACTTCCAATGACCCTTTTAACTAGTAATAATAAATTCAAAGTGAAAAAAAGAAGAAGAAAGAGAAATGAGTGATCATCGATAAATAAGTTTCATGCTTGAATTAGGAGATAACCTCTCTCAAAAATTTTAATGATTAGAATCTTGAAAGGAGTGGAATGACTTGCACATCCGAATGCAATTTTTATTAAGCTATAGAATAATATTCTCTTAGATGCCTTAGATATTTACTTATAAATATCAAATATGATCTTACGAAATCTTTGATGGAAGTAGCTATTGAAGGAGAACCCTTAGACCCACAACAACCGCCTGCAAAATGGTCTATAAACTTGGTGAGAAATCAGCAATTACTACAGTTCTGCAAGATAAGTTCAAGGACTTGTAAAGGAAAGAAATCTCAATTTGTTATTGCATTGAGAAAACAATCATAGCAAAATACTTAAGTCAGCCCAAAGAAATCGTCCACAAAAGAAGTCATGTAGCTTGCCACGAAGTGAAGTTTTAAGTGGAACAATTGAAGAAGCAAGATGACTGAATGAATTGGCTACTACATAGAAGCACTAATAACAAGATAATATACCTCAATATGATTCAAATAAATGAAGACTAACACATAATTAAATGTTTGCAATTATAATTTAAAATTTAAAGTTTCACAATTTAAATTTCAAAATAATCATCATAAATTGTAATATAATCACATTTAAAAAGGCAAGAAATCAGGAATTGAGATGCTTTGTCTTAGCGAGGCAAGATGCAAGCTTCAAGGTGAATAAAAGCATAAGCCTTTGAGATAGAAAAATAAAAAATTCAAAAAATTAAGAATAATTCATAAATATAATATAAACTAGCAACAAATTTTCTTAGTTTATTATAATAAAGACAAAGTATCACATAATAAGAAAAAGAAGAAAAATCCTAATCTTAAATGCTAATGTAAAATGAAAGGTTGAAATGAGATTCGAGGTAAATACATAATTTAAATGCCATAACAATCAGGATCCACAATGGCCTCATTCTTATTTTAACTTCTTCAAGAGTTATTATATGTACTAATTTTATCATCTTCTGACTTAGTCTCATCAACATTCTCAAATTTTTCTTTAGTCACTATAATTTTTTTTTACTTGTTTTTTCATAAAATTAAAAACATAAAAAGCTTACCCTAAACAATGCACTCTCGATTAAAAGTAGATAATTTCTCATCTTCATTCTTGCACTTGCATGCTTTAGATGACAAGATCGCAAGCTCTCGCTTAACACTACTCTCAGTCAATCAACCTTGCATAGCCACATGGAGATGTGATGTTCACCTTAAATTTATAGCTGAATAAGGCCGCTGATCTAATGGAATAAATATTAGATATAAAATAAGATTTGCAAGTATAATTTAATATATTAGATATAATATAACATATAATATATATAATATATTAAATTAATAACTATTTTTTTATATTAACTTATTGAGGAGCATACCTTAAATGCTTCTAGGGATAACCCCTTTAAGCATATGACTTAGTTTAAAAAGGTGCAAGACTCAAAAGCAACATTGAGACACATGTGCCTTTAAACATTTTGTGCGTCTCAAATTGAGGTACCTAGAGGTATATGCCTCGATTGCCTTTTAAAATCACAAATATAACTATTTTGTGGTTTCAATTATTGTGGACTTTGATATTTGCATCAACTTTGTTCGGACAGATGGTTTTGACTAATTATTTTGTTGATATTCATTCAACAAGTGAGGTTATGATTATTGGGATTTTTTGTAGAGATATCAATGTATCTTCACATGTATGTATATCTCTTCATCATGCAAAGTACATTTGATAATCACCATAAATAATAAACACAATTTAATCACTAATAATAGTTTGAAAAATAAGATTAATATGATTATTTTGGAAATGTGTAGATGATGTATTTGAAATAAATCCATAATAAGGTGAAAAATGAGAGTGTAGTAGGCTTGAGTTGATGTTTTATAATATAAAGCATGTTGAATGTTGGAAACATTATTTCATTCTTTCGTGCCAATATAGTTTTTATCTTTCACACAATCAATTCGAATAGAAGGCCTATAAATTAATTCAAAGATTTTGTTCAAGGGAACCCCCCTCCCACTCTTTAGTTAATAATTGAGTTTAGAAGTGAATGAGAACTAAAATTAATTTAGTAGAGTTTCCCCATTGGAATGAAATAGTGAAATCCGCTTACCGCCCTCTTGGTTGATATTTATTCTTGGATGAAGGGCCCCTAGGTACTACAATGAAGTACTTGGTAGATAGATGAGCTATATCTCTTTGAGATTCATATTAAACCAAAATGCCCATCATTTAAGGATATTTTGATACTTTGGTTGACCTAAGTGTGGAGAATCAAGCCTTGTCATATGTAGGATCTATGCTGGATCATTGTCACTAATAATATGGAATTCTCAATAAGGTTCTAGGGAGATTGGTGTATATAGAGATTTGAATGGGATGATCAAATCTATATTGATGGCTTTGAAATTGGTGCAATAGTAATCTTAACTAAATGGTTAGGTTCATTTAGAAATCCAAGATTAGTGTAATAAGATGTGTTTTATCAAGTTTGATTAGTGGGTCAACCTAAATCTTAACATGATCAAATGATGTAGAGCTAGAATGGTCATTGCCTTGAATGACCATTATTGTATGAAGATCATCCGAGCACTAATAATAATGTTTTTGAGTGAACAATTGTAGCTAATCAAAAGCAATTTTTAAGGTCATATCAATCCTCTACTTTTTATTCTTTTGTTAATACTTCAAGAATATCATTTTTCACTAAAAATTTATCATTATGTAATTAAATTTGTCCTTATAGGGTTAGAGGTGGATTGTTGTTCTTTTGAAGTTGCAAACTGCCTTAGAACATCTTTGACTGCACTATGAGGACATTAATATGGATGTCTTCTTGAGTCTATAAATTAAGAGGTTGCAAATTAAACCTGATCGCTTTTGTTCTTTACTTGACCAAAATTTCAGTTGATTAGGTGAAATCCTAGGTAAAATTTTATGATATATAAGCCTAAATGTGAACAATTCATGTTCATCAAATTTTGTATCATAATAAATGAGTTAAATATCATCTCATAACCTTAAAATAATTCCAAAATAAATCTTAAGTTCTTACCAAAATGAAAATTATCATCATATGATCAAGGAAAAAAAGAAGACAACTCACCTAAACCATTACAAAATAACCTTAAGGATAATCTATACCTAGTACAACTATGCAGGCTTGTGTGGCTAGGGCATCTATGTGGCAAAAATTTAACACTTGAGCTCTGACTCAGCCAACTGGCTTATTCTACTTATTTTAAAGCAATAATGGGTCTTTACCTCTTGAGAGGTAGTTTTACAAGAACTACTTCTCAAGATGCAACAAAATTAGTTCAAGTAGGATTTATAAATACCTTAAACTTTCACCCACATGTCATTTGAGTCCTAAAAATTAGCTTAAAGCGATAAGAGAGGGAAGTTGGGATGGTATAAATATTCTCTAAGCTTTTAACTCATATCTTCTCAACGTTCTTTTGTTTAGTATGTGATATACAATATTGATGTGCTTAAATGTTGAACTTTTATTTCAAAACCCTTGGACATACTTTTCATTTGGCATGCTAACTGGCATGAATAAACACAGGTGCTGAGCTTTCCTAAAATCTTTTCGTATACTTCACCCAACATTTGAGGAGATAGTGGTGAGCTTTCTACTTGATTCTTTCACACACTATTCATTGCAATATGTTCGGTAGTAATAGAGACCTTGGGTGTTGAGTATTAAACCTAGTTCATTTCTAGGTTGCATGCTTTTTTTTGCCCAATGTGTGAGGTTTCATTGGTGAACTTTAGTGTTGATTATTCAATGACGATTTCTTTTGTGTGCTCTATGATTGATGCTTGAGGAAACAATAATAAACTCGAGGGCTGAGTTTTAAACCTAGACCTCTTTATGTGTTTTTTTTTTCGTGTTTGATGCACTAGTAATGAGCTCAGTATTAAGTTTAAAGTCCAAATGCCATCTTTATGCTCCTTTAGAATATGTAGTGACATTTGTTATCTTTGGTATCAGGTTTTCATCTAACACTGCCTTTGTCATGTCTGAAGTCCCGAAAAGTGGACGGTTGCGTTAGGTAGTTGACTTTCAGTGTAAAATTTATCAAAAAATCATGACATGAATCATTTAATACATTGTGTTAATGCTAGGCGTCATTAGAGAGACATGTATGGCCTTTTATACAAAGGAAAAGTCAAGAAAGTCGCTAGTGTAGTGTAAAAATAAGCAAGAGTTCTAACATTATGGACGGATGAGAGCAAAGACGTTAGTCCATGAAACTAGTATTAGGTTAGAAACTTGGAGTATAGGTACTCTTACAGGTAAATTAATGAAGTTAATAGATATTATGGTCCATAGGAAGATAAATATCTTATGTATCCAAGAAATTAAATAGGTTGGGGAGAAATCCAAGAAGATTGATAGTTTAGTTTTAAAACTTTGGGTGAGTCAAATTAGAAATTGTATAGGTGTAATTATAGATAAAGATTGAAGAATAATGTTGTAGATATTAATAAAATTGGAGATAAAATTATAACTTTAAAGATTATTATTGATATTAAGATTATGATTGTTATATGTGTTTATGCTCCTCAAATAGGTTTGGATGTAGACTCAAAGAAAAATTTTGAAATAACTTAGAGTGATTAATACTACTTATTGATGAAAAAAATATTTATTAGGAGATTTAAATAAACATGCTGGTAGAGTGGTAGAAGATTTTAAAAATATTCATGATAGTTATGAATTTAGAGTGATTAATGAAAAAGGTAATAATATATTAGATTTTGTTTTAGCTTATGATTTTGTAGTTGCTAATATTTTATTTAGGAAAGAGATAAGCATATTATTACTTAAGAATAAATTTAGTAAAACACAATTGATTATTTTCGATAAGAAAAATAGATATTTTATATTATAAAGATTGTAAGGTCATTGAAAATTTAAGACGCTAAAGATCGATTGTTAGTTTTAGATTTGAAAAAAGATTGAAAAAATAAATCGAATTATCTCTAGATTATATGTGTATTTAAATAATATTAATAAAATATTTTTAAGAGCAAGCTACAAGATCTTAGAATTAAGATGTTATGTGGGAAAAAGAATAAAGCGAAATTAAGTAAGTTGTAAAAAATGTGCTTTGAAAATAAAAACGAAAGCTTCTTTTAATAAAAATAATTAGTGGTGAAATCAAAATGTACAAAACAGATGAAATAAGGTTTTTTATATAAACCTAGTTATATGTAAAATCGAGAATTAGGAAAGATATAATGTGATTGAAATTAAAAAAAGTAATATGTGATGCAAAAAACTTTATTTTTAGTGATTTATATAATAGATTTGATGAAAAGAAGAAAGATTAATTAGTCAAAAGAGATAAGAGAAATGAAGATTTAGTTCAAGTGAGGTATATTAAAGATGAAAACAATAAAATATTTTTTTTAGAAAATGATATTGAACATAGGTGGATGAGTTACTTTGATAAACTTTTCAATAAAAGATTGAGAATACGATTGATTTTAGCAGCCTTATTACCTTAAACAAAAATAAAAAATTTTATTTTTATCGTCGTATTAGTAAATTTGAAGCTAGAGAAATTTTAAAGTAAATAAAGTATGAAAAAACAGTAGGAATTGATGATATTCCAATAGAAGTGTTCAAATGCTTAGGAGATTAAGAAATTTCTTGGCTTATGAATCTTTTTAATGTTATTTTAAAGACTAAAACGATGTCAAATGAGTGGAGGAAGAGTTTGTTGGCTTCTATATTTAAGGATAAAGGTGATGCTAATGTGTCATGTTAAAATTATGGGAGAGAGTAATTGAGCATAGGTTACGACGTGATACAAAAGTTTCTCAAAATCAGTTGGCTTCATGCTGAGTAGATCTACTATGGATGCTATATATTTGTTGAGAGATTTGATGGAGAAGTGTAGAGAAAGTAAGAAGGATCTACTTTTGATATTTGTTGATTTAGAGAAAACATATGATAAAGTTCCAAGAGAAGTGCTTTGGAGAGTTCTAGAAAAGCAAAGAATTAATATTGGTTATATTCAAGACATTAAGGATATGTATACTAAAGCAATTACTTGTGTCCAAACACAAGGAGGATTGACAAAATATTTTTCTATTTCAGTTGGATTACATCAAGGATCGACTTTAAGCCTATATATTTTTGTTTTAGTTATGGATGTTCGTAGTAGGCATTTATAGGAGGATGTACCTTGGTGTATGCTTTTTGCTGACATTCTTCTTGTTGATAAGGCTAGAGAGGGAGTCCAAGAGAAACTTGAATTATGGAGGTCAACCATAGAGTCTAAAGGTTTTCATTTGAGTAGATCTAAAATCGAATATATAGAGTGTAATTTTAGTTGTAAAAGTTCTAGTGGTGGTGTTGTGACATTGGGTGACCAAGTCATTAAAAAGAGTGAGCGATTCAAATATCTAAGCTCTATTGTTCAAAATGATGGTGAAATAGATGGAGATGTTATTAGTAGAATTCAAGTTGGTTGGTTGAAGTGGAGGAATGCATCTGACCTATTGTTTGATAGAAAACTATAGAAAAGTACCATTTAAACTTAAGGGAAAATTTTATAATATGGTAGTAAGACCTGCAATGATTTATGGTGCAGAATGTTGGCCAATAAAAGAGAAGCATAAGACTAAGTTAAGTGTTGTAGAGATGAGGATACTTGGGTGGATGAGTGGCTTTACTCTTAGAGATAAAATACGAAATGATATGTTCATGAAAAAATTGGAGTAGCTCCAGTGGCAGATAAGATTAGAGAGTTACCTTAGATGGTTTGACCACATAAAGTATCGGCCGTTTAATGACCCAGCTAGAAGAGTAGATGTATTAAATTTGCCTTATGTTAAGAAAAGTAAAGGTAGACCTAAAAAGGCTTGGTTATGATGCATAAAAAATGATCTTAGTTTATTAGAATTAAATGAGAATTTGACACTTAATAGGACATAATGTAGAAGGATATATGTAGCCAACCCCACATTAGGATAAAGGCTTGTTGTTGTTGTTGTTTGGTATCGTTTTCACTTATCACCCTAAGTGAGTTTTTCATTTGGATTGGTCTAGCAGCCTTCATGTAATGTAACCTATATGTGGGATATCTTTGTATAACTTACGAATTAGGTAGTGGTCATATATTGCGGAAGTCAATCAACTTTAAGAGCGCATTTGAGAGAGTGGTGCAAAAATGCACTATTGTGTTGTTTTGTGTTTTTGGTTGTGTTTTGATTGTGTTTTGAAAAATCACGATGGGAAAGTTCTATTTTCAAGCTAACGTATATGTGATGAAAAAAGAAAGTTCTTTGACTTTTATAAAAAAAAAAAAATTGTATTCCATAGTTTTTCAATAGCTTCTTTTGCACTCCATCACAACTTTTCTTACAACTCTCCCAAACAAATCCTAAATAATAAGTGGAGTTGAGTAGCCTCTATCCATGAAGTTTAATGATGCTTTATCTCCTACCAAATTAGGTGGTTTATATATATCCAAATGAAGTATATCCAATTGGATAGTCTATAAAAAACCTAGAGTTTTGATATGATCTTTAGTTGAAGTGGTTGGTGGGTTTGTCTTTGGGAAGGAAGTTTTTAAGGCTAACCCTTAGAGGAGCTAGGGTTTGATTGTGGGGTTTTGTGTTCAACTTCAAGATGAATTTTCACTAGTTATGTATGAATACAATTCGAGGCATCGTCTGGACCTTTTTTTCTTTCTTTTGTACCAGGGAAGGAAGGTAGGCCAAAGCTTCTTCATTTAATGTCTTCCTAGGATTTGAGTTGCACAAGCTAGAACCCAATTGGAGTTTAGTTATTTTAGGGACTTTGAATGTACTAATGCGAAGACTTCAACTTTCAAATTTCCACTTAGCATTTGAGGTAAATCATCTTTATAAGACGTGTTTTATGTTGAACACATTTTAACCATTTTTTATTGGAAGTTTGGTTGTTCCCTTTGGGATTGAGTTTTAAAGAGGACTATCATAGATGAATAGAAAGAGTTCAGCAAAGCCTTGTGGTTCAAGTCAAGACTTTGGTGGCCATGATCGCTCTAGAAGACTACTAAGCAAGATTGATATGATTGTGGCTTGAGATGGTGATTTGCATTGAATGATTAGATTCTTATTGGAGTTTTAATATTAGTGCCAAAGAGATTTGCTAAATCATGGTTTATTGTGGATCAATGCTAACTCAATCAAGTGGGTGTAGGAGCTTGAAGGATTATCATCCGGGTTGTTGCGAGAATATCATTTGAGCAAGAATCAATGCATCTTTGATTGAATGGTTAAGCTAGTTCATAGTTACTTTTTTGAGGTTGTATCAATTTTGATTACATATATTACATTTTTGACTTATGCCAAAATTTTGTAGGATTTCTAACTTGATGCATTCATCCTAATTGGTTATATAATATAACATCATTTTGGTTTTATTGTTAATTTCTTATGGATTTTTTGAGGAAATCTTTCAAGACTTTGATGGGTAATAATTTTATCACCTTCTTTGAATTTTACATATTCGTTTGCTTATTAAGGATGTAGTAAACCTATTAATATTGTAGGTAACAACAAGCATATGATGATTATTTTTATTTAAATCATGCATATAAGTAATGGGTAATGCAATAGTTTAAAATGGATGTATGCTTTATAATTAAGGCTACAAATGAACCAAATCAGACATAGTAGGAGCTTACTCATGATCGATTTTGTTTTGGTGAACTTGATTCATGTATATATGACAGTGTTCAAGTTTTTTTTACTTAATATCATGTTTGTTTGACCTTGATGAGTTTGATTCAAACTATGACGATTGCGTAATTTTTTTTGGCAAATAAATTAGCTTTATTGAGCCAATTAATAAGTTGTACTATCAAGTTATTTGTTACTTGGCCATTGTGCCTTATCAAGCCTATTAAAGAGCAAACCTGTCAAACAACTTCTTAACTAACTAAACAAGACTTATGGGACAACTTCTTCATGAGCATTGAACATATTTAAATTTCATTAATTTAAATTGGTTCAAAATTTTAAATAGTTAAAATAAGTCAATAATAAAATGTTTAACATGTTAAATTAATTTATCATATAAATGAGTATATTATTGAGCGATAAAGAAGTAGCTTATCATGTGTTAAATGGAAATATTATTCACCCTTAATTGAATTTGTTAGAACTTTATATGATATTATTCATGATCATAAATGAATCATGCATCTAATTATTTAAGTTTGTACATTTACGAGTCTAATATTTATGAAGGTGTTTGAGCTTGTTTGATTAGTTAATTAAACAACCATGAATAAGCTGTAACTGAGCAAAATCATAGGTATTTTGTTGAGTGTATTGATTCATTTGCAACCCTATTTATAATGAATACACTAGATATTTCTAGGATGGAAAATAATGATAAATTTTAACTTATTTAGAATGTTTCATTAATATTCTTTTGATAACATGCAAACTAGATATATATGACATGTATATTGCATGGAAGAACCTTTCAAAGAAAAAATTATTCTAAATGGTGAAATGATAAAATGTAATATATGTACCTTTTTGATTTTCATGTAGACGGATCTTTAAATTTCATGTTTTCTTGAAGGTATTTACTATGAATAAATTATTAATATGATGTGCAATTTGATTTCCTTAGTTTTAATAAATTTATAAAGTATTTGTTCAATTTATATGGTATGGATATAAATTCAAATTCTAATTCAAGTTTATAATTGATTATGATCACATCTTCAGTTTTAGATTAGATTTTGACACTTCCTTAATTTAAAATTAAGATGCGTGAATTGATTTTAATGTTGACCCTGATATATATTCTTGTGTGGGTTCTAATTAAAATTTAAAATTTTTTTAAATGCAAACTAGATTTTAAATCAAAGTTTCTTCAACAGAATTAATTTTAATCATAAATGATACTTTGATGATAGTGTGTATTCAACAAGATTTAAGTGAGATATAAAAGATTTTTCCTTGGAGATATTATTTAGAGCTGCAATAGTCATAGCAGGAGGATAACTACAATATTTTTCAAACTCTAAAGTTCTGTGATAGGTCTGATCCTTGTCTTTGCTGAATTATAACTTAAATCATACTTAATAGCTTGCTAGAGATTTAATAAAAGTGTTGATAATGAACTAATCTTTAGGTAAATAATATTTTTAGATTTATGAAAATATTAAAACTGCATTATAGTAAACGTTGTTCAAAGGTTTTAGGTTAATCATTTAATTAATCTCTAGGATACATGTATAAGAAATGTTCTTTAAATTTATGTTTTACTTCATCCCAATTAAGTTTTCCTTTGGTATCAACACTTTGCCAAAATGATTCGACACTTTATCCCATTAATTTTTTAGTGAATTCAATTATTTGTAAATAAAGCATACGATTACCTTTTAAAAGAACTCTTTTAAGTGATCTGTCGGATTTAAAAATACTTCAAAATTATGGTTCCAATCAAATGTAAGAATAGCTAATACAATAGGTTGTATACCATCCCACTCCATGGTAGTTTTTGGCTACACAAGAAAAGAAAAGCCTTTTTGGGGATCTGATCCTGGAAGGTATTTGGATACTATGAAGGAACACATTAGCTGTTGTAATATATAAGGTATCCAAAGTGATCAATATATTTTTCTTTTCAAATTATATCTATGAAAGAATAGCATAAGAATATGAAGTATTTCTCAAGTTTAGTCTAAAGTAGTCATAAAGATAGTCTATAAGTTATCCTATAATGTCAAAAAAAGTTTTTTTGTTTGCATATCAACTCATAAGTAGTTTTATTTGGTGATCAACATTAACAAATATTTTGTTCAATCTGTTCAACCCATTTTGAAGTGGAGGAATGCATTATTATGTGATAAAAGTTCCTTTAAACTTCAAAATTTTATAAGATCGGTAAGAAAGAATGACTTATGTAGAATGTCCAATAATAAAGAGAAACATAAGAGTAAGTAGTAGATGAGGATGCTCAGGATGAGTGGCTTTACCCTTAGAGATAGAATGCAAAATGAGTATGTTTGGAAAAAGTTGAGTCTATAGAAGACAGGAGAGTTGCTAGATATTTTGGCCACATACGTCGGTAATGACAGAGAGAGATCAAGATTTTTCTTATGTTAAGAAAGAGATATAAAAAAGACTTGGTTAAGATGTATAAAAAATGATCTATACCGAATTAAATGAAATAAGACACAAATGAGACTGATTCATTTAGTAATTACCTAGATTAAGGCTTGTTGTTGTTGTTGTTGTTGTGTGTTCAACTCATTTTAGCTTGAAAGAAGAAAATCATATATATTATTTATATAATAATATATTATATATATTTATATATGTGATATAATCACATCTCATGTGATGGAGTGGTTAGGTGTAGGCTTGAATCCAGCCCTATATATTATTTTCTAATTAAATGTATTATTTATTTATTTTAATAATACTATGTTTTTGTCTCATGAAGAGAGGTAAGTGGAAGTGACTTAGTTGGTTAAATATTATCTTCCTTGAATGTGTGGCTTCAAGGGTCTCAATTTTATGAAATTTGAGTTAAATGAGTCAATTCATGCTCATTACAAGCCAAACAAAAACAAACAATCAGCTCGGCTCGTTTAGACCCCTAGTTGTCCATCTCGATTAGTTCCTTTTTGGATAAAAGCCTTTTTTTGTGATCTCTTTACATATTAAGTGAAGAATGCTAAGCCCATAATTCCTCTAGTGTGGATCTTAATCCTGTCTTATCAACTCTTACTGCAATATCAATTGGATAGCTAAAAACTGCCACTGGATCTTTGTATGAAAAGTAACCACTTTATTCGCAGTCTTGTCCTAATCAAAAGGCAATAGTTTTGATTACAAAGAGAAAGAAAGCACTCAAACACATTATTGAGAAGGGAGATATTGCATATAACCTACATCTTACTTACCGATTTACTGTCTATACTTAATTTCTTAATAGTTGTGTTGAAATTCTCTAAAATTATAATTAACTTTTCTTTGTTTGAATCGCATTTTAGTTAATTTTTTGTCAATTCCATTTGTTTGTTGATCTAGTTACTGACCTTGATATTAGGCGCTATTTCTCTTGAGATAATCTTATGCTTGGATATCAAATGCGTTGGATGTTTAAGGCTGTTTTAGTCTCTAGGATTTTTATGCATATTTAGATGCGATAAACTTGTGCAATAAAGATGCAATTTTTGTGGGAAAGAAAGCTATTAATTTTAAAATAATTATTTATTTCTTTTGATGAAAATTGAAACTGATTGATTGCAGCTCAGATGCAAAAAAATTAGCTTTGTAGTAAATAAAAGGTGACAACAAAAGTTAAAGTCAGTGCAATATGTTGATGATTAATATTTTATGCAAAAGAAAAAATTCAGATTACAGTAGTACTGATTTTTCAGTTACTACATTAAATGGATAGATGGAAATAGTGAATAAATCACTGATAAATAGGACAATCAAAAGCCAATTTTATTAAACCGCAGAAAAATAAATTTTTACATCTCCCACATACTTATTTATAAACACAAAATAGGACAAGAGAAAATTATGCTAGGAAGCAATCATAAAAAGAGAAACAATAGGTCCACAACAACCATCTGTAGGGATAGAGCTAGTTTAATGGGGGGCACACTAAATAATTTTATTATTTAGAGGAGATGAAATTTTAATTTTTAGTATTAAATATCAAATAATTAAGATATATATATATATATATATATATATATATATATATATATATATATATATATATATATATATATATATATATATTATAAATAAAGCCATAAGAAATATAGGAGCACACAAATATAGGAAACAAAAATTTTAAGTGGAAAACCCAATAAAGGAAAAAAATCACGAGGTATTATCCAGCAAAATAGTTCACTACCATATTTGAATTATAATATTTCACCCTTCTCTATAATTAGAGAATATGGGATCGCAAGCTGGAGAATTCAGGCAGCAACGACTTAGAAATAAATAAACAAACTACAATAATTTTTAATGGTAGTCTGTGATGGATGTTAGCAGTTGCTGGCTTCAAACTTTCATCACAATTTTAATTTAAGCATTTAACTCAAACCCCCTTTCAAAGTAAGAATGATGGCCTATTTATAATATTTTAAAGAGGGCATTTTTATAAATTTAATCACAAATCTCAAAACACTCTATTGGATGATCTTTATTAATTCCTTTGATCATAAATATTTTTTTCAGCATTCAAGTATCTTAATGACCTCGGATTTGAGTGGTCATGGATTCATTTGATTTCTTTCATTGAATCGCTTGATTTGATTATAAGCATGCTGAATTCAGAGATCATTTTATCCTTCAAATAATACTTGAAAATTCTGATTATATTTTTGAGGTTTGACTTGAACTTTATTTAGATTCAATCGATCCACTTGGTATTGATTTGTTCATCTCGTTGACATTTAATTCAACTATAAGTTTATTAAAATCAGCATTCGGATGAACACGAATTTAATTTTTGAAGATTCCATCATACATATTGTCTCAAGATTCGTGTTTAATTTGATAAATTTTTGCATAATGTATCTAGTATATTAACAACCTAAGAATATGATAATATCGACCTATAAATGCAGACTCTTAACACAAATAATTGATTACAATCAAATTTTAAAAAAACGAAGTTAAACATTTAACTTGAAATTGAAATTTTAAATTTGAAAATCCTCATCGAAATGCAAATAATTTGTTCTTCTGATGAGTGCATGATTTGAGATTGGCGTTTATTTTTGGTTCACATTACTGTTCCTACCAAGTTAAAATGTTTTTAAGCCTATGCAAACAGTAACAATTCCTCTAACGAAACACCCAATGTAACTCTGATTAAGTTATACTTTGTTAAACATAGTAATTCATATGTAAACAAATCCATTCGATGTGCAAATCTGTGTTTTATGTTTGAGTTAAATATGATAATGATTGTTAAATTTTGATAGTGGGATTCAAATCCATGAACTTACAATAGAAATCTGCCAAAGATGTATCATAGCAGGGATGATACTAATTGTATGCAGTAATCAGAACTGACATCTAGTTATGCAAATTAATCGAGCTCAAGTCATGGGACTCAATCTTCAGGTTGAGATTACTATGAGTTCGAGTTGGCTTACGAGATGGCTCATTTATTATTATGAAATAAGAAGAATTATAATTTAAATAATTCTTATAATAAAATAATTTAAATTTTTAAAAATAGTAATAACTTATTTTATTTAATAAAGTAGCATATAATTTTAAAAATTTCAACATCCGATTTAAAATTTGAAATATGAGTTCGATTGCTTTATCCATCCGTTCAAAATATCAACGTCCGATGATCGCATAATTAAGAAGAAAATTGTTTTCTATTACTTTATGATTTGAATAGTTTTTTTTTTTATATTAGCAGAACAGAACAATTATAGAAATTTTAATAGAATATTAAAAGGTTATTTGATCGGTTTTAAAAAATATAATGTATTGTGAAAGTAATATATTTGAATTATTTTTTATTATTTGGTTAAAAATATTATAAATATATGAGTTTATTTTTTATTATTTAGTTAAGTAATATAATACAAAGTAAAATATAATTTTTTATGAGTAGTGGTGACGAGAGCGACTACAGATAATAGTCACTAAGCATGACAAATTGGTCTCGTTTTACATTCAATCATATTTTTAGAATTTACTTAAAATTAATAAATTTTAAATATATTATATTTGAACTTGAGAGTGTATTTAAAATATATTATAGTTTAAATGCAGGAAATTAGATGATAAAAATTCAAAATCTCGAGATTTGCTGCATAGCAGACTAAAAATGTTGCCTGCTAATATGATTCTATGCAGTGTAATTCTCTACAAAGCAAGGAAAATTATTACTTGCCAAATTCAAATTTTTATTATGTATTAATATACACATATTATGCACATCAAATTTTTTCTTAGAATTTAGGAAATAATTTAATTACTTTTAACATATGTACATAAATATTTGAGCATAATTTAAAAAAATAAAAAATTAGATATTTTAATTATTTTTATTTTTTTAATTATGATAAAAATATATATATTATGTATTGATATTAAAAAAAATTTTAAAATAACTTTTAAATTAAAAAAAATAGTATATATAGTATGTCTATATCAATATACAGCAAAAATTTATATATAATTATACATTTAAATTTTGCACATAATAATTTCTCCTCTGCAAGATGCCAATGGAGTAATGTCAAAACAGCAAAATGATTAATGTTTAAAGAAGACTAATGGGAGACTTTTTTTTCTTCTTCTTCAAACCCATTTCCACTTGTGCGGGTCCCACGTTTGACCAAATGCCGCACACAAAATTCCATGAGTCAATAGATTATTACCAGTGTCAACCCCGTTCAAACCTCGACCAAATTTGTGGCTCAAGCCCGCCCGCATAAAAGAAGCTTTTTTTATTTATTAATTTTAAATTCCTTCTCTTAAAAAGCAGCTTTTTACAAAGTCAATTTCAATATTAGATATTAGAAGAAAATCTTGCCACTAAAGCAGCATGTGGATAAAGTAGCTTATAAGAGTCGGGCTGCAAAAGACTATATGACATAATAAAATCTACAATATCTTGAGAAGTCAATTTTGTTAGCTTAATAGCAATTTTCCTATTTGGAATCTCTAAAAATAATATTTATTATATTGATTCAAGATCTCAATGAGTAGTTGAGTTTGGTGAGCTTAGCTTTTATGAAGATATTTATGTGGTCGTTGATGTCATGTAATCTTTATATTATTTACATATTGGATTGAGACAGCATTATATTCAGGTGAAGCCAGACCTATAAAAATATCTGTGAAGAAAAATTATTAAATTTTAGCTTACTTTTTTTTTTAGGGTTTAGATAAAATTTGTTGCAGAAACTTTATAAAATTAAGGCTGATTTAAATGAAATAATGATCGAGTTTTAATCGAGTTTTGAGTGAAGCCTGTTAACTTTATTAAATTTGAATCATCATGTATATCATTATTTGTTAAAATATTCATTTTGGCTGAAAGAAAGAGTTTAACATCTTAGTTTTATATAATTTCTCATTGCCCAATCTCCATCATTAAATTCTTTTTTGCCTGACGCCTTCACCCAATCGAAATTGTCAGTCTAATCCCACCAAACAACGATCGTTGGATTGCTTCCACCAAACCACCATCGACTTACAATTGCCTCCTAACCACCGCCATCCAACTATAGTCTTTCAACCAACATCATTAAACTACAATTGTCTAAGCATCATCATCGATTATTGTTGTTTTCTGATTCCCTAGTTTAAAAAAGTATTTCTAAAAGTTTATTTGTCTTTGTTTTGAAAATTTAAAATGGAGCTTTGAGAGTTAAAACGCAGCTTCAAAAGACACTATTCAAACAGGTATCAAAATTAAAAATTCACGCTCTCAAAAACAAAACGCACTAAAAAAGCCCTCCCAAACGAAGCCTACAATCGTCCGACTATAATCTCCTATCAATTGTCACCCGATTATAGTCTTTTGACCACCATCGGCTAATTAAAGTCTTACAATCAATCGACTATAGCAACATTGCCTACTTCTTTACCCACCATTACTTATAAGATGCACAATTTATGTTTATGTTTGTACTTGTAATGCAACTTATGAACATTTCCATCATTAATAAATACACCATTAATACTTGATTGTTGGCATCACCAACAATATTGATACACATCAATAATAAATAAATTTACTCCATCTAACCCAACTTTAATATCCGATGTACAAACCAGTATTTATGCTATGGGTCTCAATAAATGATATAAGGACTAGATATGGATCCAACCCAAGAAAATCTAAGTTTGGGTAAACTTGATTAACTTTCAATTCAGGTTAGATCAAAAATATATACTTACTTAATTTTCTAGTTGGGTTCAAGCTATCCCAAAAACTCAAACTTGACCCAAATTACATGCCTTAAGATAGTGGAGTTCATGCAATTTGAGTTATTCATGCTTTTTTAAGTTGCAACCAACTCTATCATTTCACACTATAATATTAGAACTTAGGGCTTAGGGTTCAACATCTTCGCACTTGTCTATTTTCACCTCTTCGCTCGCTAGTTATTTTTTTCTCCTTTGCTCAACCATAGCTATTGCCAAATTAAGTCAAGTGCGAAGATGTTGAACCCGCAATAAGGATAACCCTCATTCACCTTCACCACTTCATATGAACTAGGTATTTAAAGAGGTTATTCGGCTTGGATTCATGTCAATTGGGTTGAAAGATTAGTTAGATTCTCGTCAGAGAACATTTAATAAAAAGAATTTTGTTTGAGTCATGCATATTTTGGTTGAGTCATCTTCGGATCATATTGCCCAAATTGACACCTTAATTTATAAAAGATTTCTTTGTCTCTAAGTTATCTCCTCAAAAGAGAACGACTAAACAAATCAGGATTACTATCTTGAAAATAACTTTAATTTCTAACTTAACACTCATAAATTATATTGAACTTTATTGCCTTCAGATCTTCTCTCCTCAAAAGATCAAATAAATCATAAATAATCTCTTGAACATAATTTAATGACTGAAGATTCTCTTAGCTTACATTATAGAATCTAACCTATATAATTTTTATCTATTATTTTCAAAATATTTCTTTTATAAAAAGAGTGTCATTTTTTTTTATTGTTGTGAATATTTAATTATATATATATATATATATATATATATATATATATATATATATATATATATATATATATATATATATATATATATAATATTTTTATAAATACCGCAGCCAAAAAAATAAGATAAAAGAAAGAATACAAACTAATATATTATTTCATCTAATGGGTTAATGGTATTCGCAATCAAATCAAAGAAAATCTGATCGAACCTTTAAACACTAATCCATGTTTCTCTCTTTTCCTCCTGAGGTGGACTTCCCGCATGCAGACGGGTGCTCTCCACCTCACACCGCACGCTCTCGCACATCACGCACCTTGAGTTGACCTTTTCTGGCGGCTTTCATATCCAAGTTTGACTTGGTTTTTCCTCGGTACGAGTGACGATCGTGTCAACCAAAAATAATAAAAATAATATATTGTTCAATACCTATCCACCTGCGTTTAAGCATCCCAAAGGGAAAGTCAACCTCCTCACTCAAAACAAAACTCAGCACTCCATGGCCCCACCTCCCGGTCCCACAAGCACACATATATGATATACCTTTTTTTTTGTATCCATGGCTGTTTATTGTTTATACATATCATATATAATTAATATATATTTATATATTTAATATTTATATAAATATTAATATTTTCTTATATAATATAAAAATATCACTGATATTAATTTTTTAAGCACATATATATATAGATTGTATATTTACATATTTAATGTTTAAAATAATTAAATTATATATATATTTGATGTGATCTAGATTTAAAATATTATATAAATAAAAATTAAATTTTAAACATTAAATATGTAAATATACAAGAATTATATATATAATTTAATTATTTTTCTTAATAATATTAAAAGCTATATTTCAAATATATTGAATAAAAATAAATGTCTTAAACGTTCATAAAAATAATATACTCAAGGGCTCTTTGGTCAAAAGAATAGCTGATTTAATAACGTAGAAAGTATATTATTTTGATTATTTTAGAGTTGTTTGGTTGAAAACTCTATAAATCATGAGTTCGTTTATTTTTGTTTGGTAAAATAAATATAATGTAAAGTATTTTTGAGGGGAGTGTGGGCGGCATGGTATGTGGCGGATCGGTGTAGTGGCTCACAACAATCAAAACACTTTATACAGGCCAGTAATACACCAAAAATGACCATTCTAATGCATTTCAAATATACTACAAATGCATGCAATTTAACTTTGCACCATACAAAACACTCAAAAAGTTAAATTCTCAATATTTAGTTTACTTTACACTCTAAATATAGGCAACCAAACAGCCCCTCAATAACATTCATTTTTATATATTGATCATCAAATTTGTAAATAATGATATACTTGATATGATACTAAAAATTCCACTAGTCGAAGCACGAATCTTGATGTCGAATGATCCTAAGTCAAAATTAGTCAGATACTTAAAATACCATTGAAAACTTTGGGATATCAGTTAAATCCCAAAATAATTTCTAAATATGGAGTGTTTATAATTAAATCGAGCATCTTGACGAGTCGAATCTAATAAGCTCAAGATATCTTAATTCTGACTTTATTTGAGCATTCAAATACTTAAAATACATTAGATGATCGAGGAATTCATTTTGAGTCATCCGATGGAGTGATTTGGATTTTGCATGTATTTATATAAACGTCATCCCTCTAATCTATAAATAGTCCGCATTCTTCACAAGAGAGGAACCCAAGCTAAAGAGAAGAGAGAGCATTAAAGCTTGAAAATCCTCCAAAGCATAATCGTGCTACCACTCGACAGTCACCGACCACCGCTATCGGCCGCCAACCATCGCCGATCGCCGCCGACCGCCACCGTCGCTAGTCATCGCCATCAACCACCGTCACTGGTCATCACCGCCAACCACGTTGTGATCCGCCGCCAATTATCGCCGCCACTCTGGTATCACCACTATCGAATTATCACCGTAAGTCGCTGACCGCCGCTGTTCACTATCATTAACTATCACCAATAAGCATAAATATAACCATGCCGCATAATTGATTCGCGATTCCATTCGCCTCTTCATATATTTGTAATCCCGTTATCGGAAAACTTTGTAGAAATAGACATAGTTGAAGATTTTATTAAGCGTGATTTATCCTCTTCGAATTTTTTTCAGTAAAATTTGAGTTTTCTTTTTCATTCTTCAAATATTTATATGTGTGCTAGATTTCACAACAAACCTAAGGCGTAAACTCTTATTCTGCCATCAATTGATTTTCTAGCATGCAATAATACTAAAATATATTTAAAAATCAGATTGTAAAAAAATATATTAAATTAAAATCTTTAGATGTTTGAATAAAAGTATAACCCCCTAAACTCAAATTTCGTGTAATATCCAAAGGGATCTAATTTTGTTCTCTTTCTTTGGTTTAAGGATGGTGTGAGCGGGACCCGTACCAGCTTCCACTAAGACCTGTCTTAGCAGGGAACATCATAATCTAATTAAAATATAGCTGTTCTGACAAAATTTATTTTTCGGATATTATTTTAGGCATGTGATGGATTTATTTAAATAATTGAGACATGCTAGTCTTCATGTGGCTGCGTGACCTTGCGATAGAAGCAGGAGGCTTCTACTAACACGCAACGCTTGAAATGCTACTCACGTACTCATGATTACATTAAACACGATTATTAATGCATTAATCACAATTTGGGTTTTTTATTAGTTTATATACAATAATACAAGAGTAATTTTGCTGTGATTTTATTTTTATTTTAGATAATGAGTGAATTTGATCATAATTGTTATAGATAGACTAACTAATTTCAAAGAAATAATCTACTCCAAATATTAAATCATGAATTTCTTATTTCTTTACACTCATTTAGCATTTTAGAATCATATAGTCAAAGAGGAGGCTGAAATAGCAATTACTTCTAATTTATTTTTCTTTTATAAAAAATTTAATTTAATTTTTATATATAAACTCAAAAATAAATTTCTAAATCCATGAGATAAATGATAGGAGGCAAACAATCGCAAAAGATGGTTGATAGCTTTGATTTTTAATCAAGAATTCTTAAGTTTAAATTATTATATATATTTTATGTGTTATGTGTGATTTTTAAATTAAATTTACTTAAATATATATAAATAATATTTTTTTAATTTTATCGTTCCATCAAAATCACATTAGATTACAAATTCTCACCTTTTTTTTGGATATTTGAACGAATTTAATCACAAACTCACATACATCATATATATGTAAGGACTTGAACCCAAGACCTCTTTATTAAAAATTAAAACTTTCAACCACTAAGTTACGATGCCCCTTTCATTATCACCACCAGACAAGCTGTCACATCATTAACTAAACTTGGAGCTTTCAAAGATGGAAGCATGGATTAATTTTTTATAATATAATAAATTAGATAAATAATATGATACATAAATATGAATAAAATATGACATAGACATAAAATACTTCTATTTTTAAACATATGGGACACGAATATGTTTTGAATATAATATTGTAATAATAATTAAGAATAAATGCATAAATTAAATAAATAAAATAATAAAAATAATAAAAAATGAGTCATTTAAATTAAAATTTTAAATTAATTATTTATATATATATATATATATATATATATATATATATATATATATATATATATATAAAGTAAATTATTTTATTATACTTTAATAATTTTAATCAATAAAATTTATTTTCAATTCTAAATTTATAAATATAATAATAAGTTTTTATAATTTTATTTATTTATAATAAATATATCTTATTATTTACTTTTTTAACTAAAATATCATTCTCTAAAATTTCAAATCTCTCCACAATAATTTTAAATATAAAAATTATATTTAAAATATTTTTATATAATTTTAATTTAATTATTTAGGGTACTCATGTTCTATATGCATATTTTTTTTAATTTTTTAATATTATTTTATATCAAATAATTCTCTGCTGTTTCTGTGCGAATCAGAGTGGTGTGCACTCTTTATTTTTATTTTATTTTTACATTATATGAGAAAATTGATAGTGCGCGAGAAGGATTTGGAAACAGAAAAAATATATATATTAGTTTTAAATTAAAAAAAAAAAGTTTAAGTACTCGTAATACCGTTAAATTAAAGTTCAGAAAATATATGTGTGGGATTAAATTCTGTTCACATAAAATTATTCTTCAACATTAAAATATTTTTAAAAAAAATTAAAAAAAGTTAGAGGCGCTGTGTTGCTTTCGGCCTTATGAGTTGTAGCTGGGCGGCCCAGGCCCACGCGGTAAGCACGCCTGCACGCTATGCTGGGCCCACAATCCCCTTGATTGTTCAGTCGTCTAAATGACGTCAGCTTCAATTTCAGAGGGCAATACGTTGTAGTTCGATATTTATGTGAAGTCATATTTGTTTCGACTGCTCTTATCTGCATAATTAACTAAAAATTATTATTAAAAATATTTTTTAATGAAAATTTATTAAAATGATCATAACGGTCACATTTTTATAATGCTATAGATATGTTCTGATGAGTATAAGAAAAATATATTTTAAAAAAATGCATAAAAGTTTGTTATGAGTGTAATAATTAGAGTTACTTGTTATAATTTGTTTTGCAACTTATTAGGGTTAAACGAACCGAGCTTTCGAAAGGAGCTTATTTGAGTTCGCTCATTTGTCATTATTGAGCGCCTTCCGAGCTTGATTCGAGCTTTAGGATGGTGTTCAAGCCCTACCTGCTTAAAAAAAGGTTCGAGCTCACTCGAAGCTTCAGCTTCGGTTGATTAGCTTCGAACTGTTAACAACAAATCGTTTAATGAAATCGAGTCTTAATCGCCATTATCGGCTTAATAAAACCTTTATCGTTAATAAACTTATACTGATCGTTCGTATCTTAATCAAGTCTTAATCGAATTATCGAGCTTTTAACGCTTGTTGGCGGCTTTAAACGTTGTTCGTGAGCGTAAATGGCGAAAACAACAACTTATTGAGCGTTCATTTAGCAAGTATTTATAAAAGTGTTCAAATTCGTTTGATTAGTTAAATGAACATAAATTACTCTAATCTCGTCAGTAAAATTGTTGAACGCTCAGTTCATTTGTAGCCCTAGCTGTTATATTACCTGAAATAAATTATAATGCTTAAACATTTTTAAGAACATAAAAATGTTTTTTATTTATTCAATTTTATTTTAATATTATAACTGATTATATACAATTTTATCTTTTTAATAAATATTATTTAGGTAATTTATTAATAAATTTAAAACTTTATCTAATAATTAACAATAACTAAAACAATTAACGAAAATTAGAGAATACAAAAAATAGTTTCACATCATGAGATAGAAACATCTTCCGATAAACAATTTTTTCTACTGTTTCAAAACAATTGTCAAAAAATAATTTTTCATAATCATCTTGGGTGAATAACTTACATAAAAATTTATTCAAGCACGCACTTAGAGTCTATTTGGGATAACTGTCTTTTAAAAGGCGATTGTTTCTTATAGAAAAACAAATTTTGAAAAGATGTTATGTGTTATAAATATTTTTCTTTTCAAAAAAAACAATTTTAGCGATTCTAGTCTACATTTCGATTCTCAAAACAGTTTTTTCACCACAAAATTTTCTAAAAAATAGCCAAAAAGCTAGTTGTCAAACGAAGCTATTTTACTTTCTGGCTATTTTCAGAAAAAGTAAAGCAACAAAAAATTATCCTAAATGCATCCTAAATTTTATTTAAGAATCAACTATTATGTTAGAGAGAAGTCAAATATCTTGACTTGCTTAATTAAACAAGATACACGTGTCATGGTATATATATATATATATATATATATATATATATATATATATATATATATATATATATATATATATATATATATATATATATATATATATATATATATATATTATTGAAAATCAGAGTGAAAGTTTATCTTCTTTGTTAAAATCCACACAGACAGTAGGATCCAATTTTTTTGGAGGGCACAATAAAATAATGAATAATTTACTTTTATATAAAATTAAAAATCAAAGCATCTCATATAACAAAATAAAGAAATCAAATCTTGCAATAACATAAATTTTTTTTACAATACATATCATTTATAACTTAAAAAAGAACAGATTAAAATACTGATGTAAAGTCTTAAAGATTAATATGCATAAAAAATGAGAAAACATGCTTTTAAACATATTTCAAAAAATAAAATAAAGGCACACTTTTCTTTCTAAAAAAATAATTTCTCAAAATAAAGGCACACAGTCGGCTTGTACTTAAAAAATAAATCAATAGTATTTTTTAATAAAGACAGCGTACCATTATTAAGAAATAATAAATCAATAAATTTTCAAAAGTCACACTTTTATTTTATTAAATAAAAAATATTCACATACCTTAATTAATTGTGAAGACCGTTCCACAGAGAAATATTTCTGAATATTAGGTGCTTCTAAAATCATAAAACATAAAGCATATAAGTAATGATTAAAATAAGAATTGCATTCAAAGGAAAGAATAAAATAAATTTCACGAACAAGGGTTCAACTCGCTCAAGCTCGGCTCATTTACACCCCTATTCATTGAAGATCCTCAACCTATACTAACAACAATAAGGTGTTATATGAATTTTGGACAAAAGGGCATATAAAGAGACCCTAAACTAGTAAAGCAATTAAGTGAATTGTCGAAAGGACAAGAATAATAAAGTGATACATGATGAAACTTATCGTAGACCATCACATGATAATAGATCATTAAAGAAGCTTTTCTTACCACCCATTGGTAGAGCCAAAAATATGTGAACAAAGATTGAAGTTACATCTCATATTCGAAGTTCAAGACTTAAAAGTTGATATTCATGTTCAAGATTATGCCTTAACCATTGTTCTAAAAGCTGCGCGACCATTTCAATCGGTTCAAATTTGATGTGAAACCAATTCCATTCAAACCACATCGATCACAGGAAACATACAATTCCTTAAGCAATTAGAGGAAAATGCTGATAATAGACTCACAAAATCCAGAAAAATATATCAACCTTGATATAGATGAGAAAGCAAGACTCAACATCGATCAAGTGATTAATTGAGTCAGGTGAGACTTATTCTTCTACCTGCTGAGAAGAATACAAGACTAATATCACAATCATGACATCTTGAAGTATTCTAATAGGTCTTGCTTTAGATGATGAATGCCTCTAATTCTACAAACATGAGATTTAAAATCATAATACAAGAATATATATGCGATAAGCAAGAAGGAAGTATCAAAATTGTAACATAATTATGCATCAATAGGCTTTGATGTGCATCTTAGGGCATATAACGTATGCAATGATATAATGTCCAACCAAATAGATGTTCATTTTATTCTTTATAGGCATTTAAAATTAATCAGGAAATAATCAAAATAGGATCTTCAAAACAGGGTGTTTACGGTTTACCTAAAATCGTGGGGAGGAAGAAAAATAGAAAATGAAAATTATATATATCAAAATTTGAAATGAAAACAGGAAGAAAAAAAGAAAAAAGAGGAGCACAAGGAACCATTATAACTCACCGAATGTAACACTTAGATAGCTGAAACTTTCACCGGCGGCGGCGACGGGTAGCTCGATGGCAAATTCGGCGTAACAAAAGCGGAACCGGCAATGGCGTAGCAATCTTCAGTTTACCTCTCAAACTCCTTCACGAATAACGGCCTCACGGGATTGAGCATAATAGAAAAAAAATGCAGAAGCATGGCGTGTGGAGGGAGGAAATCGTGGTCCTTTTTTCTTTCGTTGCAGGAGTATCATCAAGGTAGAGATCAGGTGTGGACACCGGAGGTGCGGTAGGAGTATGTTCCAGAGGCCGTGTTGAGGAGCTCCGAGAGAAAGAGTGACGAACCTGAAAAGATGGCCAAAGCGTAGATGTAGATAAGGGCATTCTTGATGAAGAGGTTGGAGCGGAGAAGGGACTTGAGAGAGTGGAGGCGCCATGGGGAAAGCTTAAGGAGGAGGCGGCGGTTTGAGTAGAGGCAGACGGGAGAAGAGCGAGCTGCGACCTGCGGGTTTGGAAATAGGTGCTCAGCGTG
Source organism: Cymbidium sinense (assembly GCA_021442155.1). Taxonomy (NCBI): domain Eukaryota; kingdom Viridiplantae; phylum Streptophyta; class Magnoliopsida; order Asparagales; family Orchidaceae; genus Cymbidium; species Cymbidium sinense. Next base: position 60,408,488 of record CM038225.1, read on the forward strand.
TGTGTGGGCAGTGGGGGCACGCGTGCCCAAGTGTTCTCACGCACATAGATATTTGAAGAACTAATAAGAAAACTCCTGAAATTTTAACGTGGAAAATCTCAAAAAGAGGGAAAAAATCACGGGGCCTAGCCCAATAAAAAGCTTCCACTATATATTTATTTTGAAGTACAAGTTTTCCCGATAACGGGATGACATAATTGTATATGAGAAGGGCTCATAATGGGAATCCCAAAATCAGACAACAACAACTATATAGTCACGTTTAGGTTGTAACAGTTGCTAGTGGTAGCAGATGATGGTGAAACAGGGACCGACGATGAAGGTCGTCATGATAGTGACCGACGGAGATTGACGGCAAGGATCAGCGGTGGCGGTTGACGGCGGCGGCCGGCGGCGGTGGTTGACAACCGTCGAGTGGTAGCACGATTGTGCTTGGAGGATTTTCAAGCTTTAGAGCTCTCTCCTCTCTCTTGCTTGGCCTCCCTCATATGAAGAATGAGGGGCTATATATAGATTGGAGGAGTAGCGTCTCTGTAAATATATGAAAAATCTGAATCACTCCTCTCCATCGGACAGCTCCAAATGATTCCTTTGATTATATGATGTATTTTGTGTATTTGAATGCTCAAACGAAGTCGGAATTATGAGATCTTGGGCTTGTTAGATTCGGCTCGTCAAGACGCTCGATTTGACTATAAACACGCCATGTTTAAGAGCTATTTATGAATTTAACTGATATCCCAAAGTTTCCAATGATATTTTAAGTGCTTGATCTCAACCAATTTCAACTTAGGATCAACTTCTTTTGACATCAAGAGATTACTTTGGTAGTGATATTTTAAGCGTCGGATCGGTTGTCCCTATTTTTGGATGGCATTGTCTCGATCATCCAAAAATATATATATAAATACTTGAAAATAACAAATTTTTCAACGAAATTTGCGGGTCCATTAATCATATATTTTGAGAGAACAGGTCTTCATGGGAGCACAAGATTATAATCATGGAAGCGGGTGCAGGGCTGCGGATGTGCGTGGGTACTCGTGGGAGTAAGAGTTCGGGGTAATGGACCCATCGCAGCCAATGATCGGGCCACTCTGTCATGGTCACCGCAGGGCGAGCGAGCAAGATACGGCCTGGAAGTCGCGACCGACATCGGCGCGTGGGCCGGGTCAAGTAAGCGCGAGGGTCAACGCTGGCCAGCCGAGCGCGGGCAACACGCTGGCGCATGGGCTGGTCCGATGTCATGCGCTTAAAATGCCCGTTTTGGTCTGCCGTTCGCTTTGAGCCGCTTTGAACTTTGAGCTGTTTTAACAATTTTGACCTTTTGCCCCTATATGGTCTATAAAACCCCAGACAGAGAAGGCACACTCTTCATATGCTTGAGTGTCCCTCTTCTTCTTAATAGGAGGTTGTTCGAAGGCGATCAAGGCCCGTAGTTCATAAGGCGAGGCTCCGATTTTCCCTCGAAAGAGACGTCAACTGCCCTTGTCGGACCGACCGAATTTGGAGGGGATCAAGACCCGTAGTTCATACGACGAGGCTCTGATTTTCCCTCAAAAGAAATGGCAACTGCCCTTGTCGGACCGACCCGGTTTGGAGGTGATGATCGGCGATGATAACCCGCGACGGTGATGACGGATATTCGCCGAATGTCGGGATGACCGACGATGATGGTGGTGACCGCGAGATGGCGATGATGGTGGTGACCATGGAGATTACCCGATGATGGCGAACCGGCGATGGTCAGCGCGACCGCGATGGTCACGGTCGGACCTGCTGATAGAAGGTCAGGGGTCTGCAGCGAACCCGGCGAATGATCTGGCTTAATTAAAGATAGTCGCAGGATGACCGCGACACGATGGTGATCAGATGCCGGCGATAAGGCAGACCGCGGATGGGCCGAGGTGGTGATCGAATGATGGTCAGCCGACGGGGTGGCAGAAGAATCGGCAGCCGCGAATGACCGGCGACAATGAATGCCGCGACCATAATGATACGCATACGAAGATGAGATGGTCTGAGGCTGCGGACCAGACGTGATGGGTCACGGCGGGTAATCGCATGGTCGAGCGTAGCGGTAATGACGGTATACATGGGCAGCCTATGGATGACCCAGCGATGATGGTGGTGACCGAAGCGAGATTGCCGGCCATGGTCGGCGATGATTTTGACTATCTGAGGTTGTTTATCGAGTGTTACCCAACGCGTTAACCTGTGGAAGAGGTTGAATTGAATCCGCAAATTTTGACTCATCCGGGTTGTTGTCGAGTGTTAATGACATTAACTGTGGAAGAGGCCGGAAGTCCACCAATGACCTTTTGACCTATCCTAGGTTGTTTGTCAGAGTCTTTGCTCGATGATTAACCTGTGTGGAAGAAATTGAATTGAATCCGCCGAGAATTTTTGACCTATCCAAGGTTGTTTGTTGTCGCCATGATATTAACTATGAAAAAGGTCGGGAAGTCCACCAAGGACCTTTTGACCTATCCTAGGTTGTTTGTCGAGTCTTTGCTCGACGCGTTAACCCGTGTAAGAGGTTGAATTGAATCCACCGGATTGTTGACCTATCCGGTTGTTTCGTGGTGTTACATGACGTTAACCTGTATGGAAGAGGTCGAATTGAATCCACTAAGAATTTTTGACCTATCCGAGGTTGTTTATCAGAGTATTACCCGATGACGTTAACCTGTATAGAAAAGATCGTGGGAAGTCCACCAAGAACCTTTTGACCTATCCTAGGTTGCTTGTCAGAGTCTTTGCTCGATGACGCGTTAACTGCATGGAAGAATTGAATCCGAGAATTTTGACCTATCCAGGTTGTTTGTCGAGTCTTTGCTCGATGACGTTAACGTATGGAAGAGATTGAATTGAATCCGGGATTTTGACCCATCGAGGTTGTTTGTCAAAGTATTACTGATGACGAACTGTAAGGGTCAATCAAAACATATGTTTGTGGTTGTAGCCAAAGTTGCTCCTTAACCTTGGTCTTTTTCATTGGTATTGCTGACTTGCTTCTCTAATTGATAATCAATTAGATGTGGGATCCGAAAGTTCGCCACCGACCTCTTTTGGAAAAAGAAAAGAGAAGAGTTGTTTAAGTGCCGGTGATAATTTCGTATGCATGAATAAGTAGATAAGACAAGCATTTTAGATTTCGCTCTCATTTGGTGATAACTTTTATATCTGTTCTAGGTTTCCTAGCAATCTATAGTTAATTACCCTCCCAATACCGAGAGCACTTTCGATTAAGGCTAGTCAATGAATCGAAAGAACGAGTATAATTCAGTGAGTGGAGTTTAGAACTTATGAAATTTATTATTTTAATTTAAAACTTTTGTGGGGAAGCGATCGCTGATCTAGATCCCATGGTTCCATCATCTGCTATGGTCCCCGGTCCGCAATGAGGGAGAGGTAACCCCGACCGGATCCTTATCGAACACATGGGTTACGTCCCAAGGTGTCCTTGTAGACTGGGTGGAGTTTGTCTAAGGGGACAAATATAAGTCGAACATATAAGCTTTTTTTTTCCCAACCAAATATATTCTACATTTCATAGCTCAAAGAGCAAAGTGGGGAACATACAGTCAGACCAATAATTGTACATGCCAAGCAAACCGAGGGCTCGTCAGAACTGCCATTTATGTGGTGTCATATCAGAAAATCATGCAGAGGACAGGCCACATCCTTGGCTTTAAAATATTTGAGTGTGAAGTTAGTTATGCATTTGATTTGACATTGGCTCTTTGTGAGCAAAAGTTTTCTTAATTTGTCACCCCAAGACAAACAGTTGTAGAGGGGTGGATTGATTTTTTTTAAGTTTTAATTTAAATAATTCATTTCATTTTTTATTTTTATTTTTTGCTATTTTATTTGAAATTTGATCATTTTATGATTGATTTATATTTGAATATATGATCATTTATCATTAAAATTTTAATTATAATTACTATTCTCGATCATAGAACTAATATCAATTGATAAACCTTATCTACTCTGTTTGATTTTTTACAGAGGATCGGGTCTAAATTCATTGTCTCAAGAAGTATAATCCTTCAAAATCTTGTCCACTCTAGCTTGAACATAGAGGATCGGGTTTGGGACTTTTCTTCTTGAGGGCTTGAATTTTAGAAGCTATATAAGTTTATTCATATCTTATATTATATGACAGAATTAGTTTCTCAGGTATTATTAACTTGAAATTCTTATGATATCAAAATTTTTTAGGTTTTGTTAACCCGAACCCGGTCCGAAGACCAAACCGAGAATATGTAGCATCTATTTTTCTTTTTTTTTTGTATTCATCTTAATAATTACTTCAACATGCATATGAATATCTACTCTTTTAAAAATTGCATGGACATTAAGATGTCTAAGTTGAAGTTTATATGTCAAATCTTGATTTTTAGGTTTTGTTAACCCGGACCCGGTCTGAAGACCAAACCGGGATGATAACTCGACTCTTCTTCAGGATAGATCTAGATTAATTATTTCAAGATCTATTGTTCTTCAAACCTTGTCAACTCTGGGAAACATGAGGATGGGGGACTTTCTTCTTGAGAACTTAAACTTGAGAGGATGTGACAATGATGCCGATAGATTTATCTTTTATCATTCTATAGAATTAACTTTAAGATTTACAATAGCATCATTAGATTTTTTAGATTTTAACTTACGCCCCAAGACCAAACCGAAGATAGACTCCAACTCAATTATCTTCTGCAGAGATCGATCTAGATTAATTATTTCAAGATCTATCGTTCTCCAAACCTTGTCAACTCTAGATTGTACATAGAGGATCGAGTTTGAGATTTTCTTCTTGAGATCTTGAACTTGAAAAGATGCATTAACAATGATGCCGATAAATTTATCTTTTGTCATTTTATGATAGAATTAGCTTCTAAGATTTACAATAACATCATTAAATTTTTAAGTTTTGTTAACCCGGACCTGGTCCTAAGACCAAACCGGGATTATGTAGCATATGTTCTTTTGTATTTATCTTAATAATTACTTCAACATTTATATGAATATCTGCTCTTTTGAAAATTGCATGGACATTAAGATGTCTAAGTTGAAGTAGTTGAATTTGACATGGCATAGATGTCAATAAATTTATCTTTTGTCATTCTATGATAGAATTAGATTCTAAGATTTACAATAGCATCATTAGATTTTTAGGTTTTGTTAACCTGGACCCGGTCCTGAGACCAAACCGGGAAGTGTAGCATATATTCTTTCATTTCATTTGATTGCTTGCATATGTCTAGGAGCATTTAAACTATTGAATACTTCAACATGTATACAAGTATTTATTCTTTTAAAATATTGTATGGACATTGAAATGTCTAGGTTGAAGTAATTTGACATGATGTAATCCAAGCATGAGTTTGATATGGGATTTTTAGATTTTGTTAACCCTAACTTGCCCTGACCAAACCGATATGTATAGATTTTTTTTATATTTGACATGGTGATTACTTCAACATGCATATGAGTACTTGTTCTTTTAAAGTATTGCATGGACATTAAGATGTCTAATGTTGAAGTTTCGATGTCAAATTTTGATTTTTTTTTGTTAACCCGGACCCAGTTCGAAGACCAAACCGGGAAAGATAGCGTCTGTTCTTTGTTTATTTATCTTGCATTTGGACTACATGTCTTTCTAGATATTTAATCTGTTGAATACTTCATTTGGGTCAAAAATGAAGTGAGGAATCTAAAATAGACATAATTATTTGATCGGGAACATGATATGCACTTCATTTGGGCCAAAAATCCCCCTTTTATGCCACAAATCAGCAAGGAAAAAGAGGCTGAAGTAAATTATTTTTTGAGGATCATTTGATCAATCATGAAGTAGTGGACCTAAAATAGACTTAGGAATTTGATTGAAAATAAGATATGCATAATGTTTAGGCCAAAATTCCTCTTTTATGTCACAAATCAGCAAGGGAAACGAGGCTGAAATAAATCATTTTAAAAGCCCATTTAATCAATGATCCATAGCCCATGTTTCTCTTAATAAGGGGAGGAGAAGACAAATATATGAGTAGATATCATGTCATTTAAAAGAGACAAGTGGATTAATTAAAATCCACCTCCTTCACATGCAAGATCATGACAAATGGGGCACAAGTACCTATTAAATTTTATTAAGAAGATATGGCAAAAAAGAGTTTATTTTCCCTTCAAATCCATTCTCTTTTTTTATGACATTAAAGGAAGTGTGATAAAGATACACAAGGGCATGCCACATGTCCATGCATGTGCATGTGATATGACAAATAGCATAAATTTGGATGAAAACCTCTTGCATGCAACGTATGACAAAACACCACATGTGTCAATGGCACAACAATAAATGATAAGAGGAGAAGGCTAGTGAAGCCTATAAATAAGGGAGGATTCACCTCTCATGAAACATTGCTTTCCTACTCTCCTCTTCTCCCTTATACTACAAGTTTAAGTTCTTTCAATCTTACAAGAAGAGTCCATTTGTGCTACATAGACATGTAAGCTCCCTTTCTAACTCGATAATTTTCTATTTTGATATCCTCATGATAGATGTCATGTCATATTGTAGATTTGATTTAATATTATTCTCTGTGTTTCCTTCATATATATACATATGTTTTCTTTTGTGCCATGTCCCATAAATGTGCAACTCATGATAAAATGGACAAGTAAAGTAAGAGAGATGACATACTAAGCTTTATACTTGATAAATTGTTTAATGTATGTTTTATAATATGTGAAGCTAAGTGAATTTTTTTTTGGATAAGCTTTAAATAATACATGTCATATTTGTCACGTAATAAGATAGCTTGCATGATGTAGAAATTAAGGCATAAGCATTCATATCTGACATATAGAAGCATTGATCAAATCATGTCATACTTGCCATAAAATAGAATAGCTTGCATGATCTAGAGATTAAGGCATAAGCATTTATATATGACATATTTCATCCCTTCTTTCCTTTCTCCCTTTTTTTTTTGAAAATTTTGGCAACCTCTGCCATCCCCTCATAAGGGGCTACTTGGACTAGGTCTTCCCACCCACGCCAAGAAAGGCGTATGGTAGATATGGAGACATTTGCCCACCACGCCAAGAAAGGCATGAGAAGCACATCATAACATTTTCCTACCATATTAGAGAAACATGAGTAGGTACTTATAGTAATAGATTTAATACTTGCATTTGTATATAAATATACTTAAATATTGCAAGAAAAGAAATCTTTCTTCTTCTTTTACTTTTTTTTTTATCAAAATTTGCAACAGCCTCCTGGCCACCCCAGATATATGAGAGACTGTTCGCCCACCACACCAAGAAAGTGTATGAGTGGATGTCATGAGACACCTGAAATTTTGTTTGCCCATCACGCCAAGAAAGGCGTGTATGGGTTAACATCATAGCATTTTTCTACCATGTTGAGAAACATGAGCAGGTACTTATAGTAATATATTTTAAGTTTGCATTTGTATATAAACATGCTTGCACATATATTTAATAAAGACATAATATCTATTAAACATTGCAAGAAAATAAATCTTTCCTCCTTTTTTTTCTTTTACCAAAATTTGCATACCTCATGCCACCCCAAGATATGGGGTTGCTATGAGAGAGTCACCCACCACATCAAGAAAGGCGTATGGGTGGATGTCGAGACACCACACCGAAATTTTGTTTGCCCACCACACCAAAGGCGTATGGGTTAGCATAGCATAATGAATTTCCCTATTAATAAGATATCAAATGACAGAAATAAGCAAGTATGCAAGTAGGGATTAAACTCAAAAGCCAATCATTCCTTTCTTCCTTTCACAAGATTTTGCATAATGTATCATTAAGAATTGATTTAAGCAAGGCAGCAAGAATGAAACACATAGGAAATAGTAAGCAGTAGCATGACAAAACCCCTCTTTTAATTTCATATTTCATTTTCGATTTCATTCTACTCATATTCAAGAGATAAAATAAATGAAATCTATGGGAGATAGCAAGTAGCATGGCAAAACCCAATTTCTATTTAATTTCAGATTTCACTTTTCAAATTTCATTCTACTCATGTGCAAGAGATAAAACAAATGAAATCCATAGGAGATAGCAAGTAGCATGGCAAAACCCCTTTCTATTTAATTTCAGATTTCACTTTTCAGATTTCATTCTACTCATGTGCAAGAGATAAAACAAATAAAATCCATAGGAGATAGCAAGTAGCATGGCAAAAACCCCTTTCTTTTTAATTTCATATTTCATTCTACTCATGTGCAAGAGATAAAACAAATGAAATCCATAGGAGATAGCAAGTAGCATGGCAAAAAAAAAAAAACCCTTTTGGTAAAATGATTTCAGCATGTATCATACTTCTTTAAAAGTAAATCTGATTCAATTCCCCTAGTAAAATATTTTCAGCATGCATCAATCCTTTAGACAACAAGACAATAGATTTCTCCTTAGGTAAAAATATTTTCAGCATGCATTATGCCTTTAGAAAAGCAAATCAATGGATTTCCCCCTTTAGGTAAAACAATTTCAGCAAGTGTAATACCTTTGTACAACAAATCAACTAATTTTCCCCTTAAGTAAAGCAATTTCAGCAAACACAATACCCCTCAAAAGCCAATCGATTCAATTTCCTCCTCAGGTAAAATAATTTCAGCATGCTTTATACCTTTCAAACAACAAATTAATCTAATTTCCCCTTAGGTAAAACCAATTTCAGCAATTTCCTCATATCCAGAAATTTTTTTCAGCAAGGGAAACACATAGGTGCTCATAAAAAATAGCAAATAGCACAATATTTGGGCCATACATCATCCCAAAGCATTTTCAGCAAGATAAACACCATAAAATCCATAGATAATAGGAAATAAAATGAGATTTGGGCCATACATCATCCCAAATCTCCAAATAAAACTCTTAGCATCATTTCAACCAAAGAAAGAAAACATCCACTTCATTTTATCACAAGAAATGAAATTCTATGTATGTAAAAATAAGCTTAGGGTTGAAAGGAAACAACCTAGAATTTTGCAAAAAGAAAGAAGAATGAAAGGGGTTCAGTAGGCTCACTAAGGACGAATGGAAGAAAGGAAGAACCGCACATGGAGTCTTCAAGAGCACGAAGGGGAAAGCGAGAGAGTGAGAACGAGAGGAAGGAATCAGAGGGAAAACCGAGCAGGAGCGTGAATGAGAGTCAACGAAGGAGCCATGCAAGATTAGGGAGAATGCCGAGAGGATAGCCCTCATTTCGGCCTTTAGACCCATTTGATTGGTTGTTTGCAATAGGGATTAGCGATCCTTTTCATTGGAGGCTTGGGCAGGGTTAGGTAAGGATGGGTTAAGAGAAATGAGAGATTAAACAGCCATTAATCATTCTAATTGCATTTTAATATTACTTTGCATGATTTTATTTTATTTAATAAATCCTAGCAATATGAGTGTCAATTTTAGGTGTTTCAGTTGTGCTGAACATAACGACATGATCGATTTTGTGATCGGAGGTTGTTCGGACAACGTCGGTGATGGTCGAAGTGAGATTAGATTCAATTTGTGCGGCGTCGCATTCAAATTGATCGACATTCATGCATATTTTGTCAATCAATCGGAAGGCGCCGTTTGATAGTTTTGACATTTCACGACAACGGCCGATCAATTTCACAAAGAGGTCGTTCGGATGTCATCTTCGAATTTATGCGTGTAATTTCATTAAAAGTTGCTTTTAATTATTTGATTGATCATTAATTGATTCAATATTTTCCATTTAATTAATTTTAATATTTGAGGCACGTTATGAAGCTAGATTTTTAAATCAATGCGAGTTTGATCAAATCCGATCGCAATTAGGAGATTTATCCTCTATGTCATTTATTTAATTTCCAATGGCACATAGTTGTAGGTCAACATTAGATATCGAGAATATTGATTTGGATAATCTTTTGAGATTAAGAGTTGCCCACCAATTTTCGATAAAATATGAAGGAACGAAGTTTGATGAATCATCATTCTTCGCTTGTGCTCTTTAAAAGCTTGAAATGCTCCACCTCGATAGTGGTTTTGATCTTGTTGGGAAACTTGGTTGTCATACAAGATGAAATAATGGGAATCAGTTTCCCATAGACGGCGTCAAACTGTTGTGTGCTAGAAAACCAGTTGCGGTAGAGTGAAAGTTTACAACTTAGCTTTGTTGAGGAATCCAGCACACACACAAATGTTTGAAGAACTAATAAGAAAATTCCAGAAATTTTAACGTAAAAAACCTCGAAAAGAGGGAAAAAATCACGAGGCCTAGCCCAGTAAAAAGCTTCAACTATATATTTGTTTTGGAGTACAAGTTTTCCCGATAACATGATGACATAATTGTATATGAGAAGGGCTAATAATAGGAATCCCAAAATCAGACAACAACAACCATATAGTCACGTTCAGGTTGTAATAGTTGCTAGAAGATGCAGGAACACGGGAACACGACAATGAAGGTCGTCATAAACCGAGAGATGACAAGACAAGGATCACGGCAGGGTCGACGGCGGTACGGTTGGTTGACAACCGCCGAGTGGTGGTAACGATTGTGCTTGGAGGATTTTCAAGCTTTAGAGCTCTCTCCTCTCGCTCCTCTTGAAGAATGAGAGCTATTTATAGGAGGAGGCGTGCCTCAGAAATACATGCAAAATCGAATCACTCCTCTCCATCGCAGACTCAAAATGACTCCTTTGATCATATGATGTATTTTGTGTATTTGAATGTTCAATCAAAGTCGAATTATAAGATCTTGTTAGATTCAAGACGCTCGATTTGACTATAAACACTCTATGTTTAAGTACTATTTATGGATTTAACTGATATCTCAAAATTTTCAATGATATTTTAAGTGCTTGATCTCGACCAGTTTCAACTTAGGATCAACTTGCTTTTGACATCAAGATATATATATATATATATAGATATATATATATATATATATATATATATATATATATATATATATATATAACAAAATTGACAATCGTAGTAGCTTTATTAGAGTCACATGCATTAAAAGAACTTTCCAAAACTACTTTGAAACACCTATAAAAAAAAAATCTTCCGTGGGTGAATAACTTCATACTATCTGTGAAAAATCATTCGAGCACTTATTAAATCCTATATAAGATTCGACTTTTTTTTTTCTTTTATTTTAACATATAAGATTCTACTTATGCTTACAATAAAGTTAGAGAAAATCAAACTAAAATAGGATTATCTTAATTTATTTATTAATGATGCATCTATAAGAGTCACTCATGGTAATATAAAAGGAATTTTTTTAAAATAAGTATCGTTAGAAACTTAATTAGGGAATTAAGTATCATTAAAAAAAATTTAGAAATAGGTATAGTTGCCCACTAAGTGGGCGACTAGGTAGCCACGTCAACTCCGACGTGGTGTGAAAGTTTTCACGTTAACGTGAAGCCAATCATCCACTTAGTAGGTGACCGGCTTCATTTACCTAAACGGAGGGTTAAAGAAATCGATCGACGATCGACCTATTCTCCCTCATTCATCATGTCGCGCCTCAGACACCTCCATTAGCCCACCATTTTGCCCCTTCCGAGCATTTGTCTCGCTTCGGCGGTATCATTTATCCAACCGGCATTATTTCATCTTCTCCTTCTAGCAAAAAGTAGCTCGTTTTCTTCCCTAACGACCCAAGGCATTTGGCGACTTCCGTCTCCATCTAAACGAACCCAACATTAACGATGATTCGGCTCCATTTTAGTTCGAGGAAGTTTCGTGAGAATTCTGATTTTTTTGCGCATTCCCATCGTTCTTAGTCAATACGATAAATCTCTATTTCTTCTCATTTATAAATTACTAGAGTATGTGTTCTAGCTTATAACTATGGTTAGAATTTTGTGGTTGGATTTAATTTGTAAATTTGTGTTAATTTGCGGTTCAGGTAATTTATAATTTTATGTAATAATATGTCGAGTATGCTATTATTTAGGATCTCGACATTTTTTTGAATGGTATGAGTTGGGTTTGAGTTGTTGCATTTTATAAAGCAGAGTTACATGTAGTCACGTTAGATGGCGGCGTTTGTATAACGTGTCGATTGATTTAAATTTCTTACTTATGTAGTTTGTTCTACAAATAAATTTGGACGCAATATTTTTTTTTAGATATTGATATGATTGGTTATTCTCCGGTTATTTGAGAAATGAGTAGAGAGTTTGTTTCCCTGATTCTTTTCGATGGAGTCGAACTAAGTATCAACGAGCAGTTCAGTCCAAGTTATGTGAGAGGTCGAAATCGTCCAGTTAAGGTTACGGCCTTACATCTTGAATGAAACAATGAATTATGATGTCATTGAACATTGATTGAGTTCGCCACTCTATAAGTCTTACATGTAGTTATCCGGTGGTAACGGTTATAGCGTCTATATCGGCGATGAAGTTTCGATATTACTGGGCGGCTTCCCGATATTAGTGTTGTATGTGGAAGTGGAGGATGCTAATGTTGCATCCACATCAGCTGATCCGGTAATAAGGTTAGTAGATATACCAATGATGCATACACAAGATTTCATCGCACATGTACATGTGGCGACCAGCGGCTTTGATGATTCTAAGTAATACCTTGTTAATCTTTCCTATTTATACTTGTAATATTTAATATCAAAGTTTGTCATCCCGCTTATGAGTTTTGTGACATGATATTATTTATCGCTTCAAAAGAAAGTATGTGCAGTCTTTGCGATGATGATGTATATGAGATGGCGTGGTTCAAGTAATGAGTCTTTGCAGGATATCAGTGATGATGATTGCTCACTTGGGTTAGAAGCTATTGTGATTGGGAATGTAACCAATCATGATCTTTTTAAAAATCATTCACTCCAGGATATTGATAGTGAAAGTCAGATGTTGTCCGGCGGTATGCAGGTGTCAAAATGAGTATGTATGGATGTGTCAAACTACGAGAGAGTGGGACAATGATATTTACTTTGATAGTCCATCTGATGAAAATGTCCTAACAGACGATATTGAAATCCCAGGTGGCCTAGAGGCAGCAAGCCTACAGTGTGCTAGCCAGCTTCATTTCATCCGCTTAGATCATCATCTACTTACTGCCCTGGTTGAGAGATGGTCTCCACAGACCAATACCTTTCACCTAGCTATTGGTGAGATGACAATGACGCTACAGGATGTGGCGATGATCCTAGGATTACATGTTGATGGGCCACCTATTATTGGCCCAATTGTGATCGGTGAGGGGAAGAGATGGGCTGGTGGCGGATTCTGACAGTTGTTGGGATGACACACATACAGATGTGGTGTACCAATCATCCACGCATCAGATCGACCTTCAGGATGGCTCAAGCATAGGCGCAGACATGCATGCCATTGAGGTGGCTTAGGTGGGCTTTTTACAGAGAGTCATACACGCATGTGAGCACTGAGGAGTACTTCAGGAACCTGTATGCCTACATTCTATTTCTTATTAAGTATTTCTTACTGCTAGATACATTAGGTTCTGAGGTCCACCTACAGTATCTTCTACTTCTAGAGGACTTAGATTCATTGATGCATCTATCATGGGAGGCGATTCGCCCACCTATAAAGAACTCTACGAGTTTATTGGGCCCAGCAGTGCCAACATGACTGGATGCCTACACATCCTATAAATATGGTCTTGGGAGCATCTTCATGTGGGGAGGCCGACCCTACATGTGTCATATCCGACTAATCTTGAAGGTTTCATCATTAGTTTGAAGTATATTTTACTTTCTGCACTTTCAAATTTTTAGCGTATATATTTATTTTAAATGTGTTGTGTGCATAGGTGGAATGATAGATATGTTCGCCAGATGCTAATGGTGAACGTTGCATTGTATAGAATTGAGTTGGATGGTTTGCTGCATACTCGGGTTGGACTTGCATTGTACATTTCAATCCAAATTTCTATAATGCATATTCTAATTTAACATAATTTTTAATATGTGCAAGTGATTTGGGAGAGTACCGGCGAGATCACGCATCATCGCATACATACTCGATGCTATATATATATGGTTGTACGAGTCCCGGTCGGTGGAAGAGGGTGGAGTGCCATTTACCTAATCGAGTGCTGCGACAGTTTGGACTCATACCTAGAGTAGATGTGGCATCATTTGACCATAGTTTCAAAAGGGTCGATGGTCGAGGCAAAGCGGATGTCGGCCGTTGATTACCACCAGGTGCACATTGCCGCTTGGGAGAGGTAAATGGATTACTTCGTCAAGGGCTTGGATGAAGATGAGGATAGGCTGGCAACTATCAATCAATACATGTGCTGGTTCAAATCTTGGGCTTCTCTCTACTTACTGGTTGCCCCAACAGATTCTCTAACCACTTACTATCCTAGAGCACCTGTAGAGCGTATATATGTAAGCGTTAACATAAGTATTCAATTGAATCAATATGTTACTTGAGGCTACAGGGAGCACGAGCTACAGGACATCTTGGCAACTCAGGGCACCTTCCAGTCGTACTTCAGTCGTGTAGATAAGCACGAGCTACAAGGTGCCATAGATAGATACGAGGTGTTATGCAGAGACTTATGCTTGTGTGTACATATTAGCGACCCACATTACGGATTGGAGCCTACAGAGGATGTCCCACAGCATGATTGGGGTGTTAGACCATCTACATATGTTGATCCAAGTCCATCTATATATGATGATCAAGGTCTTTCTACATATCAGCCTACGTATGAGTCACAACCGTCTATCTTCCCGTCACAGAACTATCCTATGCAGACTTTCGAAGATCTTGCATTGGAGGGACACCATCAGCTGCGTGATCGTCCATCACATGGACCTGACCAGTACACACTTGGGAGTGGTGCAATTCCACGTAGTCAACAGAGGCGTTAGATGTTTAGGATAGTCTATTTGTGCGTATGTACTACATTTATTCTTATCTATTTTATTTTTATTTTTGGATCATCCATTTATGTAAATACATGTACTCACTTTTTGGAATGACTTGTAGAACTTATATTCATTTTTATAATGAATCATCCATATACTTAGTTTTAGATCTACTTAAATGAAAACCTACAGACTCTAAGGTTGACCTCTATAATTAACGATAAGGGCTTAAAGCTCACGAATGGAACATCTAAACCTAAAGCAAAAACATAAGAGCTTAAAGCTAATCCTTGATGTAAAAGCCAATTGCATGTTAAAAAAAAATTTTTTTTGGAGTGGGCGACTAGCCTACAGATCCTACAATGGTCGCCTAGTTAATGGTACCTAGATGTTAGACTGGTAAACAATTAGGCGGAGGCACTACACCGGATTAACTTCCCGCCACGTCGGAGTTGGCGTGGCTACCTAGTCGCCCATTTAGTGGGCGACTATACCTATTTCTAATTTTTTTTAATGATACTTAATTCCCTAATTAAGTTTCTAACGGTACTTATTTTAAAAAAATGCCCTAATATAAATTGTCGACACAACAAGAAAAAATAAAAAACATATTTTATACAATATTTTGTATTGAAATTTAGGGGCATTTATATATATTCTTTAAAATTTTATATTTTTACATATCAAACACCTAAACATTGATATTTACATACATAACATTCAAATTTTTAACATTATATCAAAAATATCATTATTATTATCTTTTTAAAAGTGAATATATATCTTTTCATACAAAAGTAAAAAATTAGAATTGTAAATATCAAATTTTAGGTGTTCGATCAATAAATATTTAGGAAATGCCGGATATGTATATAAATCTTCGTAAAATTTAATGTTGGCTCAACATCATTTCTTATATATGAGTATAGGTTCATTATATGCACAACTAGTTTTATATTGCTATATTCAAATATGTGATTAAGATTAATGATAATAATCTACAAATAACACAGTAATATAATTTGACAACTTCTTATCAAAATTTGAGTGTTGATCTAATGCAATGAAGATTTCTTGTAATGCTTTACTTTAAAAGTGATATCTATATAATTTTTAAAAATTAGATCTATTACAATTATTTAGAAGTCTTATTTTTATTTGATCTATCACTCACATAATATGAAATTAAACAACCATCTATTAGGATATTACTTTTATTCATTTGATGCATGATCAAATTTTCTTCAAATTTTATAAAATTTGGCATCATACTACTTTTATGATGAAGTTTAAGTTGAATGGACATGCTTTAGTAGGTGCTAAAAAAAGTCATTAAAAATTATTCTAACATGCTATATATATATATATATATATATATATATATATATATATATATATATATATATATATATATATATATATATATATATATATATATATATATATATATATATTATACTAATCTTATATCAACATTTTTTAGTAAATCAGTTTGATGTTTTGCATCTTATTGTGTGCCAAAATGATGAATAAAGAGAAATTTTATTTACCTTATCTATGATTGAGTCCTCACATAAGATCAAAGAAATAAATAAAATAAATTGGGGACAAATGATCCTGTGTGAGATAACCTAGAAAAATAAAGTAAGAAGACCTAGCCCAGTTGAAATAGCTTCTACTAATTGTAGATATAAATTAAAAATGGTGATCATCCCCGAACTAAGAGAAGGAATTAATATAAAGGAAATAAAATTATACTATTGCTAGTATCTTCATTGTCTGTGATGTAATAAGGGAAAGTCTTGGGTTATTTTTTTTTTTGAAGGTATTTAGGATGGTCCTTCTTCTAAGAGAAATAACACAAACATATGATTGAAGAAGAGCAAAAATTAGAAGGCCATTGGGATCACAAATAATGATTAAATTACTCCATCACTTTGAGATTAGACTTAAATTCAGAACTACTAGAACTTTAATTTAAACAAACTTATAGCTAAATCGAATATTTCAACAAGATAAACTCAACGATATTAAAAGTGATTTGAAACCATAAAATTTAGCTCAAATATAACTTTTAAAGCATGTTGAAATCTTTCTGACACTAATTGAAAGATCATATGACCACTGAATTTCACATACCTAAAATCATCTTCTTGATATAAATTTAATGACCCTAGAATTATTATGAGATCATCTATTCACTTACATGCAAAATAATAATTATTATTTATGATCAACATAATCATTATGGTCAATCCAAATGAGTGTTTTAGGATTTGACTAAAATTAATAAAATGATACTTAAAAAAATATTAATAAATTCTATTATTTACATAAAAAAAGCTTAAATTCTAAATTACAATTGAAGGAAACTTAAATTTCTAAGAAACTCTATTGCTTTGCCTAATTTTTTCTATTAATGATCACCATTGGCAAGCATTATTGCTCATCGACTATTATCCAACCATGTTAATTTAAAATTATGTCATTAAATTGCTTCATCGAATCATTATCATCCAATCATCAACACCTGATCACTATCGTTCAATCATGGCCACCTAACCATCATCATTAGCTGTCACCAAACAACCATTACTTGGTCATTATCAAATGACTTCCATCGCTAACTACCATCATAATACAATAATTTCTTGACTACTAACTCTAAACCATCATCATTCAATTGTCATCATCCAACTACTATTTTTTAATCATCTTTCTCTAATCTTCATAGCAGATTGTTATCTTTTGACTAACATCATTATACTCTTTTACTTCTTTAGCAATCTCTAGTACATACAGAGGAGACCAAGCTATTATTCCTAGTTTTGTAATTTTATACTCTCCAATTTAGAGGAATAGCAAACTTTTGTAATCATACTTATATAATAGATTTTTCAGCTGGACCAAGCCAGCTTTTTTTTTCTCTTTTAGAGTTTTCATATAAAATTTTGGTCCCTTGTGACCTTTTTTAATAATAGATTTAAGTCATATATTCTATGACTCATAATTCATCATTCAAAAATTAAAAAGTATGTCAAGCTATGAACTCAAGATCATTTGGTTGAATGTCCAAGCTCTCAATCACTAGGCTAAGGTTGCTTACATCTCTCTAACATCTTTGTAAAAAATTCTTGAATATTCTCCAAAATTAATTCACTATGCATTTTTTTTTAAAATAATATATGATGCTTAAAAGGCTAGGGTGCCATTTAAATTATAACAATTTTTAATTTATTTTTTATTTTTATTCAAAATAAAATATATTTAATAGTAATATATATTTTTAAAAATACTTAAAATACCTAAAATTATTTTTCTTATTTTTAAAAACAAGGAAGAAAATATACTCTAAGAAAATATATTTTTAAAAATCTTATAAAAAATAAACCTCTAAAAGAAAAAAAAAAAAATAGATCTTACATACCACACAATTCTTATGTATTTACATATATACAACTACTTCAATTTTTTGCATATATAACACCCCAATCTTCAATATCACATCAAAAATACTATTATTACTCACTTTTTAAAAGTGAAATGCACTTTTTTGAGCATATGAAAGTGTTATAGATAAATATCTAACTTTACATGTTAGATATGTAAATGTATAAGAATTGTGTGGTACTTATGTAAATCTTCCTAGAACTTAAAGAGGTTAGGTATTTTAAAATTTGCAGTTTTTTTTTTTCATTATTGAAGCCATTAAAAAAAACTCTGCACAAACATCAATGGCAAGAGATAAATGTGTTATTTGTGATTAAATTAAAACACGTTTAGATCATGATTATGTAAGTAACAAATTGGTAACAGAACTCTATTGCCTCTGTTGATGTCTTTGACAATTAAAATTCATTAAGAAAATGGCTTTTCCAGTCTTTTTTATTTTACACTCAATTTTCTTGTCCATACATATCTATAAATTAAATAAAAAAAAAAAACTGTCTTATGAGTTTCAAGTTTAAATTGTTTAATTTTTATGCACTTGCATGTAATTCTTGACATATTTTGAGCATGAAATTAAGTTAATAATTATGTGCATATATTATGCTAATTAATTCTACGTATAGTTGTTCCTTGTTTTTCAACCATGCATGCAATTATGAAATTGTTAGGACGCAAATTTATATTTTGGTTTATATTTCTTGAAGTAATCTTCAATATCCATGAAGAATTTTGGATAAAAGTGTCCAGAGATCCATTTGATTTTAATTGAATAATGGTTACCCGCATCGTCTTTAATTGAATAAAATTATACGACCTGAGAATTTTTTTGATAATAAATAGGATATTTTCAAATTGAGAGGTGATAACTATACAGATATTGATTATATTAGAAAAAATAAATCAATGATTACTGAAGCAAGCACTGCAACACAAATTGCTCTTTATGAACAATGGTAATGACCTAATCACCTTAATTTCATGTTCATAAAGACCAAACTTTCTGTTGGTTTTTATGGTTTCATCGAACAGCTTGGTAGCTTCTGAGTGTTCTATAACAGATATAAGGATAACTAGTCAATCAGTAACTTCTGAGTGTTGAAGAAGAAGGAAGGCTGTGTCTGAAAAAGAGAGAAAAATAATGTAATGAGCAAACTATGATTGTGAGAAAAGATAAAGATGGCAAATATTATATTAGATATACTGAAGATGAACAAACGATTAGTCAATTTGCAAAGTTTCTTTAAACAATGAGATTGTTGGTTAATACACTATGCCTAGTTTTCTAAATCAAAATGGTTTAGTGGAAAGGAAAAACAAGCTTTAGTGGACATGGTGGATAGTGTGCGTAATAGCTCCAATTTTGTTAAATTTATATGGATTGAAGCTCTTAAATGACAGTGTATATATTAAATTGAGTTTCAACCATGGCCATCTTAAAGGCATCTTTTGAGTTCTTTAAAGAAAAAAAAAAGAGAGTTTGCAACAAATATATGTTTGGAGATGCATGTTCAAAGTAAGAGTTTAGAACCCACCAAAAAAGAAGCTAGACCCAAAGACTTTTAGTGGGTATTTCATTAGATATAACAACTAAAAAGTATAAAAGCTATATATTTTATTATTCATCATGTAGTACTATTATTTTGGAATCAAGAAATATAAAGTTTATTTAGAATAACTTAATCAGTGGAGTGATTAATCTCAAAGCACTATTTTTAAAAGATGTCTCCATTTTTAGTGATAGATTAGTTATTATACACAAAATCTCAAGTTTGAATGGGTGGTGAACAACTAATTATTGAATTTGGCAACCTTTTTATAACAAGGTAGTAGATCAAGTTGTTCAATAAACGCTACAAATTGTTAAATAACTAGTTAAATTTATAAGCTATAAGATAATGTTGATATAACATTAAAATGATCTACTAGAGAAATATAAGCCCTTTTGATTTCATCTTATGGACTTAGCTCAAATCAAATCCAAATCACCCCAAACTCAAAAGATTTTCTCATAACCCATTTATATTCTCATTTATATTCACAAATATAAATGAAATATAAATTCAAATAACCAAAACTAAATTCAAAACTCAAGTCCAAATCCAACTTAAATCTAACCTATATCCTTTAAGCCAATTTCTTGGACTTAGCCAAATCATTCTCAAATCAATCCAAACCCTTGGATTTTCTCTTCAAACAATCACTTCTTCAATCACATACCCAAAATATAAATATAAACTTCAATCATCAAACCAAAATCAAACTAACTCAAATCAAACCCATGTTGATCCTTTGAACTTGAAATTGTCAAATGAACCAAAACCTATTTGACTCTAAATCACTTGCAATTGGATTTATATTTTCATCATAACTCCATATGTGAGTTCAACCAAACTTGAATCAAGTCTTGATCAAGCCAATTGACCTCTTAGGCTCACTTGACCCAAAGTAACCTAAAGCACCATTTTGAGCCAAGTTCTAATCTAACCCAAATTAGATTGAACTAAGTCCATCTAAGCCTCACATTGTGATCAGCAATCATCCTAGGATGATCAATCACTCAAATTGGGTCAAACCAAGTCAAACCTAGCCTTTGACCAAGTCAACACTTAGCCCAAATGAAACAAACAAGCCAAAATTTACTATAAGCTAAATTGATTAAAATCATCGATCTAAACCAATCCATAATCAATGATTGAACTTGACCAAGCCATCAATTGAGCCAAACCATGCCTAATTGGCCACTTGATCTAAGTTGACCCAAATTGACCCAAAAAGTCAAAATGAGTCAAAACTTGATCTAAGCCAAATTGATTACAACTAATGGGTTAAATTCATTCTAAATTGATTGTTGAACTTGACCAATACTTCAATTGGACAACTAGACCCAACCTAGCCCAATTGACCATGAACCCAACTTGACCTAAAAGGTCAAATCAACTTGAAATCAAACCAAACCAAAATTGATTGAAACCAAAGATTGCAATACATTTCAAATGATCAACCAAGTCTAAACCAACCCATGACCTAACACAATTGGATCAAATGGGTCAAATTGGTCAACTTGACCCATTTGACCTAAATGAACCTAAATGAACCAAAACCAAATATAAACCAAAATGAACCAAACCAATGATACCCATAGGCTCCAAATGATCATTTAAACTTAACCTAACCCATGGTTTGACCCAATTTGATCAATTGGTCAACCTAACCTTTGACCCAACTTGATATAAATGGGTCAAATTGAACCAATTAAAATCAAATGAACTCCAAATCACTTGAAATTTGGCTCAACCCATTTTTAAATCATCTCAAATCTGCCCAAATCAAAATCATGACCAATTGACCATTTTACCCTTAGGTCAAAGCGTATCCTATGACCAAATTCACTTGGAATTTGGTCATTTATTTCTTAATGCCACTTGGCATCCTCCTAATGGTCCACATGGGCACCAAGGGAGGTGGTGAACATGACCCAATGAGCTCGGGTCGGTCATGACTCAAGCCAAGGCCAAACCAACCCCTCTAATGAAATTTGAACACTTGGATCACCCAATGCACTCACCTAGCACATGGTCATCAACTCTCCTTCCCTCCACTACCTAAAATGACTCACATGGGATGGTTGGCGGCACAAATCGATCAACCAATCTCATCCATTGATCAAAAATGGCAAAATTGCTTTTCACCGTCCGATCCAAGGAAGAGGAGATATACTCTCTCTCATTCCCACTCAAACCACAAGCACTTATTTCCACAGAGCTAAGGAAACTCAATCGAAGCCTCCCCAAGCTTTTCCAAGCCCTTCCCAAGCTCCATTGATTTCTCTTTCTCGGTTTCACTCAAAGCCGAAACAGGGGAGATCAATCTTAAGCTCAACTCATCTAATTCTCCATCAAAACCAAATTAACCTTGCAAGCACCATCAGTGGACTTCGTCAAGCTCAACCAAATTGTTTCCCAAGTCTCCAAGCCACGGGAAGCATCACCTTGATCGAAATCGATCACCATTGAAGGGGAGCTTGGTCAACTGAACCATCCACTTCAAATCAAGATCCAAAACCTTCAACAAGGCTTCATCTCTACTAGACGAAGCTACTTCCTTTGTTGGAAACACCGGTGATATCCTCTAGCGAGGTAATTGCTCAAAACCATAGCCATAGAAAAAATTGTTTGGTCCTTTTTGAAGGAAAGTGTCATCCTTGAGATATTATTCTTGAATGTTCCTTCCTCAAGGTGTGGGATCATTTTGATCCCAATCCGAAGCTCGTGAGCTTCGGGCTCAAAGGAGAAGGATCACATGTCGTCCATTCCACGTGATTGGAATGGATGACTGTGATTAGATCATGATAGATTCCCTTTGATTTAAGCTAATGGATTAATCCCAATCCCTTAATCTTAGATCGTCTAGAGAAAGCTGTCACCCGGTTTGACTCCAGATGGATGTGATAACTTAAATAACTATCCCGTTGCACAACTTGAAAAGCACGCTGCATCAGCCACCACATGGCCCGATGGGATTAGGGGGTTTAATTAGCTTTAATTAATCTGATTTTAATGATGAAACTTATTAAATTTATAACTAATTATAGAAAAATCTAAAAAAATACAAACTTAGGCTCATTTTAAAGATAATTCAAAGGAGAATAATATAAAATTAAAATGAATTAAGTTTGAACAGTAATTTTCACTCAATTTAGGTTTTGTTAGAAATGTAATTAGGTTAATTACTTCTTTATTACTTCAACAATTAATTCTAAACTTTCTAAGGTTGATTAGTGGGATGACCTCTGCCTCCCATGATTTTCTTGGAATTTTTGTTGACTAATTAGGAACCGCTTATTTTATCCTTAATCACTTTGTTAATTAATTAAATGATTAATTAACATGTTAAATAGTGATAAATTCATTAATTAAGTTTGCTAATCATCATGAAATAGTGAATGGACTTAGGGAATGAGATTAGGATTTCTTTTCTAATCTTTTCTCCTAAGTTTATTTCATTTGGATAAATACTTAATTAATGTACAAATTAATTAATGGCTTAATCACTTCATTAACTAATTCAATTAATTAAATTCAAAAAAAAATTATTTCAAAACTTAATCATCCAATTTTTGGGTAGATTCTTAGGTGTTCAATAACCTAAGAGAACTTCAAAGAAAATTATAATCAAACTACATGTATAGGATGGTTATGAAAATACTTAATTAAACTATTTAGCTTAATTAATCAATAATGAGCCAATTGTATTAGGCCCCTTTATTTTCTAGGTGCATTGCTGATTTAAATTTTATGTGATTTCATATCATATGTTGGCTCATAATTGCTTGGTTAATTATGTTAAAGTGGTATAGGTAATGGATAATTAATGAATTTAACTCATACCTTAACCTAAACAAAACATAAAATCAACCTAATTGTTCTAAAATTAAACTAAGCCAATTCACACATGAGAGAAATGAGTTAGGACCAGCAAACTCTTTTCACATTTTCTAAGTCAAATCAAATTCAAAAATAAAAATCTACTTAAAGAATTTTGATTCATTTTAAATGATCTTATTTTATAGGATTGTCCTTAGGAATTAATTAGGGTGAATGAAATCATATGCTTACATTCCTTTATTTCTTTTCAAGCATGCTAAATATTGTTTGCCATGTGAAATCATGCATTCATTTCTTTTGAAAAATCAATCAAATAAACTATTTTTCTTTTATGTCAAATTATATGTGTTCGCTAAAATTAAGAATATGAGTGACTATTATCACTATTAAACCAAAAATTATTTTCAAAACCTATAAATCAAATATTATAAATGAAGTGATGCTACTTATAAATACTTATAAGCTTGCGTGTGATTATAGCATATAATGTGTTTTATCTTGAAGTTCTCTTCTCTTTTCTTAACAAAGATTTGAATAGGATTTGCAAAGTATATAGTTCATTTGAAAATAACACAACACTTGCTTAAATCTATTCCTATGCATTTCTATGTTATGACTTAAGAAGGATCTTCACATTTACACATATAAATTATACAACCAAATCAAACAAAAAAAATCTTTTGCATGATTTTTTCATCCATATGTTTCTTTTTTGTACATCTACATATATTTAACAAAAGTGGTATATTAGTCTGGATATTCCAGGGCTGTGAGGCTTTAAGTAGCTCTAAGTAGGTCTTATACCTTACGCCCTTAGTGTAGAAAATAATGGTGTCATACTCACTTATGTATTTTATACATATGGATGTGCATTATGTTAATGGATGAAGAATCCCACTTTTCTACATAATAAAAATATGCATTCATGAAATATCCAAATTTTCAAATCATATCTCTTAGCATTCATCATCAAAGTGTGCTAAAATTTGCATTGCATGTATATGTATGCTTAGGATTATTCATATGCATGATATACATGGTGAAAAAAAATAAATTGGTGTGTGTTATGTGATAGTAATCCACCTTAACTAATCTTAAGATGTCTTTCTTATTAAATAGAGCTATTTAGAGCAAATCTAAACTTAGGATTAATTAAAATACATAATAAAATATTCACTAAAGAAAATTGATTAATTCATCTATCTTAGAAATATTTTAAGGTAGGGATGAAAGAGATGTTTTCTTCTCTTTTTTTCTCTTCACAATATTTAGTAATTAAGTGTAGGTTCATTCAAACCAAATCAAATCATCAACTAAAATTGACAAATCAACTAAATCACTTGAAATGAAATCACCCTCTAAATTGAATCTTTCATACTTTAAAAATTTCAACCTTAAAGCCTAGCTAAAACATGTCACACAAGCCTTAAATGGCACACACATTATGCTAAGTTACCATTTCTAATTGTATGTTAAGGCAGTGCATGGTTTGATGTCTGATTTTATTTTGTGATGTAATATTTTAGACTGGATGTTAGGGTGCATGTGCATAGACTGGATGATATGGTGATCTTAACCTAATCATATTTTCTGTAATGGGTTGTGCTTAAGGAGCGCTGTAAGAAATATATAAATGTTTTTGCTGTGCAGGTTGCTTGTACCCCTAAGCATAACTAAAATTAGAATAGGTGGACTTAGTTTCCCATGTGTGGGGGTTCTAAGTCTGAATTATTTATATAACTTCTTGGGTTGTGTGGTATGTTTAGCTAATCTCTATTTTTGCAGGTTTAGTTAGATTTATCTTTCCCATTTTGATGTAAATTTTGCAATTAAGATTTGGAATGAATGTTATGGGAGATTATGATGAACATTGGTTATAAGACTATGTCTTATATATCATGTGAAGCCTTGGAGCAAACTACATCCCAAGTCAAATTAAAAGGAAGAAAGAAATGAAGAAAGTAAAAAATGAAGAAAGAAAGAAATGAAGAAAAGAAGAAATGAAGAATAAAGAACGAGGGATGAAGACCCCCCATAACATGAATTCTTTTTAATTATAATTTTTCATTTATAATCCAGGTTGTATAAGGGTAGAGCTCGACTACCCACATTTCTTTTTGAGTTGTGTAGTGGAACCCGACCACATCGGCCTCTTATTCTTTTACGCTAATTTTATAAATTGATTGATGTTTTATTTATGATTGCGCAATTAGGATGACATGATTTTCTAGTTTCTTAATTTCTTGATGGTTGTTGAATTGCCTGATGATTAGGCTCTTAGAAAAAATAAATTTTATATCCAATTAATTAACTCAAAATTAAATTAAATAACTCATAATCTCACCTAAAGCCTAGGACATAAATCAAGATAATAAAAGATTTAACAACCCCTTAGCTCGATGTTGTATGTCTCATATCATGCATAAATCATATTGTTTCACTCTTACTAATGGAGGGCTTCTACCTTTGCTAGAGAAAATGGCTTGACCTTTGAGAGCTATGGTGAAAACACACCTCCTTCTTTTCGATTTTGGCCCATAACCAATTTTCTAATGCATTAGGCATATGAAATCTCATAGCCTATGTCAAATAACAATGTCCAAAATTAAAATAAAACTTAGCAAAATTTGTATTAGATTAAGTCATTATTTATGTCCTTCATGATCTAGTCTTAGAGTGTATTTTAAGAACTTAGTTTCCTTTCTAAATAAACAACAGTCTAGCTATCTTGCAAAGCATAAGATCTGCCTACATGTATTTAAAATCGTAGGAGGAGTTAGTTGGCAGCCACCCCCAAGCGATTGTAAATCCAATAGTCGGGTGATTTATCCTCTATTGTGGAGGTAAATCAAATACCCATTTTTGCCTTAGATTTAGGTCGTGCTTTGACCCTCGCCAAAGCTCCCTAGATTTAGGATCTGAGGTCATTATTTTCCTTTGTGGGCTACAAGCATAAATCTTCACCTCTTAGGCATTTCTACGATCTTGTGTTGTTAAATTGTAAGCCCTAGATTTCTAATAAAAATTCAACTCAAATATATAATTCTTCTCAGTTTTCAAAAATATAAAGTCTAACCATAAGATAGTTTGAGAGATGCTTGGTAGGTTTCTAGCATCGTGAGCAACCCCTACTCATCTCCCTTTGGTTTCGATAATAACTCTCCTCTTGATCAATCCCACTTTTTTTTGAAAGTAACCAATTTGTTGATAGTCTATCTTTGAAATCTTTGGAGACAACGATCATTTACCTTAATCGAGAGTATTCTTAAGGAATCTCATTCCTTAGGATGTAATTAACTATGGAGACTTACCTCCATAGGGAACTTAACGAACCCAGTTTAAATAAACCCTACTTTATTTTTTCATGTAAAGTAGGGGAAAGATCTCTGGTACATTCAAAGACCCATCATGCCTTAGGAGTCCTCATTAGCTGATTAGGTTCATTATAGGATAGTGATTTATATCTCTCGAGATAGTACCTATTCCTTAATGTCACAGCCGATCACCCTAATGAATACATCTGCGGATCTGCGTGGTGTCCCCTGACACACTTAATAATAACCTAAACATACAATAAACAAAATTAAACACCACAGACTATATTATGTATCTACAAGAATTTGACTATAATAATAGAACTAGGAATGAGCCTAAAGCATCTTTATAAGCCATGAGTTGTAAAGAATCAAACTTATGGTATGATTCTATAAAAGATGAGATGGACTCTATGGAATCTAACACAGTTTAGAATCTTATTAAGTTTCCTAATGGTGTAAGGAACATAGAGAACATTAAATGATATGAAGTAAAACTTGTTGTTAAATGATTCACTCAAAAAATTAAAATTGACTACAAGATCTTTTTTTTTATATTCAAGAAAGATTATTCATTATTGTTGCGTAAAACCGCTACAGAGTAAAAAGTTTACGCCTTTAGCTTCGAGTCCAAAGACATACAGGTATTTAAAGAGAGAGCAATAACCCGAATTTTATGAAAAATCTCAAAAGAGGAAAACCACTAGCCGTGCTTCCATGATTTGTTTGAGTACAAGATCTTCCGACAACGGATTACAAAATTGTATATGAGAAATGGACAACGCAGTAATGTATGGTGAAATGTTGCCGATGATGATGATAGCGATAATTTATATTGATGACGGTGACGAGCGATGATGATGTTGACTAAGTTGGCAATGATGTTGACGGCGATGTTGATGATGATGTTGAATTTGCGTTGACGCCGGATGATCGACGATAGTGGTCGGTGATGATGACCGCCAACAATAGACGATGTTGACGAATGTTGACAGGCAATGACGATGACGATGACCACGATAGTGGTCGGTGATGATGACTGACAACAATGGTCGACGACGGCGAGGATCAATGGCGGTGATGGCGGCGTGGAGGTGGTTGACGCATCGCCGAAAGTGGCAATTGGAGAATCTTTATTTCTCTCCTCTCTCTTGCCTCCCTTCTCCTTCATTTGGCCTCCCTCATATGAGGAATGAGGCTATTTATAGATTGGAGGAGTGGCGTCTAAATACATGCAAAACCCGTACTCCCACTTAATCGGACGGCTCAAAATGATCCCCTTGATCATATGATGTATTTTGTGCATTTGAATGCCCAAATGAAGTCGGAATTGTAAGATCTTTGGCTTGTTGGAACCGGCTCGTCGAGACACTCGATTTGACTATAAACACTTCGTATTTGATAGCTATTTAGGGATTTAACTGATATCCCAAAGTTTCCAATGATATTTTGAGAGCTTGATCTCGAAGCTTCAACTTGGATCAACTTGCTTTTAACATCAATATTCGTTGACTAATAGTATTTTAAGTGTCATATCAATTATCATAGATTTAGTTGTTCATTTTGACTTAGAGCTACAGAAATAAATATGAAATTGGCTTTTCTCAATGGTGATCTTAAAGTCGGTGAAGCATGAAATGATTAAAAAAATTCTTCCATAGAATGTGATCATGTAGTATATAAGCTCAAAGAAAAATTTTATATCAATTAAAACAAGACTCTTACCAATGGTATTTAAAATTCCACAATATTATCTCTTCATTTAGTTTTTTTTTTTAAAAAAAACTCATGGATCAATGCATATGCCAGAAGGATTATGGGAGTAATATTTTTGTTTTGTTTTATATCTAGATGATATTTTGCTTATAACCATTATTATGACATTGCTATATGAGGTGAAGCAATTTCTTTTTAAAAAGTTTAATATAAAGGATATAGGTGAGACATATTATATCATTTGAATTAAGATCCATGAAGATAGATTTTAAGGTATTTTGGGTATGTCACACAAAATTTATATTGGCAATGTTTTGGAGAGATTTTGAATAAAAGATTGCTCACTAAATGTACCACCTATTATGAATGGAGGAAAATTCAACTTGAAATAATGCTAGCGAAATTATTTTGAAAGATAACAAATGAAAAGCCTTTCATCTGCTTCAACTATAGAAAGCCTTATGTGTTGACCACTAGAGAGTTATAAAAAAGGTGAAATGATACCTTCAATGAATAAAGGATTACATGCATATGCATACAAGAATTGACATTCTCGAGGTGCTTGGTTACTATAATTTGGACTTTTCTAGTTGTGTTGATTCCTAAAATTCAATTTTAAAATATATCTTTATGTTTGCTTCAAATAAATCGAGCGTTCCCTCGATTAGAACTCATTAATGATTAGTTGATTAACTAATCAAATAAGCATTTGTAAATACTTGATTGCTAAGTAAACAAGCTTAAATAACTTATCGTTTAGTTCATTTGTGTTCATGAACAATATCATTTAAAGCTCATGAATAAAAGCTCATTAAGGGGTTAGATTAGGCTTGATTAAGGCTTGTTTGTGAACAATATTTTAAATTTTTTTTTTTGGGGCTTAATAAGCTTTAATTGATACAACTCATATATTTCTCTACAAACAACTAGTGAAAAAGCTCAATTAAGGCTTGATTACAACTCGTTTATTTCATGAAACAAACTGTTCATTAATAGGCTCGATAATCCAATTTGAACGAACTTGTGAACAAACTCGATTGAATCAAATTTGAACTCAATAATTGCAAACAAGATGAAGCTTGAACACCATCCTAAAAGTTCAAATTGAGCTCGAGTCGAATGGTAAACAAGCTTGAACCAACATTCACATGCTCATTTCATGCATTTGTAACCCTAGTTGTTATAAGAGTAGTATCTTGAAAGAGTGTAAAGCAAAACTTTGATTGCTACCTACGATGGAGACCAGTTCAAACTTTGTTTGAGGCTATCTCACATGATGTATGGATGAAGAGTTTTATTTCATAGCATAGAGTTTTCAATTCAATTTTTTGGCCATTAAGGTTCTATTATGACAATTTAGCTAATACTTTTATTGTTAAAATAGCAAGAGTGGTAGTCAAGTAAACTCATGAAAATAAAATATTTAGTTATAAGAGAGCCTGCTAAAATGAAATTAATGGTCATCGAACACATTAGAATTAAATTGATAATAGTTGATCATTTGACCAAAAGCAAGCCATGTTCCACATTAGAACTGGCAAGTTTCTTCTTCTCGCTACTCTCATTTGATTATGTCATAGAGTGGCCCATGATCTTCCACACTTGTAGGTGTTGTTAACCACATTTTCATGAACTTCTGAACATGTCCATCGCCTAAAGGAATGGCATCACGACTCAAACATGTTCAAGGTATTTTTAATTGAAGAAAGCCTTGTTTAAAGACATACACCATCATATTGAGGGTGGGAAAGATTTGGAAGTACCATTTCAAGGCGAGAAAGTAGTAATGAGAAGCAAAAGTGCATTGAAATAAATTAAAGGACTTTGCACAAACATCAATGACAAGAGATAACTTTCATTAAATTTGATCTAAATGTGTATTTTTTCATTAGAGCTAATGTTAAGTTCATGATTCATTGAGTAACAACAAAAATTTTCTCCGTAATAATTCTTTTTTAGTTCTTCGGAGATATATGATGAGTTAGTTAAGTTTAAACTAAAAAAACAATCATGTTATTTAACTATAGAGATTTACACAATATCAAAATATGGCAAAGCGGGCATTGAATGATAATTGATGCCATCAAACAGTCAAACGAGGTAAGCTCAGACATGAATAGTGAGCAATAGACAGAGGAAGTGAGCACAAAGTGCGACATCAATGTAAATTGTGTGTACATATGCCACTTAGGGATCATTGTGCTTCAAATTTATTTCGAAAAAAATTAAATTTTAACAAAGTTACTTTTGGGGTCGATCTACATGGCTTGATTATTGCAATTCGATCTTAGTATGGCTACAATATTAAATCTATAGAGAAGAAAAAGTAGCTTAAAACTAAAAAAAAAAAAAAATTACACAGTCGTTGTTACAGTTCTGCCGTATTATGATCTATATCTGCAGCAGCGAAATTACAAAGCGAGAATATCTTAGAAAGATAAACTTTATGATGCATTCCCCTCTTTCTAAATCCCACAAGACTTCAACTTAATTAATTCCCTCAGTGCTAAATTGTCAACAGAACATAATAGTTAAGTTGATTTTTTTGATGTTGCTGTTGTAAAAACAAATATGATAAGGCACCTCACTACCTCGTCAGAATCTCCCGTTGAAAACGTTAGGAGTCACTATTACCGTAAAACCTTTTTGATGGAGCATAAATTTTAATAATTTATTATAAAAATTGTAATAATTTAATAGGAAAATTTTATAAGAATTTTTTTTTCAAAACCTTTTATCTTTCATATATTACTTGTAATCTGCTTCCTTAATGTTAGTACTACAGCATGTCACTATGCATATAAATACCCCAAATCCCTTCTATTCTCATCAAACACACAACCTGACAAAACCAAACCACTAACCAAGTAGCCTGAGCCAAAAGCAGAAGGCTAATCATACAAGACAACAAAGAGAGAGAGCGAGAGAGAGAGAGAGAGAGAGAGAGAGAGCGAGAGCGCCATGGCAGAAGATTTCCAGTCTAGCAGCGACTGGTGGAAATACACCAAAAGCAGCGGCTTCAACGGCAACCAAGCTATCAATTCTCCATCGTCCCCTTCGCTCTCCTGCTCAGCCAAAACAAGCGAAGACTTCAGCTGGCATCCGGCAAATGAATTTTCCGAATCCAAGCCACGGCTCTGCGACAATCATATAGAGGACTCCATACATATTTCGGACTTCGGCTTCTCTACTCTCTCCACTGATTGGAACCAAACTCCACTGTAAGCACCTCACTTAATTCAGCCGTTCAATGAATGCTTTCAAGATAATTGTCCCGCTCAATTACTAAGCTTGGTTACCATGATAACAGTAGAGAATTTGAACTTCTTCTTTTTTGAAGCCATCTTTACTAAAAAATTCTTACTTTTGATTCTACAGTAGGTGCAGTGGAAAAACTGAGAGCAGTTTCCAAGCTATTCATCAAGAGGATCTCAGCTCAGCAAGGCCATTTTCCAGACAAGAACTCGGAGAATCATCAACGACAAGACCATTAAATGACCAGAATTTCTCTACTTCTGCTTCTGCTTCTTCGTCCTATGCATACTCTTCGTCGATGCTTCCAGGTTTAGTCGAGCAAGACAAAAGATTTCAGCAGCCCATATTCTTCGATAACCAGCAATTGGCTGATCAGTACCGATCTCAGATGATGGCTTACCATGGCTTTGCTAATGAGGCACTAGAGCCCTCATGGAATAAGCTACCTCAGCTATTTAAAGATTTTCGTTTCAAGCAGCAATCTGATATCAATCAACTGCAATTTACAAATAATAACCCTTTTTGGAATGCTTCTGCTGCGTTTTATCCTTCTGCTCTTCCTTCCTCGGGAATGCAGCTTTTTGAGTCGAAGCCCGGCTGCAGTGTGACAGCGAAGGTATGTTTATATATTGACCCATGCTACCCACACAATAATGTCAACATATTTCAATATTAAATATTTGTGACATCATTAATATTTTGCTTGTTAAAAAATTTAATAAGTCAACACATAAGAACATGAAAATGACATATTAAATACACTGATACTGATGTTTTTTCTTGTACGTTGACTTAAATATTCATTTTTTTTATGGGTAAAATATTTCTCAGGTGTCTTGTTTTAGTTTTATTGATGAGAATGTAGAAGAGGGTCAATGATCACAATGAACATTTCTCAAATTTTTTGTTTCTTTCTTTGTAAAAGTTGATTGGAGTGCTTTGATTAATCGAAATGATGTTTTATATTATTATATTTCAATATATTTTTAATATATTTATAGTTATCAATTATAAAAGAGAACACTTGCTTCGAATGCATCACATTTATCTTGCAAATATTTAATATGTCTGCATCAATGCGACTGAGTAAATATGTTGAAAATGTGACAAAATACATGATTTGCGTTCCTGTTAACAATTTGATTTTTTTCTTAATTTAATATATAGAGTTCGGAAGGAGTTCCAGAAAAGAAGAGCAGCTACGAATCTGAGCTGAAAAAGCCTCGAATTGAAACGCTTTCACCCTTGCCGGCGGCCTTCAAAGTATGTTCACAGATTCTTTCAGGATGGAATAAAGCCACAGTACTCAAAATAAAAAATATATAAAAATAATAATAAAATTCTTCGGTGATGTTTATAAAGAATTTGTGAATAAATCAATCAAAATAGAGAGAATATCATGATGTAATTTGAATTTTTATTGATTAATCTAATTAATTATTTATGAGATATTGATTTTCATGTAGCTTTTATCGAAGAGTATAGCTTTCCTCATTAGGATTTGTCAATCAATGGCAACTTTTTATTATTTATTTTGTCTCTTTGATTTGATAAAATTGATGTAGTGAGACCTGTTAGAATATTGTGTTTGCAGGTGAAGAAAGAAAAACTAGGGGATAGAATCACTGCTCTCCAGCAGCTGGTTTCACCGTTTGGAAAGGTTTATATATCTGCATAAACATTTATTAATTAAGATTAGTTAGCCATCATTTAGTTTCTTAATACAGTCCCTCTTCTTGCAGACGGCTACTGCTTCTGTACTGCACGAGACTATCGAATACATTAAATACCTTCATGATCAAGTCAGCGTAAGTCTCCCTTCTTGTTGGAAAGAAGAATATTTCAAAAGCAGAAGATTTATAAGCTGCGCACATTTACTAAAACAGCAATTTTATGTTGGTTTAGGTCTTAAGCACGCCGCATTTGAGGAATAAGCGTCCCATGCAACAAGAGAAGGTAGATCTCTTTACCAGCATATGACTGATAAATATGAAGGTTTTAACTATATCAACATGTATAAATACTCTTGCTCAATTTCACGCAGAAGTTGGACAAGTCCAAGGAAGACGAAGAGCCGAGACAAGATCTAAGAAGCCGAGGTCTGTGTCTGGTTCCAATAGCGAGCACCTACACATTGGCTAGTGATCAGAACGCTTCTGATTTCTGGACTCCAGTGCCTGGAAGAACATCATGGTAATGGTATGCACGTAGCAAGTCATTGATGGAGCTCAGGAGACAAATTTACACAGGGAATGCAAGACAAAAGATAAAAAAGGAAATGTGATAACAAAATAGACTATCTTATTTTGTTTTAGGAAAAAAGTAGTTTTAAGTGTCATTAATTTTATCACAAATAAGTGTACTCTTATAATTACTTTTTTAAAAAAATTATATTTTTTATCACATGCTATTTTTTTAATAATTTTATTTGCACTTTGACATAAATTATCTATCCTCTGTGAAATGAACGGCATCCAATTCATTTTTTATTCAAAAAATAAACTTTGAGTTGGGAAAGAAGACTCTGAAATAAATTAAATCGCAAAAAAATAATAGTGCATGGTTACACTTGAAAATAACAACTGTAAGCTATTAGGAGATAGAGCTAGAGCACGATGGGACTGGGTGTTGATGCTTGATAGATGAGAAAAATTTAGCCGAAGGGAACAGTGAAAGTTGAAGGCGAAGGGGAAAGTGTGGTGGGACTGTTCCTCTTTTAAGTGTTCGTAAGGAATTTGATCATCACATCAACTTTTTTTTAATTATTATATTTAACAAATGTAGTTCAATCAAACCAAAAGCATTCAATCACCTCACCTAAGAGCAATATGTAACTGATACTACTAGCAAGTGGGCAATTTTTTTTATAAATCTCCATGACTTTTAGTTTATTCTATTGTTATATATGAAAGTGGTAGTGGGAATCAGAGTCTGCATTCTCTCTCTCTCTCTCTCTCTCTCTCTCTCTCTCTCTCTCGCACGCCACCCTCCACCTTGGTGATGTTTTGTTAATGGTTATATAAGGACGTTTGGGTGCAAGCCTTTGTTACTTTTGTGGTACCATATGTATTTTCAGGACATTTATTGGAAGAATCCCTTTTATAAAAGTTAGCAACTGAATCTTCAAATTCTGTAAGGAAATATGCATAAGACTAAAAAAACTTACACAATAATCTCACCTCATTCATTCATTCATATAGTGCAGAATGATTCTTTAATATATTACATTCTTTCTTTAAAATTATCTCTATCTTAATTAATCAAATTCTCTGCTTTGTTATTCAAAACATGTAGAAAAAATAAGTGATAAACTATATAAAAATTTGAAATAAAATTAATTGCAAGTTAAGTGAATATAATTACCAAGCAATGAGGCAAATAAGTACAAGTTTATGTCCACACTCAAATAAACTAAGTTCATGTCGATCCAATTCAAAGTTTAAAGCAACATATATGGACAAGCAAGTATAATGCAAATAGGAAACTCTTTAGCTTCATAATGAACTCTTTAGGCTAACTATGAACTCATCATTTATAGTGAACTTGATAGAATTATACTAAATTTGTTAGAGTCATAATAAACTTGATAGAATCATCTTAAACTTTTTAAAGCTATGATGAACATGGCAGAATCATTTTGAACTTATTAGAGTCATAGTAAACTCATCATAATTATACAAACTTATCAATCATTGTGAACTTGAACTCATATTTTACTCTTCATTCATGATGTACTCGACAAAAATCATATTAAACTCGTTAAAGTTATAATGAATGTGTAATAAGCTTAGTACAATCATATTGAACTTATCAAAATTTAGAGATCACTCCACTCATTATATAGATTACTAGCTCTAGTAAAAAAAAATCACTTGTCTATTTTTCAATAGGCACTCACCTACATCAAATTAAGATCAAAAACTTAATCAAATTGTTAGAAATCCTATCTATGAACTTGTGACCTCACCTGCTTAGTTGACAATTCCTTCCATTAAGTCACTAATGGAGATTTCCACATGTATTCATCAATAGTTTGAACATAATGTCCATGTCGATGACGATGCTAACATAGATGATTGGTCCAACTAGCATCATTTTTAATCACACAACTTATCAAGATAGTAAATTTTTATATTTTAGATAAATTGATATGCTTTTAAATTTTTCTAAAGATTTGTTTTCAAAGATATAAGAAAAT
Organism: Cymbidium sinense; assembly: GCA_021442155.1. Lineage (NCBI taxonomy): Eukaryota > Viridiplantae > Streptophyta > Magnoliopsida > Asparagales > Orchidaceae > Cymbidium > Cymbidium sinense. The sequence goes on from CM038225.1 coordinate 60,444,704, forward strand.
CAAAGAACTAAATGTATACATAAATACGTCATAGATCATGTTTAAGTTGATTGACCAAATTGAACAAGTAGAATGAAAATATGGAACTCTCTTGGTTCACTATGAACTAGTCAATTATGATGAACTCAGTAGAATCTAACTAAACTCTAAGAGTTGCAATGAAATTGGCAGAAACATCCTAAACTAGTAAGAGTTTGAGTCATCCTAAACTCACTTGAGTATAATAAACTTAATTAAATCATACTAAATTTATTGGTCAGGATAAGCTTGAGAGAATCATTCTAAATTTAATAGTTATGATAATTTTTGCAAAATCACTCTAAACTTATTAGAGACATAATAAACTTCGTAAAATTATTGTGAACTTATTAGAGACATTGTGAACTTGATAAAATCATATTGAATTCATTAGTTATGGTGAAGCTGATAAAATTATATCGAACTTGTTAGAGACACATTATGGAGATTACTTGCCTCATTGTGGTGATCACTCATCCCTTTTCAAGAGCTACTCACCCTACATCTCATTCTGGTTAGAAGCTTCATCGAATAGTTGGCAGTCTCACCTATGGATCTACAAGCTTACCTACTAAATTGGTGACTCCTATAAATACAATAGAAAAGTCATTCACATGTGTTCATTGTTGACCTCCATATGTGTGCCATAAGTCAAACTCAAGTCTACAAATCGAATTCGACGGACTTCTGAGGTGACAGTGCACAAATTGAGGCTCAAAATGCACTGGACGTCACTGAAAATGATCGAAATGACCTTCGATCGATGAACTGGCTTCGCCTTCGCGTTCAGAACATCGAAATTGATCAAAATATAAATTTTTCAAAATCTAACGAGCAATGGATTAAGCGCTCGAGCTATGAAAGTGTCAACGCGCATATCGTCGGAAGTCGCGTCCAACGACCTTCGCTCAAAATTGACGCGCCATTAGCTTTAAATCATCAAACCTATCAATCAGATGCTCATTGTGCAAATATCGAGTGATTTGAAGTGGCAGTGTGCAAATTGAGGCTCAAAATGCACATGTGTTCATTGTTGATTCCATATGTGTGCCATAAGTCAAACTCAAGTCTACAAATCGAATTGACGGATCGGATGACAAGGTACAAAGAGGCTCAAAATACCTGACGCCATCAAAATGATCGAAATGACCATCGACGAACGGCTTTGCCTTGTCGAACATCGAAATTGATCAAAATATAAATTTTTCAAAATCTAACGAGCAATGGATTAAGCGCTCGAGCTATGAAAGTGTCGACGCGCATATCAGTCGGGAAGCTGTGACGATGTCCGAACGACCTTCGTTCATGAAATTGATCACGATATTAGCTTTAAAACATCAAAACCTATCAATTGAGACTGTTCGCGCTCAATTCGGACGAGTTTGTGCAAATATCAAGTGATTTGAAGTGGCAGTGTGCAAATTGAGGCTCAAAATGCACTAGACGTCACTGAAAATGGTCATAATGACCTCCGATCGATGAACGGACTTCGTTGTCACATTCAGAACATCGAAATTGATCAGAATATAGATATTTCAAAATCTAACGATCAATTGATTAAGTGCTCGAGCTATTAATGTGTCGACGTGCATATCGAAGTTAGGAAGTTGCAACGATGACCAAACTACCTTCATTCATAAAATTGATCATGTCGTTAGCTCTAAAATGTCAAAATCTATCAAATTAGACTATCCTCGCTCAATTTAGATGAGTATGTACAAATGTCAAGTGATTTAAAGTGACAAAGACGCAAATCGGAAAATGCACAATATCACCGTCAATCATAACCGATCGACGAACACGCCATCGAAGAATGTCAAAATTGGTTAGGATATAAATATTGTACAACTTAATGATCAACTGATCAAGCGCTAGAGTCGTCAACAAACTTTCATGCATATCAAGGTCATGAGGCACCGACGAGGATCAAACGATCTCCGTTCATGAAATTGATCACGCCATTGCCTTCGAAACGTTGAAATCCATCAAGTAAGACTATTCGCACTCAATTTGAACAAGTCTGTACGAAAATCGAGTGGTTGAAAGCGACGATCCGCATTTTGAGTTGAAATGACTTAATGGCTCGACTAACCAAAACTTAATTGATTATAAAGCGACCGCTATCGTGATTCGTGAACATCGAATTAATTGATATATATATATATATATATATATATATATATATATACATTACCGCAAAAATTCACTTTAAAACTGCTTAATCAATTTAAAAATTCCTAAATTATCCTTCACGCAGTAATGATTCCCCCCTATTTTTAATTTTCTGGAAAAAAAAATGCCAGAAAAAACGGGGCAATTCCAACTTTCCCTCATTCCCTCTCTCGACGCTTTCAAGAGAGAAGGAAAAAAAAACTCCCCCATACTCCCTCCTCATTTCCAATTTTTGTTTCTCTCTCCTGCATTCCCCTCTCACGTTGGAAATCTCTCTCCGAAAAGTTAATTTTCGGAATTCCCTCTCCCTCTCGATTTTCGTCCGATTCTGCCGCCAGCCCGCCGCCGGCATCGTCTCGCGCAAAGCCGCCGCGTGTCCAATCCCGCATTTCTACAAACCACCAACCCGGACCGCGCATCCCGCTGCTTTCGTCGCCGGTGCATCTTCCGCAACGGCACGCGCCTCCCACGCGCAGACCCGTGTTGTCGTCCGATATCCCGCGCGGCCCGACCCATTCCGGGTGGTGCCCGCGCGCATCCCACCGTGCAGACCCGTTATCGTCCGATACCGTCCCCCAGCACCGGCCCGCGCCGCGCAACCCTACCGGCTCCGGCACGAAACCGCAGACCACATGCGTTCCGCCTCACCCGACCCGAAATCGCGCCCGCGCCGCACAACCCGTCCTCCCTCCACCGTTCCTGCGGCCGCGAAATTGCGCTGCCGACAGCAATCCCATGCCGCCAGCAGCTATCCGTCCCAATGGCCGCAGCCTGCGCCTTCCACGGCCCAAATCCCGTCTCCCGCAAAGCCCGTCAGCCAACTTCTTCTATCCAGCCCTTCAAACCTAGAGCCCAGCCCACTGCAACCAACCCGCCAACCCACCAGCCAACCAACCTCCTTCCTGCACCCCGCAACCTTCTTCCCAGTATCCCATCCGTTTTGCCACAAACCGGGAAGAACATCATCAGGGAATTCTTCTTAATTTTCGGTTGCCCCTCACTTTAGTCATCATGCGCCATGAATCGAGGAAGAACATCACAATGACGAATTCATCGATTTTCCCGCCCTCATCCTTTCCAACACCGCAAATCGGGAAGAACGTCGAATTCTTCTTTCGATTTCAACATCACCTATCGCTTTTATTTTCTTGCAAAATCGGAAAGAACATCGTCAGAATTCTTCTTTGATTTTCACGCCGTTTTGTATAACCCATCCATTTTTCAACCAGGAATAACATCGCCAATGACGAATTCTTATTCGGTTCAGATCACACTCTTCTTTACATTCCCATTGCATATCAAATTCCTTTGTCGACATTGCGCAAATCGAAATATGCATCAAAACATGTGATCGTAAATGTGGATATATATATATATATATATATATATATATATATATATATATATATATATTCTTATGTTTTCAATTTATTTGCTCAATTGCGATGAGAAAGGTTATGGTGTAAATACACATCGTTAGACTTAATACGTACCAAGCCAACTTGTTAGATGTCCCTACGAATCAAAAATTGTCTAATTTTTACTTAAAAAAAAGGGAATGAATATATATTGCATCAACTCTTCTTTTATATCGTCCCAACAGAGAGACACTAAATAAAAATATGGTGAAGACACCGCCAGAACATTAACAGGCATACCGAGTAAGCTAAAATACGATGACCTACACGGATGACGTTAGGAGGTCATAAATTACGATCTTGATTTAAAAAAAAGGAAGAGTGAAATGAGTTGACTTGAAAATGCTAAGTAAAGAAACCTGCAACTAATTTTAAACTAAAAGTATCAAACAAGAAAAAAAGGGGGAAGCCTTTAAAGCAAATTATAAAAAAAAATGATACACTCATTTAAAATGCAAGTAAAATTTGAGGAAAGCTAATATTAAACTCACAAACTTTGAAAAAATTAATATTAAACTCACAAACTCTAATTGCAATTCTCTATAGCTTAAATTGAAGCGATAAAGTAAGTTGTCTTTTCTTGTAAATTTCTCAAAATTAAACAAGCTTTAATTAAAATTTGGGTTGAGGAGTGGGGGGACTAATACTAAACTCATAACAAACTTGCAATAAACTTAAAGTCTAGAGATAAATTTAAATTGGGTTTAATAAATGTGGAGGTGATTACTATTACTATGCTAGCTAATAAGCATAAGTAGGGCTAAAGTAATTAGCAATGAAATCGGCATAACTTATCAAAATTGATGTAAATTGAGCATAATCAAGTTGAGAAAATTATAAAAACTTAACAAGTAAACTAAGTGCAAGTAATGTTTTAAACTGCAATCTAAATCAAAATATATTTTTTTGCCATCGGATCTGCAACTCTTTATACAAACAAACAGAATGTGATACTAAATCCAATTCTATAAAAATCATATAGCCCCATTTCATCAAAAAAATCAAGGAATTTTATCCTAACTATGATTTTTAAAATCAATGATTTCATTAATTAGGCGAAATTATCTAAGTTATAAATTCGTACATGTGCTCGGACATAAAGATTTCAAGTGCAAATTTTAATGTCGAAAAGCTAAATTGAAATAAAAAAAAAAATAAAAAATTAATCTCATAATTCAAAATAAAATTACTATACATGCATAATATTATGCAATGTTTTAAATTGTAAGGGGATCGACGAGTTGATTCACGGTTTAGTCTTAGGACTGAGTCCGGGTTAACAAAACCTAAAAATCTATAATAAGAGTTTCAATTCAGTGAAATGTCTAAAAAACTGATTATGTCAGGTGACAGTAGATATAATCCTCTGTTAGAAACAAAATAAAGTTGACAGGATCTAAAACTCTTAAACATATTCAATTTAATCAATTTTTCTAATCAAATCAATTCAAATCAAATATCAATCTAAAATGGCTTAAATGAAATTCTATCATTAAAAGCTTAAAACAAACTCAATCTATTCACCTTCCACAATAGTTTGTGGGTAATAAATTAAGAAAATTCTAGCTCACAAATGTGTCAATGTCAAATCAAGTGTTCTGCTATATTCACTCTCAATCAATCTCATAAGGGTAACCCATGTCCTATGGGTCAATATATTCATGATGGGCATTTACGGAGTCCTCATCATCGTGGTTTGGCTGTGCTTCATTATATTACAATAACCCTTTATACTCCAATGGCTCATCCTTTGAGTTGTGAATCATAGGGTATACTTAGAAATAGTCCTGAAGTAAGACTAAGCTGTAGACAAACATCAATCTACAAAGATTTCTTGGATATAACTCATGTATTAATAATGAGGATCCTTCTATCGTCTACACCTATTGACTAGGGATCGATTTCAAATGATAGAATCATGGATCTAGATCTAGGCGCCATCAACTATGGTTTGTTTAAAATAATAAATTTTATAATCTAAATTCTAAAACTCTACGCTACATACGCTTATGCATTCAAATGAAATGACTATTAATCGAAAGTTTTCTCTCAATTATTAAGAGGGGTAATTAACTATAGGAGCTTGCGCCTATAGGAAACCTGGAACTAGTTCTAAAGTCCTTACCAAATGAGGACGAAATCTCTGGGTAGTATCTTATCTACCATTTCATCTGTCTTCTGAAAATTACACCGACACTTAAAATCATACTCTTTTCAAATCAATATTCAAAAAAATAAAAATTTGTCGAGATGTCGATAGCGAATTTTCAGAGCCCACACTCATCAAAGTTTTGACTAATATGTCCATGTGTTGGAGATATATAGCCCCATTATATATTTTATTATTCATTTTTATGATGTGCGTAGCTTCATTGATAACATCAAAATGTTTCTAAGATGTCCATGTCATTGATAACACTACCATTGCCGGTCCCAAGTCCGGATGCAAAAAAGTGAAGGGTTGTAGTAACAACAACAGAAAATTTGTCAAAATAATCATGACATGAATCCTTTAAATCATTGTGTTAATTGGGGAAGCAAATAGCGTGAATAGTGAAAATGAAATCAGACGGCACCGTGCAATGTTAAACAAGCAAGGGTTCTCAAACTATGGACGGATGCGCGCAAAGAAGTTAGTCCATGAAACTAGAATTAGATTAGGATCTTGGAATATAGGTTACGTAAATTAATGGAATTAATAGATATTATGGTTCATAGAAAGATAAATATTTTATGTGTTCAAGAAACTAAATGGGTGGAGAAAACCAAGGAGATTGATAGTTTAGGTTTTAAACTTTGGTATTCGGTAAAGGAACTAGAAATGGTGTAGGTGTAAAGATTATTAAAAGGATAATGTTATAAGTATTAATAGATGTAGAGATAGAATTATAGCTCTAAAGATTATTGTTGATACTAAGATTATCAATGTTATAAGTGTCTATGCTCTCAAGTAGGTTTGGAGGTAAGCTCAAAAGAAAATTTTGGAATGAATTAGGATTAATACAAAAGATACCTCTTGAAGAAAAAATATTTATTGGGGAGATTTAAATGGACATGTTGGTAGAGTAGAAGATTTTAAAAGTATTCATGGTGGTTATGGATGGAGTGACTAATGAAGAAGGTAGACTATATTAGATTTTGCTTTAGCTTATAATTTTGAGTTGCTAATACTTTATTTAAGAAAAGAGATTAACATATTATTACTTATAAAAATGGATCTAGTAAAACAGATTGATTATTTTCCGATAAGAAAAATAGATTGTTTAGATTAAAGATTGTAAGGTCATTCCAAGTGAAATTTTAAGTACCCAACATAATTATTAGTTTTAGATTTTAAGATGAAAGAAAAAAAAATAAACTAAATTATTGTCCTAGATTAGATGGGGACACTTAAAGAACACAAATAAAAAATATTTTAAGAGCAAACTATAAGAAATTAGAATTTGGGATGTTCATAAGGAAGCTAACGTTATGTGGGAAAAAATATCGAGTGAAATTAAGCACAAAAGATGCTTGGAGAATCAAAAGAAAAGCTTCTTGTAATAAGAATAGTCGGTGGTGGAGTCAAAGTGTGCAAGAAAAGATAAGACATAAGAAGCATTGTTATAAAACTTGGTTTATATGTAAAAATTTGGAGAATTGGGAAAGATATAAAGTGGTCTGTAGAGTGAAAGATGTATACAATAGATTAGATACTAAAGAAGGTGAAAGATGTATGTATAAGGTAAAGCAAAGAGATAGAGAGAAGTAAAGACATAGTTCAAGAGGGTATTAAGGATAAAATAATAAAGTGCTTTTCTTAGAAAAGATATTGAAAATAGGATGAGGTATTTTGATAAACTTTTCAATGAAGGATCTGAAAGTACGATTGATTTTAGCAACCTTAATACCCTAAACAAAATAGAGAATTTCATTTCTATCGTCGATTAGTAAATGTTAAGTGAAGCTTTAAAGAAAATGAAATGTGGAAAAGCGAGACCTGATAATATTCCAATAGATGTGTGGAAATGTTTAGGAGATCAAAGAATTTCTTGGCTTACAAATCTTTTAATGTTATTTTAAAGACTAAAAGATGCCGATGAGTGGAGAAAGTTTGTTGGTTCCTTTATTTAAGAATAAAGGTGATGCACAAGAGTGCAAATTATAAGAATTAACTTAATGTGCCATACATTAAAATTATGGGAGAGAGTAATTGAGCATAGTGATGATGACGCGAAGTTTCTCAATCGGTTTCATACCGTGTAGATCTACTATGGATGTTATACATTTGTTAAGAGGTCGATGGAAAAGCATGAGAAAATAAGAAGGATCTACATATGATATTTATTGATTTAGAGAAAGCTTATGATAAAGTCTCAAGAGATGTTCTTTGGAGAGTTCTAGAATAATGAATTAATATTGGTTATATTCAAGTCATTAAGGATATGTATACTAGTTGTTACTTGTGTCCAAACACAAGGAGGATTGACAAAATATTTTCCTATTTCATGGATTACATCAAGGATCAACATTAAGCCCTTATCTTTTACTTTAGTTATGGATGTTCTTACGAGGCATTTATAAGAAGATGTACCTTGGTGTTTTTTCGATGACATCCTTCTTGTTGATAAGACTAGAGAGGGAGTCCAACAAAACTTGAATTATGGAGGTCAACTTTAGAGTCTAAAGGTTTTCGCTTAAGTAGATCTAAAACTGAATATATGGAGTGTAATTTTAGTCAGAGAAGTTTTAGTGATAGTGTTGTGACTTTAGGTGATCAAGTCATTAATAAGAGTGAGTGATCATATTTAGGCTCTATTGTTCAAAATGATGGTGAAATAGATGGAGATGTTATTAGTAGAATTCAAGTTGGATGGTTGAAGTGGGAATGCATCGCCGATTATGTGATAAAAAAATTCCACTTAAACTTAAGGAAAAATTTTATAAGATGGTGGTAAGACCAAGAATGACTTATGGTGAATGTTGGCCAATAAAAGAGAAGCATAAGACTAAGTGTTACGTAAAATGAGGATGCTCGGTGGATGAGTGGCTTTACTCTTAGAGATAGAAAAAATGAGTATGTTCGGAAAAAGTTGAGTACCCAGGTAGATAATATTAGGAGAGTCGCCTTAGATGGTTTGGCCACATAGCCTACGTCCGATGTGAGAGTAGATGCATTAGATTTCCTATGTTAAAGGTAGGTAGACTAAAAAGATTTGGAAGATGTATAAAAAAATGATCTTGGTATACTTGAATTAAATGAGAATTTGACATAATACACAAGGAAGAAGGATTCAGAATGACCCCACCTAATTAAGGCTTGTTGTTGTTGTTGTTGTTGTTGTTTGGATAGTTTTATATTGAAAATAAAAGTATTTGAGCTTCTATCTTTGAAATTTATTTTTTTTTCAATCTTCTCTTTATTTTCAATTTTAAGAGATCTTAGAAGTCTTGTTAGTAGGATTCTGACGACAGTATGTACGAACGAGCCTAGATCCGATAAAGTGTTATTCTAATTTTGTCAGCACGTAGCACATAATTATTTAGGTGCCGTTTGGGATCTCTTTGTTTTTTTTTTTTTTTATTTTAATTTTATTTTATTTATTTTTGATTAAAAAAAATCATGTTTTGTGATGATATTTATCTAAAAAATAATTAAAATATCAAAGTTATTTTTATTATTTTTAAAATATTGTGATTTATTTTAAAAATAAAAATAAAAAATTCAAAATATATGTTAAATAAATCAATTTTAAAAATAAAAAATACAAATTTAAATAGATCTCACAGCTCTTTTATAGTTAATCAACAAAAGTAGATTCAAATTTAATATAAGACTATGATTACTAATGAACTATTTAGAATAATGAATTTTGAATGTAAAGTAAAATAAATGTAGGAGTTTGTGATTTTTTTTATATTTAGCATGGTGCAAAATAAAATTTCAAAATAATATAATGTATTTAGATTACATTTGAAGACTTAATTTTAGTATTTTTAGAATTCATCTGATTTGATTGAATTCAAATTAAACCGGTAAATATAAAGTGATATTAGCCGCTGTTCAGCCATCGCCTCGTCACTATCGAACCAGCCGGTCGCCGCTATCATCATCGTCTAACCATAGTCGGCAACCACCACTGTCACATACAATTCCAAAATTAATTTATATTATATTTATTCTATCAAACCAAAAAAAAAACCTCATATATTTGTCGAGTTTTTAGCCAAACAAATTTAAAATAATTTAAATATTTTATATTCATTTTACATTATATTATATTATTGTTGCGTGCTAGAAAATCAGTTACGGTAGAGTAAAAGTTTTCGCCTTAACTTTGTTGTGAAATCCAGCACACATACACAGGTATTTAAAGAGTGAACCATAAACTCTAGAATTTTTACGTGAAAAATCTCAAAAAGAGGGAAAACCACGCCCAAGAAAAGCTTCCATTATGTATCTGTTTCAGAGTACAAGATCTTTTCGATACCGGGATTACAGAATTGTATATGAAAAGGAACAACAAATATGTGACAACGATTGTAACAGAGAGTAGTAGAGATGAATTGCGTAGTAATCACAGAAATGCGGAACAATCACCGGTAAGTCATCATGATGGAGACCACGAGATTGGCGATGACAAGGATCAACGACGCGGCGCGTGGTGGTTAATCGGCTAGTGGCGACGAGGTTGGAGGATCTTTAGACTCTCCTCTCTTGCTTCGCCTCCCCTCATACGTAAATGAGGCTATTTATATTGGAGGAGTGACATCTCTATAAATACATGCAAAATCCAACCACTCCTCCATCTGACGGCTCATGATGATTCTTTTGATCATATGATGTATTTTGTGTATTTGAATGCTCAAATGATGTCAAAATTATGATATTTTGGGCTTGTTATATTCGGCTCGTCAAGACGCTCAATTTGACTATAAACACTTCATGTTTAAGAGTCGATTGATAAAACGCTGATCTAGTCTTGATTGATCGATTGTTTTCTACGCCAAGATTCGCTTCAAATAGGAATTTTCGGGTCATATCCGTCTATTTTTTGATATCATCTCAATCATCTAAAAATATATAATATTTGGAAATAGTAGATTCTTCAATGAAATTTATGCCGTTAACCATATATTTTGAAAAACATATTTTCACGAGCATAAGATTATGACCATAAAGCAGTGAGGCGCGGATGTATCTGGTACATGGCGAAAGATTTGGGGTTATGGACCCATGCAGATATTTACTGCACCAGCACTGTTTCGGTTGGATGAGAATCCGAAGAAATTACTAGTGTCCCATGAGTTGAAGAAAGGTCGCGGCTATGGGTAATAGACTCAGGGAAAGTGACAGTCTAGCTGGGACAAATGGGCAACTGAAGGACCACGAATCCGGGTCATGGGTTGCGGCTGAGGCCGGATCTGGTCTGGAGGAGCGGCCGAAGCTCAAACCGGGTCGGCAGGAACAGAGGTTTCTTAACTGGACATGGGCCAAGCGAGTGGGGTCGGTTAGCTATGCAGATATCAGGCGTGCGGCTGCGGGCGTAGGCTGTCTAAACGGCAGCTTTTGACGGTTTTGGCGCTTTTGATATTTTTAGGCTTTTGATAATTTTACTCTTCTACAAGGTCTATAAACCCCAGAGAGAGAATGCATTCTCTTCTTCTTGAGAAGGTCATTTGAGGCGGCCAGCCCGTTACGTTGGATTTTCCTCGAAGCGCGCCAACCTCGTCGGACCGTCTGGTTTGAGGCGATCGCCCGCGGTACTTACATCGTTGTTCCGGTTTTCCTTGAAGAGACGCCAACCTACCTGACCATCCGGGTTTAAAGCGATCAAGGCGATTTTACGTTGTTCCGTTTTCCTTCAAAGAGCCAACCGCCGAACCGTCCGGGTTTGGAGGAGATCGCGCAGTACATACGCCGTGTCTTCCCTTAAAAGAGGCGTTAACATACTCATCGACTGGACCGTGCGGAGGCGATCAAGGCCCGCGATATGTCATTCACAATTTTCCTCGAAGAGCGTACACCGTCCGGTTTGGAGGATCATCGGCGATGATAACCGGAGACGGGTTACGACGATGCGACGATGGTGGTCGGCGATCGGGTCGCCAGATGATCAGACGACTGGGTGACCAATGAAGATTGCGCCGATGGTCAGCGACCGGCGATGATAAGTGACCGTGGAGATGGCCGCGAATAGAATCGCGGATGCACCGACTGGTCGAATCGACGACCGTCAATCCGTGGATGAAATGATATGGTGGTGACCGCAAGATGGCAGCGATGGTTGGCGATAGTCGGCAGGACTCTGATGGTTAGGCAACCAGGGTGGTGGCAATCAAGAGTAGTCGAAGTATGGATCGGCGTCAGTAGTCGCGCGTACCGCAACGGGTACCGACGGGATGACGGCAGCATTAATGCAGTGTCGATGGTGGCGACCGAGTCAGAGGGATGACCAAATGACGATAGTGGTAATCAACAAAATTGTCGCAATGATCTGCGATGACCATAATCGGCAGCGGATGGCAGTGGTGGCGGGCCGACGGAGTGGTCGGCAACAAGAATCCAGACAAGAGGCGACGCATCCAGTCACGGGATGACCGACAACGATGATGAGACCGGCCAAGATTCAGCATGGTCAGCGGTAGAAGGGCAGCGGGTGGTTCGACGGGTGGTCAACAACGAGAAGAGTCCTGGCAATGCGCGTAGCCAGGGATGACCTGACGATGGTGGTGATCGCTAAGATGCATGGCGATGTACCGCGACGGTAGAAGCGGTGACCGCCATGGTAGCGGTCGGCGAGGTGGTCGAAGTGGCAACCCGCAATAGTCGATGGCCGACGGCCGATAGTGGGATGAGCGAGCGATGACCGGCAAAAATTGCCGCGATAGTGGTGGGTGACCGATGACGAATGACGAACGAGAATTTTGACATATCAGGTTGTTTGGAGAGTGACTTGATGATATTAACCGTATGGATGAGGTTGAATTCCGAGATTTTGACCCATCCGGTTGTTGTTTATCGAGTGTTACCGATGACGTTAACTATGGAAGAGGCCGGGAAGTCCACCAAAGACCTTTTGACCTATCAGTTGTTTGTCAGAGTCTTTGCTCGATGGCGTTAACCTATGTGGAAGAGGTTGAATTGAATCCGCTGAGGATTTTTGACCTATCCGAGGTTGTTTGTCAGGGTGTTACCCGATGATGTTAACCTATGTGGAAGAGGTTGAATTGAATTCGCTGAGGATTTTTGACCTATCCGAGGTTGTTTGTCAGGGTGTTACCCGACGATAACTGTATGGAAGAGCTCAATTGAATTCGAGGATCTTTGACCTATCGAGGTTGTTTCAGTGTTACCCGATGATGCTAAACCGTATGGAAGAGTTGAATTGAATCGCCGAGAATTTTGACTCATCCGGGTTGTTTGTCGAGTGTTATCAGATTTAACTGTGGAAGGTCGTTAGAAGTCCCCAAGGACCTTTGACCCATCCTAGTTGTTTGTCGAGTCTTTGCTCAATGACGTTAACTGTATGGAAGAGGTCGTAAGAAGACCACCAAGGATCTTTTGACCTATCTTAGTCATGTCGAGTCTTCGCATGATGTTAACTTGTATGGAAGAGGTCGATTAAAACTAAGTTGTTTGTGGTTGTAGCCAAAGTTGCTCCTTAACTTTGGCCTTTTTCATTAGTATTATTGACTTGCTTCTCGAACTGATAATCAATTAGATATTTAAAATATCGATTTGGATAATCTTTTGAGATTAAGATTTGAGTCGATAAAATCAGGAAAGAAGTTTGATGAATCTTCATTATTCGCCATGCCTTAAAAGCTTAAATGCTACATCTCGATGGTGGTTTTGATCTTGTTGAAACGGCCATACAAGATGATATAATGATAAGGTTTTCCACAGACGGCTCCAAAGCTATTGCCAGAAAACCATGGTAGAGTAAAAGTTTTTAGCTTGTGAAATCCGACACACACGGGTATTTAAAGAGTGAACCAGAAAACTCCAAAATTTTTACGTGGAAAACCTCGAAAAGAGGGAAAAACCATGGGCTATAAAAAAAGCTTCCACTATGTATCTGTTTTGAGTACAAGATCTTCCCATAGGATTACAATTGTATAGAAAACAATGTATGTGACAACGATTGTATGCTGCTAGTAGTAGCAGATGATGGTGAACTGTGCAGAGCAATCGCCGGTGGAAATGTGAGAATAATCACTGGTAAAAGTCATCATGATGGAGACCGACAGAGATTGACGACGGCAAGGATCAACGACGGCGGCTGACGACGGCGGCCCGGTGGTTACAACGCCGGTGGTGGTAACGATTGTGGGAGGATCTTGTCTCTCTCCTCTCTTGCTTCTCCCCCTCATATGAGGAAGGGCTATTTATATTGGAAGAGCCATGTAAATATATGCAATCCGAGCCACTCCTCTCCATCGGACGGCTCATGATGATTCCCTTGGTCATATGATGTATTTTATGTATTTGAATGCTCAAATGATGTCAGAATTATGATATCTTGAGCTTGTTAGATTCGGCTCATCAAGACGCTCGATTTGACTATAAATATTTCATGTTTAAGAGTCGATTGATAATAACGCTGATCTCTACTTGATTTACATCGATTGCTTTCGCCAAGATTTAATTAAATAATTTGTCATAATTATATATATATATTCGCATCGCTTGACAAGCAATTCAAGTCTATAATTCGTAAAGGCATCTTACATGGTTGAAAGTTTAAATTTCATTAAGAGTTAGATTAAAGTTTTTGCACATGCATTAAACTGATAAATTTATAATTAAATTCTCTTAAATATCCCCAAAAAAAAAATTCCTATAATCCTGAAAAAGCTAAATCCAATCATTACCTGCCCAAAGAAAAGAAAAAAAAATCGAGTATGCACTTGCCGTGGGCGAACAAGGCGAATAGGAAGTTCGGCTCCAGTTTCAAAAAAGAGTAAAATGGGGAGTTTACACACAAAGAGAGAAGGAAAGAGGGTAGGAGTGGCTTTTCCCGATTAAAATCTAAAATTCAAAGAGAATCGAATTGAATTTTTTTTAGAAAATCGAATTGAATTTTTTAATTTGGATCTGTTTCATAAATGTTATTTGAATTTCAGTTTTGAATTTTGAAATATTTGAATTTAGATATTTGAGTTAATTTAGTATCTTCTTAAACAATCTAAACTATTGAACCAAAAATTTATAATATTAGTTTTACTTTTTTGAATGGACATTGTTATACATTTAGATTTTGAGTGATACAAGCAAAACATTAAAAAAATAATTTAGCAAAATAATATTTAATATGCTAATTTTCAAGCCTTGGAGGTGTATTTAACTATTTCTATTTTTATTCATTTTCAAAAAATTCATAAGATCATTAACTTATAAATTTAGTTTTTTTCTAAATCAAACCAAAAATATGAAAAAAAAAAAAAAATTGGATTGGAACGGTTTGATTTATGTTAAATATTAAATAGATTGGTTTTACGAATTTTGGATTCCAATTAGTTTGGATTAACAAATTAAAGAACTGATTTCTCCAATTCGACCAAATGCACACCCTAGAAGAGGAAGAAAAAGTTTGAGCATTTAATGCTCTTGATTTTTGTCTTAGGGGCTATTTGGTTAGAAGAATTTGGAATGTAGTGTAAAGTAAATACATAGATTTTAACTTTTTTGGTGTTTTGTTTGAAATAAAATAAATTTTCAAGGTAATGTAATATATTTCAAATATATTATCATTGGTATTAAATTTAATTGCTTTAAATACAAATCGACCAATAAAGTGATGCTCGTCGTGCACCCGTCACCATCACAATCGTCGCCGAGCGTCAAAACCTTCAAAATACTTTACATTGCATTTTTTTACTAAACAAAAAAAAAATAAAATCATGAATTCGTAAAACTCTCAACCAAATAATTATAAAGTAATCATTTTACACTGTATTCCTTTTTCAGCCAACCAAATAGCCCCTTAGACTCTATCCTATTTGGGGGGATAGTGGTGGTTTGATGTGGCCTTATCAACGGGTCATTAGGGTAATTATATTTTAACAACATTTTGAGAAATCAACAATAAAAATTTTATATTTATGGTGGAGGTCAAAAAGTTATGATTTAACTTTTGTAAAAAAAAAAATATTATATATAGGACTACAAACGAACCGAGTCGAGCCGAGCATAAGCTTGTTAGAGTTCAAGCTCATTTGTCATTATTGAGCTCGAGCTCGGCTCGAGCTCGATTTGAGCTTTTAGGATGGTGTGCAAGCACAAGCTCATTTAAAAAAATCATGTTCAAGCTCGACTCGAGCTTGTTCACGAGCTCGGTTCATATTAGGCTTATCGAGCCTAACTAGTAGCTCGTTTAATAAAATAAACGAGCCTTAATCAAGACTTAATCGAGCCTTAATCAAGCCTTAATCGAGCCTTATACAGTATCTTTTATGAACAAGCCTTAATCGAGCCATTATCGAGCTCCTTAAAGAGCTTGTTGTCATGACTTTAAATGATATGTGAACATAAAATAAATAACAACAACTGTTGATGATTTAGCAATCAGTATTTACAAAAGTGCTCGCTCGTCGATTAGTTAAATGACAACGAAGCTCTAATCGAGTCACGAAATTGTTGAACACTCAATTCATTTGCAGTCCTAATTATATATACATTATTGTTTTTTCAAACAATAATTTTTCTTAAACACCTACACTATTATTTTTTCATAGAAATGTAAATATCACAAATATACTCTCACTCAAATCTTTGATAAAATTTTTCCAAAAAATTATATAAAAGGAATAATGTAAATATTTTGAAAAGAGAAAAAAATATGTATATTTAATGTGAAATAGAGATGGAAAAAAGAAGATAAATAAATAATGTTTACAATATTATAATATATTCCTATTTGTTAAAAATTTTAAAACTAAAAGTATATATGATATGTAATTAAATTCTATACATTTGTAGGGATCACGGTTTATTTTTATCCTCTTGTTTAAATAAAATTATTTTTTTATTAAAGCTAGCATAAATGTTAAATTTTATGAATCTACTTAATATTATTTTTAATTTGATAACTAAAATAATAAATATAACTATTATTGCTTTGCATGTGATCATTAAAATAATGAATTTAACAACTAATTTTCATCAAAACAAGAGTCCATAACTACATTCAAACTTTGAATGAACAAAATTTATTATTTTCAATAATCAATACAAAATAATAATAATAATAATACTCATATCTATTATTTTACTAATCACATTCAAAATAATTATGACTTTATGCTAATTTATATTAAAAATAATTTTTTTAGTTAATGATCTAAAACATAATTTGTTGGCTAAATTTCTAAATTAAGCTTAATTAAAATATTAATTAGGTAATTAAGCACAAAAAAAAAATTAAAAATAAGTCTAGTCGCACTCAACAGGCGACTAGGCCTAAGCTAAATTTTTTTAAAAAATAATTTGACATAGCTGTAGTATTTTATCCGTATAAGACTCATTTGGTATCGAAATCGAACGAGTATGATATCGTTAAAAATGTAACAAAAACATGCATGACATCGTTGTAAATGTAATAAAATTCCCTATTGATAAAAATCCACTGTTTAAAAACCAGACTCTGCATGCCAAAACCAATTTGAACCGCCGATTCTGGGCCGATTCAATTAAATTATTTAATAAAATATCAATTTAAATATTTTATAATAAATAATATAAATTTTAAATTAAAATTTATCATTATAAATGAGCTTAAAATAAATTAAATATAATATATTCACTAAATTATTTTAAATATATTACAAAATCATACTTTAAAACTCTAAATAAATATAAAGAGTGTAATATCATCTTTTCTTTAAGATATGGGACTAAAATATTTGAGTATGGGAAAACTTATTAAGCTAGGCTTTAGGATTTGAAATTTTGAATTATATAATGTGGACTTTAATAATATCAAATGGGCTTTAAAATATATAAATAAAAAGATAATATTTTAATTATTAACTTTATATTTTTATTATAATTTATAATTTATAATATAAAAAAGTTTTAAGAATATAAATGTATAAAAATATTTTGTAAATATTTTACATATTACATTTTATAAATTTTTAAAATGCTTTTTTTATATCTTATATTTTTATATTGTAAATTATATTTATATTAATAAACTAATATTATTAAAAAAATTAAATTTTAAATATATTTAATATACATATATTATGATTTATAAAAATATGTTTAAATATTTTATATATTATATTTTTATATTAGTTATATTTTATAAAGATTTTAAAATATTTTTTATTTCATATTTTATATTTTATTATAAACTATAATTTTAATAAATTAGATTCTTATGATAAATTTATAAATTATATTTATATTTATAAATTTATATTATAATTTTTAGATTTTAAATATATTTGATATACACATAATTAAATTTATAATACATATATAATTATATCTTATTAAATTTTATATCAATCTTAAAATAATAATTATTAAAAATATTATTTATGTATTTATTTAATTTATTTTTTATTACATATTTATATTATTCCATCTTTTACATTATTACATATTTTTATTACACTTATCTAAATTTATAATACACAATTATAACTAAATGAGCTTTATATCAACCTTTAAAATTATAATTACTAGTAATATTATTTATATATTTCTATTTATTTTTATTATATATTTATCATAGATTTTAATTATTGTATCATTTTATTAGATTTATATTTAATCATTTTAATATTTTACGCCATACGGTCAATCAAATCATCAACCTTGAACCTCTTCTAATGTTTTCGATTTTCACAACTTTGCAAACATCTGTAATTCTAGACCAGAAATTTAGGTTAAACGCCAAAATTAAAATTTTGGCATAGCTACATAATTTTACCTGTATCAGACTCATCCGATATCAGAATTGAGCGAGCTTGGTATTATTGGAAATTTAACGAAATTTTTTACGACTTTCATGTTGACAAAAATCTATGATTTTAGCCTAGTACGCTGTAGTTTTTTTAAATGCTCTCAAAAACTATGATGGGGAAGAAGCATAACTCACTCGATCGTTGTGGTGAGTGTTTTTTTAATAATCTCTAATGAAACTCACTCCTTCAGTGGTGCTTGAGGTAATTTCTTATGGAGAATGGAGAAGCAGTGATGATTATGGCTAACAATGGGCAACTTGTCCTTGACTGATTCTTCTAGTCTCACAATTATGAGTTATTAAGTGTGGGTCGAAGGTCCCCTAGTAATCAATGCCACTGCATTTGATCTTGAAGTTTGGGTATTGAGAGTTTGTTGATAACTATGTCATGTTATTTTTCCTGTTCAAAGAGATATTGATGAGAAGGCCTCTTTTCGTTCTCCCTTGATGGATTTCAACATTTGGTAATAATTGTGTTTTATGTAACTTCTGTTCAAGGAGGTGATAATATGTCTGTATGGCTCAATTGTGTCGCCCTGCATTGATTTTATGGTTCAAATAGTTTGTCTTACACTATATTTATGCCTACACATGTATGTAGTTATATATGAGCCTCAAAGAGGCTATCAATTATTTAATTTCTTGTGTATGTTTTAACTCTTTTATGTGGTGGTGGGCGGTATGGACTTATGAGCTGACTAATACTTTTTTCTCCTAATATGATTTTGTGCCATCAGATAAAAGCTTATTTATTAGCAATTAACTTTTGCAAGAGAGTTTCCAAAGACACAATGCTAGCTTGATTTCGACATTGGATGAGTCCATTACGGACAAAATTCTACGGTAGTGCCAAAACTTTAAATTATGCACAATAGTTTTTTACGAGTGTTTGCAAAAACTGAGGCGTACCGGGCTAGAATCACAAATTTTACTAACATAAAAGTCGGGATTTTGTTACGTTTCCAACGATATCAAGCTCGCTTAATTTGGACACCAGATGAGTCCGATATGGGTAAAATTCTGCGGCAGTGCTAAAATTTTTAACTTTGCACCATAGTTTTTGCAAGCGTTTATAAATACTGCAGCTTATTGGGCCGAAATCGTAGATTTTTATCAATATGAAAGTCATGAGAAATTTCGTACGCTTTAACAAGTTTAACTCATCAAGGAAATAATGAGATTATGACTGTAAATTTTTTTTAACAAAAATGAGGCCTAGTCCCGCTGAACGCACTAGCCTCTTTAAATTTTTTTTGCATGCTTAATTATCTAATTAAAATTTTAATTAAGCCTAATTTGCTTTCAAATTAAGACTTAGATCAATTTTCTCTTTTTTTAAAAATTAGGTCAATTTCTAGTCACAAACTATATTTTTTTCTCAAGAATGTATATTCCTTGAAACAAATTGTTCCATTAAATCATCTAAGTTTGCATCAATGAGCATAAGGGGGTATTTGGTGACGGATTAACTCGGAATTTAAGTATATAAATTCTGCCAAACACATTTGTAGAATTTCATAAATCCCGTAAATCTTGGGTTTAGTAAATCCCATTGGAAGGTGGATTTACGAGATTTACACAAACTGAAGAACGCAAAAGAAGAGCTGGGCAGCGACGGAAGAAGGAAGCTGCTTAAGATATTAATCTACTAATATAATTTAATAGTTAATTAACTTTAATTAATTAATAATTAATATTAATAATATTACTTTAAATTAATATTAATATTAATATCATTGATTGATTAATTAATATATATTTAAGTTAATTTTAATTGAGTAAAACTAATAATTTATTAAAATATCATTAAAATTTAATTATAAATTATTAAAAATAATTATAGTTTGATAGTTAATTGATTTTGATTAATATAATAATTAATATTATTTTTAATATAGTTTAAGTTAATTTTAACTATTTTTTAATAGTATTAATAATTGATATGATATTATAAATTAAGAATCATGGATAAGTCGAGATTCAGTATAGGTCAAATATCATGGATATAATTATTACTTTAATATGTCTCAAACTAAAGTATAATATTATAGTGAATTATTTTCATATTTTCTTCAAAAAAAAATTCATAACAGAGTTAAATTCTCAAATAACTTATCAAATATCTCTCTCGATTTAATAAAATTTTACTAATCTATTATCAAATACTTTTCAGAATTTAACGGCTCAGAATTTACTAAATTTTATTTAAAATAAATCCTTTGACAACTATTTAAAATAAATCCTTTGACAACTACATCACTTGCATCAGTTTCTTCGCGACGCGCCGACGTTAGTAGATGAAAAGGAACTGAATGCTGTGAGCATTATTTATATTTATTTTATTTATAATAACATGTACGCCATAAAAAAGATAAAAGTGCCACAAAAGATTTTAGAGTTAGTGAGCATAATAAAAAAAATACTTGAGAAATATTGCTCATTGGCATAATTATCCTTAATTTTAGGCTTACTTGAACGTCATTCTGACCTAAATGGATTTTGATTTGATTTACCAAAAGTTAGGCTTCTCCATAGTCTCTAATTAGAGTAGCATTTCCCACTTCATAAAAATAGGAATTTTCTAACACCATTGAACGTGCTTTTGAACTACTGCACTCATCTACATTTTATACATATCTCCCTTTTTGTTTTTCTTCCAACGGCAACGGAAAACCAAACCATTAAGGGCTCCTTCTTAGTTATCTTATTTACAAGATTTAAGATATATTTGAGACAAGCTACAATTGAAAAATAGCAATGTTAGAAGAATCGTCTAAGAAGTTACGATGTAAATTTTAAATTTTATATAAAGTCAAATTACGTTTTCCTACTTAAATCAATTCCTTGGAAATTTTCACTTCTTTTTTGAATCACATCAAGTGAATTTCACCCAAACACACAGTTTTGAAATTCAAAACAAATAAAATTCTAATTTTGTTTTGTATGCTAAAAAAACCAATGCATGAGTGAAAGTTTTAGCTTTATTGTAAGTTGTGACACACACAGTAATTAAAGAAATAACAAGGGACACTGAATTTTAACGTGGAAAATCTGAAAGAGGGGAAAACCACGGCTAAGAAAAGCTTCCACTATGTATCTTTGAGTACAAAATCTTCCCGATAACAGATTGCTGACGTATATGAGAGGAATAATAACTCCTAAACAATGATCTTGAATCATATCGATGGTGGAGATCTGTAACTTCCTGGGAATACAGAATATGACAACGTATGGGTTGATGGTCGCCGTGAGTGCGATCTTGCTTGCGATCGCTTGAGGATCTTCGAGAGCTCTCTATTCCTCCTCACTGCTTTTCCTCTTCCTCGCTCTGGACTCTTCCTTTTCTTCTGCTTGGACTCTTCCTTCTTCCTGCTTGACTCTTCCTCTTTGCTTGACTCTTCCTCTTCTTCCTTGCTCTGCTCTTCCTCTTCTTCCTTGCTTGGACTCTTTCCTCTTCTTCCTTGGACTCTTCCTCTTCCTTGTTCTCGATTGACGGAAGGATCAGACGGCGGTGGCATGGTGGTGACGACGGTCGATGGCTTCTTCTTCACACTTCACTTCACTTGGCTTAGTGGCCTTCTTCATGAGGAATGAAGGTATTTATAAGGAGATTCAGTAATTCATGTAAAGTCACTCCAGGACGGCTCAAGATGATTCCTTCGATCATTTGATGTATTTTGAGCATTTGGATGTCCAAATGAAGTGAATTATGAGATCTTAGGCTCGTTAGATCCGCTCGAGACTAGATTTGACTATAAACACTCTATATTTGAGTCGTTTTGAGATTTAATTGATGTCCCAAATATTTCAATTATATTTCACTTGATCTCGACGGCTACTCAAAATCATATCGCCATCAAAGATTTGTGCTTTGACTAGTGGTATTTTGAGAGCCATATCAATTTTGAATTTCATCTACAATAACAAATTTATAACAAACTTTGGAATTTATAATTATCTAAAACAATAATCAAAGGATTTTGATATTTATCTAAATTATGTCTTTTAAGCTTGTCTTTACTTTGAAAATATGGGCTCCATCAATTAATAATCTCACTAAAGCATTAAGTTTTTAATATACTAAATGGTAAAAATTAACTCTATGTGGTATCAACACTCAATCATTCATGAAATTAATTTAAAGAAAGAATTAGTATACTGATGGTGACTATCTTCGTAAGCTTTTTAGTGAGTGTCTATGGTATCTTGTATGTCACCCTCCTAAATAATAATTAAAAAATTAGTTGTTATAGAGAAGCTTATTAAGAAAAATAAATAAATCTTATTGGGATAATTAAAAAATCATAATTTTTAATTATTTGTTAGCCAACCTAATCTTATCAACCCTATTAGTGAACCTAATATGTTTGTTGGCCAAATGAGAGTTATAGTGCCTATTAATGACTAAAGCTGTGGAGTAGCTTATTAATTAACTAAACAAACTTTATTAAATTTATTGGGGAAATTTGTATACATAACACACAATTTTTATGTATTTACATATATATATATATATATATATATATAATATCTAAAGTTAGATATTTACTTATCTAATATTTTTCTATAGCTAAAAAAGTGCATTTCACTTTTAAAAAGAGAATAATGATGATATTTTTGATGTGATATTAAAAATTATGATGTTATATATCTAAAAATTAAAGTTTAGGTGTTATATATGTAAATATATAAGAATTATATGATATATATGTAAATCCCCCAATTTATTAACAACCAACTTAGCAATTTTACAAAAATCCTGATTTCAATTGAACAAGTTAATAAATAAATAATTAAAATAAGTATTTCAACAATCATAATTAAATAGCACAACATATTGATGTTTACGAATAAATTGGAAGTAAACTCTATGAGCATAAGAATATGTATAGCCAATATGATCAAGGTACAGAAGGTGGAAGAAAGCATGGATAAGAATTTCTGTATCATAAAAATAATAACTATGGATAAGATATGAGATTCAGACTATACAATGAGCACAATGCTTTGAACTATATAATAATATAGTACTATATAACGTTTCTTTGCGTGCTTTCTATCAACACACTCCAAAACCATAATTTATTAATGTATAAGTGATATATTCCTATAAAATTTATAAATTAAACACGGATCTCAATTTAAAATATACATACAATCAAATTAAACGATTCAATGAGACGGGTGCAACAATGCTAGAACCAAGTCAAATCAAATCTAAATGAGCTCAAATCAAGCTCAAATGCTACATGTGAAACTTCGAAACACTGACTGAATTATCAAATGACTTCAAAATTTGACGTGCTTATAGTCGAATCGAGCGGCTCGATGAGACGAATCCAACGAGCATAAGATCACCCAGATCGAAGGTCATTTGAATGGTCAAATCGCCAAAAAACTATCTATGATCAAATGAATCAATATGGACCGTCCGATGGAGTGTTTTGAGATTTTGACTACAATGACCAAAATGCCCTCTCAGAATCCTATAAATAGAATCTCATTCTTGTTAAGAGAAAGGAGGGAGCTAGAAGCAAACTTGGGAGAAAGGCGAAAGAAGTTCGAAGTTATCACCAGCGATCGCCAATCGCCATTATCATCGCCACTACCACCAACAACCGCTAACTAATATCGTCGACAACTATTGTAACGATGAATTCTCATTATCGATTTCACATACAACCTTGTAATCCGTTGTAGGAAGATTCAAACTTCTCCAAAAGTTGATATATAATAAAACATCTTTCGCGCCCAATAGTTTTTACCCTATTCTGGGATTTTCCAAGTAAAATTAGTTTCTTATTCTCTTTCAACTATCTACTTTGAATTTTCATACAAAGTTAAGACGTAAAGTTTTATTCTACTGCTACAAGTTTTCTGGCACGCAACAATAAGATATCTTAGCTTAATGATTGATGTTAAACCTCAAATTCAAATTCTTGCACATACAATTTGTGTATGTGAGTTTATAATTAAATTTGATCAAATATCTCAAAATATATTATAAAATTACTGCAATCAACAATTAAAGAAGTAAAGAGAATAATAAATAGATATAAAAAACACATAATTTTTTGTGAAAAATTTTAAGTAGAAAAAAAAAATACAATTAGAAGAGCAGGCCATAATCGCATTCGAATTCCAACTCATAGTAACTAAGAAAGAGCAGGCAAGAAAATAAGACAACAATAAGCACACCAGACATCCTCTCATTCAGCATCAATCAGCAATAAGAAGAAGTCATGCAATTAAAATAATAAACTATAACAATCCTGATAACGTTCCAAATAAACATTTAAGCAGACAGATATTTAAGATTCGTAATAATGCTCAAGCCAACTAGACCTGCTTTGTCGCCTGCTTGCTCTGCAGGGCATCAAATAAGTAATTAGCCATTGTTTAGTGTTAAAGTGCTAGAATTCAAGCAGTACTTGTATTTTTTAAAGAGAAATTTACATACATAGCACATAATTCTTATGCATTTACATATCTAACACTTAATTTTGGGGCATTTACAAACATAGCACATAATTTATATATATTTACATATCTAATACTTAAATATAAATATTTACATATATATAGCACCTAAATCTTTATTATTTTAACAGAAGTAGCACTTTTTTTAAAAAAATTTTGAAGTAAAATTTATCTTTTGAAGCATAGAAAAGGTATAATATTTGTAAATATCAAAATTTAGGTGTTAGATATGTAAATGCATAAGAATTGTATGTATGTAAATTTCTAGATTTAATTATATGAGAATTATGATATCAATCATTTTCATATGATACATGTTGCACTGTATTTGCCGTTATTGATCAAATTATTTGAATACAATAATCATGAGTGCTTCGCCTATGCACAAGTTAAGAGAGCAACCTTTACAAATCTTGGAGTTAGAAGAGTTGATAACCCTTAACGCAACATGCCTGCAATATAAAAGAAAGAAAGATTTGTATATATATCACATAATTCTTATGCATTTATATACAATAAAATTTGTCTAAAGTGATACTGTCTATAGTGATAAACACGACTTGATCCCAACTGTATGATACTGTATGTATTGTATCTGCCTAAAATGATAACGTGTCTAAAGTGATATCCTACCTCTAGTCCCAACAATATCACTTTAGACAGGTTTTACTGTATCTAATACCTAAAGTTAGATATTTACTTATCTAACACTTTCCTTCGCTTAAAAAAAAGTGTATTTCACTTTTAAGAAATGAGTGGCGATGATATTTTTGATGCGATATTAAAGATTGGGATGTTATATATATAAAAATTGAAGTTTAGATGTTAGATACATAAATACATAAGAATTGTGTACTATGTAGCCTAAAAATTAACTTAGATTATTTGGGAATAGATTTTACTAAAACTAGAGCCAAATAATTCTAAAACATGAGAATTAGCAAATTGGATAACCACCCCAAATTAAAAAAAAAAGCTTATATTGTGAAAAAAATAATATGACCTGATAAAATATATCTCTCATTGATGTTTCAAAATAAGAGCAACCAAAGCAACACAGAAGTGGGATCATTGACTGTGGCGCCTATGAGAGTTGTGGGATTCGAGAGTGATGATGGATGAATGATTCAATTTTTGAGTTTTAAGGTTTCATTGAAATTCTTCTCTATCTTAAATTTCATGCGAATGGTTGGTTTGACTATCCAGTTTTGTTAGGGGTTTTAGATTTTTATTCAATAAGAGTAGATATTGTATTATATTAAGGTTATGTTTGAGATTGTTGAAAAACCAGTAGAAGTGAAAGTTTAATCTTATTTGTAAAATCCAAAGACACACACGGTATTTAAAAGTGAACAAAGAAAACTCCGAATCTTTATATGGAAAACCTAAAAGAGGGAAAAGTCAGGCTTAGCCCAGTAAAAGGCTTCAACTATATATTTGTTTTGGAGTACAAGTTTTCCCAATAATGAGATTAATCATATACGAGAAGGGTACAATGAGAATAATCAAATAACAGTCGATAACGGTTAGTTGTAGCCGCTTGGTAGCAAATGATGGTGAAATAAAGGACTAACCAAGGTCGCCATGATGGAGATCGACAGATTGACGACGGCGAGGATCACGGTCGACGGAACTACCGACGGCTGGGACGACCAGTGGTGGCAACGATTGTTTGAGAATTTTCGCTTTAGAGCTCTCTCCTCTCTGTTGGCCTCCCTCATATGAGGAATGAGGCTTATAGATCGTGACGCTCTATAAATACATGCAAAATCAAACCACTCCACTTCATCGGAAGGCTCAAAATAATTCCTTTGATCATTTGATGTATTTTAAGTATTTGAATGCTCAAATAAAGTCAGAATTGTGAGATCTTGGGCTTGTTAGATCCGATTCGTCGAGATGCTATATTTGACTATAAACACTCCACGTTTAAGAGTCGATCGATAATAAGCGCTGATTTCGCTATCTGATTCGTAATCGACGCTGACATCAAGATGTGCTTCGACTAGTAGAATTTTCGTGATCATATCGCTTGCCTCATTTTTTTGATGAGATATTATCTCAATAATCCAAAATATATATATACCAATAATTTGAAAATAAAGATTCTTCAATGAAATTGGTCTATTAACCATATATTTTGAGAGAACATATCTTCATGGGAGCACAAAGATTATGATCACGTATAAAATGTACCGCTGATGCAGGTACGCGCCGTGAGTGTGAGATTTCAAGTTATCCTGCGCACTTACAAGCCAGAAAATTCACAGCCGTCAAAATAGACCGGACGCCGGAAAGGGTCACGTCTGCTGCTACAATACCGAACGGAACGCTGAAACGCGGATAGGCTAGCCGGATCAGTCGTCGACGTCGGGCGGACGGTCTGCAAAGACGGAGTCGTTTCTGGTCGGGCCAGAAGGAGTCAGATGGGTCAGCGGGTCGAGGAATGTGGCAGCCAAGGCCCGGGTCTGGGGTTCGGTCAGCGAACGGCGATCGAACCGGGCTGGTGATCGGCCCCTCTGGGCGCTGGTTTTGTGGTCGAGGGTCGCTGAGTCACGCTGAAACTAAACGCAGTCGGAGATGGAGCGGGCTCACAAACGCCGGGTATAAGGCCGGTCCGCTGATCCAAACGCTTTCACCGCTGCTGCTTTCCGCCCCATTTTGAGCTTTTTGGTGGTTTTAGACCTTTTGCCCTCTTGGGTCATTAAAAACCTCCTAAGGCCAAGTGAGAAGCGCGACTCTCATATGTCGAGTATCCCTCTTCTTCTTAAGAGAGGTCGCTCGAGGCAATCAAGGCCCCGTAGTTCATCTGGCGATGCTCGGTTTTCCCTCGAAGAGGCGTCAGCCGCCGGATCGTGGCCGGGTTGGCGATCAAGGCCGTAGTTCATCTGGAGACTCGGTTTTCCCTCGAAGAGGCGTCAACCCGCGTGGACCGGCCAGTTGGGCGATCAAGGCGTGGTTTTCTACGGCGAGCTCGATTTTCCCTCGAAAGGCGTTAGCTCCGGATGAGGTTTGGGCGATCAAGGCGTAGTTCATGTGAGCTCCAATTTTCCCTCGAAAGAAGCGTGTACCGTCGGACCAAGAGTTGAGGCGATGAAGGCCCGTGGTTCATCTGAGCTCCGATTTCCCTCGAATGAGGCGTTCTGCCTTATGGACCGAAGTTGAAGCGATCAACACATGGTTCATCAAACTCGATTTTCCCTCGAAGAAGCCTTACCTTTCGGACCGATCGGTTCGAAGGCGGGTGATAGTTAGCGGCAGCGTGGGTGGTGGCCAGCGTGATGGTAGTTGGATTGGCGGCTCGTCGAGCCAGGAATGGTGGCGACGATAGTGGTAGCGGCAGAAGATGGCGATGGTCAGCATAGCCAGCCGAAGTGGCCGATGATAATGGAGATGGCGCGATATGGTGTCAGCGGTAATCAACCAGAATCAACGCATAATACTGGCTATGTCAGTCGGCGTTAATCAATAGCATGCGTTAAGCCGTGGTCAGCAGTGGCAGCTCAGCAAGCAATTGTCAACCTGAGCGTCGATGAAATCAAAGGATAGCCGGCAGCCATGATAATCGGAAGCGTGACAGCAGTTCAGCGTTACCGGCAACAGTGATAGCCAGCCGGTAATATAGACCTGGCGTGGCGATCAGTAGAGGGCAACAGCGGCTAGTCAGCGGTGAGATGTGAAGGGATGACCATGACATGGTGGTGACCATGGTCAGATGGTGATTGCGTAGCCGCGTGTCGATAATTGACCGACGACCATGAGAATTTTACCTATCGAGGGTTTATCGAGTCTGACGATGGCGTTAACTGTATGGAAGAGGTCGATGAATCCGTTGAATTTTGACCTATCCAGATTGTTTGTTAGGGTGTTACCATGGCGTTGTATGGAATTAGTCCGAGGATTTTGACCTATCAGGTTATTTGTCTCTTACGATGGCACACTGTATGGATGGGGTCAAATTGAATCGTGAGGATTTTGACTATCCGTTGTTTGTCAGTCTTTGCTCGATGATGTTAACACGTGGAATAGGTTGAATTGAATCCGTTGAGGATTTTGACCTATCAGATTGTTTGTCGAGGTGTTACGATGGCGTTAACCGGAAGAATTAGAATTGAATCGAGGATTTTGACCTATCAGGTTGTTTGTCGGTGTTATCCGATGGACGTTAACTATGGATGAGTGAATTGAATCCGTAGATTTTTAACCTATCGAGGTTGTTTGTTAAAGTGTTACTCGGCTAACGTATGGAAGAGGTTGAATTGAATCCAGATTTTTGACTATCCAGGTTTGTTTGTCAGTGTTACATGGCGTTAACACGTGGAAGAGGTTGAATTGAATTGAGATTTTGACCCATCCGAGGTTGTTTGTCAGAGTGTTGATGGCGTTAACCTGTGTGGAAGAGGCTGGGAACCATGACTATCTGGTGTTTGGTCTTTGCTCGATGAAGTTAACACTGTGGAAGAGGTTGAATTAAATCGATGAGGATTTTGACTATCGAGGTTGTTTATCGGTGTTACGATGGCGTTAACGTATGGAAGAGGTCTAATTGAATCCGAGGATTTTAACCTATTGTCAGTTGTTTGTCGAGGTGTTACAGATGGCGTTAACTGTAAGGATGAGGTCGAATTGAATCCGTTGAGGATTTTTGACCTATCAGAGGTTGTTTGTCTGAGTGTTACCCAATGACGTTAACCTGTATGGAAGAGGTCGAATCAAAACATCCATTTGTGGTTGTATCCAAAGTTGCTCCTTAACTTTGGTCTTGTTTTTCCATGAGTATGATTGAAAAATCATAATTTGCAAAGCTATATCTCTTCTCAATGTTGAAATATCCCCCGCCTTTGACTTGTTTCTTGGGATGGTAGCGATTATATTAACATATTAACTGATCTTCAGATTAAGAGTTGTCCCCCAGTTTTTGGCAAAATCTGAAGGAACGAAGTTTGATGAATCTTCATTATTCGCTTGCGCTCCTTAAAAGCTTAAAATGCTCCACCTATATAGTGGTTTTGATCTTGTTGGAAAATTTGGTCGTCATACAAGATGAAATAATAAGGAATCGTTTCACAACGGTGTCAAAGCTATGCTAGAAAATCGATTCGGTAGAGTGAAAGTTCGCCTTCTTGTTTGTGAAATTCACATGTATTTAAAGTGAAAAAGAAAACTCAGAATCTTTTCGTGGAAAACTTTGAAAAGAGGAAAAAATCACGAGCTAGAAAAGCTTCCACTATATATTTGTTTTGAGTACAAGTTTTCCGATGAGGATTACATAATTGTATAAGAAGTGTGGGAATCAGAATGGGGTAACAATAGTTGTATAGCCACGGTTGGGTTGTAGCCGTTGCTAGTGGTAGCAGATGACGGTGAACAGCGGGGAACAACGACTGACGATGAAGGCCGTCAATGGAGACCATGAGAACTCGGCGGCAGTGAAGGGGTGGCCGGTGGAGGTGGTTGTGACCGTCAGTGGTACGATTGCTTGGAGGATTTTAAAGCTTTAGAGCTCTCTCCTCTCTCTTGCTTGACCTCCCCATGATGAGAGCTATTGATTGGAGGAGTAGCGTCTACATCATGCAAAATCCAAACCACTCCACTTCATGGACGGCTTAAAATAATTCCTTTGATCATTTGATGTATTTTAAGTATTTGAATGCTCAAATGAAGTCAATTGAATCTTGGGCTTGTTAGATCTCATCAGACGCCGATTTATTATAAACACTTCATGTTTAAGAATTGATTGATAATCGATTTGTTAGTATTGATTAGTCAGTTGCTTTTGACAAGATTAGTCTTGACTAGTAGAATTTTCAGGGACATATCAGGGATCAATTTCATTTTGCATTATTTTTTGTTTTTATGTTGTTTATTTTAAATATATATATATATATTGTATTTAAAACAAATAGCATTATTTTTTAAAATACTCAAAAGAATTTTTAAATGTTTTGAATATTTTTAAAATCAACAATTACAATCGAACATATTTTATTTTGAAATAAAACTTAAATAAAATAAAAATATAAAAATAAAAATGATCCTAAATGACTTCTAAAAATAAATTAAGATTGACATCTTTGTCGGAGTTATTAACTATGGTTGGCAACGACATTGACATCATCCATATTTTTAAAGGAGGGTGTTAGATTTTTGACAATAATAAATGATAATATTTATGGTGATAATATATGTTAGTGTTAGTATCGATAATAGACAACAATTTTGTTAGCGCCAACAAATTTTAAGGTTGTTGACCATGATATACTTTAGCTTTGGTCAAAAGCACTAACATTTTATATTGATATTGATTGAAGGTATCAACCATTTAAGCAATGATGGGCATCGGTGATGATGTTAATGACAAATGTTGATTTCTAATATCTCTAGTTATGAATTCACTCTTTTAGAATTCTTCTTGGGATTTTTTCCAAGCCTTTCTTAATGGGAAGATGCTAATTCTATTCATAGATTTTTGAAGAGATTAATATAATTATTTGATTAAAACTATCACACTTTATTTTTAAAAATCTTTTAGTGCTTTAATAATATCAAATTTGAACAATCATATGCTCATCAAATTTATCTTATTAAGATATTCTTTAAAATATAAATAAGTAAAATTCTATGAATATTTTTTAAACTTTACTATTGAGTGCTTGATTTAAGTTCTCGAACTTAAATTAGAAGTTCTTTGTGTTATTGAGTTCATTTCATCAAGATTTTTATTTAAATAATTTTTTTTAAAAGGTGCGATAATTGTGAATTAATTATAGGCTAAGAATTATAAGAGCATTTATCTAATTTCATAGATTTATAATTCTTGTGAGTGTTTAACACTATCATATGTTGTAATAACTCCTATCTCATGGTTAAGAGCGGTAGCCACAAAGAGTCTCGAGGCTTAAGCTTCAACCTATATTGAGTTGAATTGAAGCCTTAAACAACAACTAATGGCTCGTTTGGGTGGACTTTTTTTTGAGCTGAAGAAGGTGGTAGAAAAACTATTCTTGAATGTGTGATTATGTTTGGAAAACTCAGAATCTGCTATGTTGCAGCTGTTTGTGCATAAATAACTGAAATATCCCTATGACTATATGAGCTAAATAAATTTAAACATAATGAACAAAAATAGGATAACTAATACTATGTAGTCGTAAGTAAATTATACATTGTGATTTACATCACTTAATAAATAATACTATCTAATTAATAACACTAATATTAAAAGTACATCTACAAAAATTAGTGCGATCAAAATATTAAGCCTAATATTATGTTGATCAAATCTTTTTAAAATTATTTTTTCCATTACTACTCTTTTAGCATGATCATTGTTTGATGTGTCACCTATTATTCGATCAATCGAAATAGTTGCAATCATCTCTACATTTCTTTGACACTTGAAAAATCTTCTCCCATAATTTCCTTCCATATGTGAAGTGAATATATAATATTGCGTAATAACCACTTTAGACTGAGAGAGATCCTTGAAGTCATATTTCGATAAAAAATTTGTATTATCAATAAAAATATTAATATGAGGACGAGTGTCATTGCAAAATATTTGATTATATTTCTTACATGTTTGATATAAAACTAAATGAATAGATTCAAGGTTCAAAAATCATATTAGAGTTGAATTGAAAATTGAATTGAATGATGTAATAAATATAAAATTTATTTATATATGACCTAAATGATATAATGATGATGAAATTATATAAATATATGATCAAAAAATAAACATAACTACATAATAAAATATAGATAATACATTTGTGTACAATGATACTTTTTAAAGCTTCATAACCAAAACAATCACATGCATTAAACCCAAAGCCGGTTCAATATAGTCAATTAAGACACCCACATGAGTAATCTTCTCTAACCAAAAACTTACTCTGAAAGTACCCATGGCTGCACAAACATCACTTCCTAATCTTGCTTTTTTTAGGCTTAAAAATATTTGATACAATTTCAAAAGTAGCAATATCAACACATAAATCACATAAATCAATTTCCAATAGAAACTCATTACTTAAATATCGATTAGAAATTCCAATAGCAATCAAGAAAATTAATGAAAAAAATGGATCAAATCCAGTTATTCAAATAGTCTCCCATCAAAAACTTCGTGAAAATAAACAATTGGAAGAATGAACGACCGATTATTGCAGAACAAACTAAAACGAAGTGATCAATTCATCAAATACTTTGAATAATGTAAGGTAACATTATAGACAATATATAATATTGTTCATAAATAATAATGTAAGGTTTGAATTAGTTATTAAACATGTGTTATAGGATTCTCTGACAAATAATTATTAGACACTTGTCCATTTACTTTATTATATTAGTAAATGTTATATATATATATATATATATATATATATATATATATATATATATATAATAAAGGCATCTCTCTCTCTCTCTCTCTCACACACACACACACACACACTTTGTTTCTCCTTTTTTTATCTATTTTCATCTAACTTTTCTTCAGGCTTCATCAAATATGATGACACAAATTTTTTAGTGAAGGGAAATTTTGTGCACAGTTACGAAAAAATTGCCAACCTTTGTGCAAAATGGCATAGAGTTCTTTAGCTCTCCAAACAAAATCTTGCAATCATGAAACTTGAGAAGAATTAAAATTATTGCTTTATTGATCAATAATGTTTACTAATCAGCATCAACATTAAGTGTGGAAATAACAAGTAGGAAACATCATTTTGTTAGTTTATATGTGCCTAACAATGTGAAAAATAAATAAACTTAGATCAGCTAAAAGTTTTCTAAATAAGCGCATTCAATATTCTTAAATTGATAGGAAAGCCAAAGCACAAAGCAAATATCCCAAAAATGGATCCCATAGTTAATTGCAGCATGGGTGACCATAACTCTGTAAGAATCTAAATGTCTTGCAGACACATGATTGTAATAGCCTAAATGTCTGCATTGTTTATCGGCGATGTCAACCATAAGTCTACTACAACCTCCAGCCAATTCAACCACTCTAATTACCATTGTACATCACTTAATGTAAAGCTTGATAAAAATAATTATCCACTATGGTGTTCTCAATTTCTACCAAATCATTCATGCTCATGGTTTGATGGGATACATTGATCGAGCCATTTCTTCCCCTCTATCAATTCTACTGAATACTCAAGAACCAAATCCGCTTTCCTTAGTTGGTTGCGCGAAGATCAACTCATCTTGAGTTGGAACAACCTAGTTTCTCACTGGTTCTCCAACATGAAACTGCCACATCAATGTGGAAATCCTTGTCAAATATATATATATGCATTTTTATCCCTAATTTGCATCTAGCAGCTGGAATATCAAGTACAAACACTCAAAAACGGTTCCTCTCCCATGGATGATTTCATCCAACAAGCTAAAAACATTTCCCACAACCTAGCTGCTGTTGGTGCACCTATTTCAGATCAACAAATGGCACTCAACATACTTTCAACTCGTGGACCAAAATACTCTACATTAGCTACTACTATCACTATCCGATTGGAACCTATTTCTCTGGATGACTTCACTGAACTACTATTAAACCATAAATTATTTTATTATGATGCAACTAACTTGCCTCAACCCCGATGACTCAAATTGCAACATCTTAGCTGCCAGATCAATTCCATTCTGAATTACCTCCACAAAACCATGGTTGAACTCTTGGATGAGGACATGGACGTGGTGCAAAATGAAGCAATGGTGTTGTTAAAAGTTTTGCTATAATTTATTTTGAAGTGAGGGTGTTGTTAAAAGCATTCTTGTGATGCAAAACGAAGCGACATAGTAAAGGTTCTTTTCACCTTATATTGGTGCAGTTCCTACACACAAAGTGGTTTGTTTTGTGCTATCAAGCACCTGCACATGAAGAATGTGAAGCAAAGTTGCATTGGCTTGGCTTGATATTGTTTAATAGTATATTTACTAATATAAGGTTCAAAGATCATTCATTGAGGCTTGTGCTCAACAACCTTCATCCTCAACATGCAATAGTTATGACCTTCTTTCCCTCAATCATGCCCAAGAGCTTAAACGCTACACCTACAACCTCCACCTCCATTTATGCAATAACCATGACCAACCAACTGGAGGTTTAGCTAACTCATATATATTTATAGTTAACTCTATAAGCTAGGGAAGAATGACAAAGAAGGATCAAATTATCCCAAGTAGTTGGCATTACGTGACAGTAAGAAAAGGTAATGTTATTATTTATATCAACAGTTGTGACATTATTTCAACCATTTTGTTCTTCTAGTTAAGTAGCGAGGGCAGAAAATGGTGGAAGCAATCCTTCAAATTGCGACCATGCAAGCTATGCCACTTGACAAAGGCATACTGCTAACAGATTGCATTCATCAAGAGGCTTGGTATTATATTTATAATATTAAACAAAATACTAAAAGTAAAATTGAAAGGTAAATCAAACAAATAAGCATCTACACCATTTCCCTAAATAAGCAATACCTTTATATTTATCACTCCACTTGGTAGTTTGTAATTGCATATCAACATGAACTTTACATAATTGCTTTACAAGATATGCACGAGATTTATAGTATGATGTTATTAGGATATTGATGTAAGCTATATATAAGATTTTACTAGGATAAACTGAAAAATATGGAGAGAATCAATTCGATAAAATGTACTTTCGTTGAAACAGGCCTAAGCTAGAAAAAGAAAGCTAACAAACACTTTATAAAAGTTGAAATACAACACTCAACTAGTTATGTCAACTACCATTTAAAATAAGCCAATTACAAATAGTAATTAAATCCAATCTAATCACTATCTAAGGCATCATAATTTATTCTCGTAACTCTTTCTTCTCCTCAACTTCTTCTCCATCCGGTGTCTCCAATTCTATGGTATGCTGACTAGTTTCTACCATTAAGTGGCCCAACTGATGTTCAAATGCTTCAGGTGGAACAAATGATTAGTCATTGTCGACAATATTGAACTCAATGTCATGGTGTGATGGGTGGCGACGTATATAATTATGTAAAGTCATTGTAGCTACAACTATTTTAACTTGCTTCTTGAAGGAGTATGCAGGCATATCACGTAGAATAACTCATTTGTTCTTCTACACTCTAAAGGCTCGCTCAATTACACCACGCAACGATGAATGTCATTTATTAAATAATTCTTTCTTCCTCCTGGTGACTTAGCTCCTTTCAAAATCAGGAATATGATATTTTATTTCCGGAAATGGCTTCAAGAACCCTCGTTGCATTAGATAACCAGCATTAATAACATAATATTTTCCTATTTAAATTTGTAATTAGAAGCTGTAAAAAATATTTTTTTTGTAATAAATAGATGATTCGTTACAATAATACTTGGAGGAGGCAATGAGAAGTTATTTTCTCAACGTTGTACATCATTATTGAACATGTGACTATCATGTGCACTTCCTTCACATACAATCATTAAAGTGAAGTGCATATTGAAATCACATACTGTCATTACATTTTGTGTAGGTGCACATTGACCAATATAATCTACTTTTTTAGTTGAAGGTACACGCATCAACATGTGTTCCTTCAATTGCTCCAATACAGTCTTATAATAGAATTTGGTGCAAACTTAGGTGATAATAAAAAATGATCATTTTCAAATAAACTTAGAAGTGAAGTTTATCTTGAAATATGACATGTATCAACAATAATGCAAAATCTCATCAGGTATATTCTGGAAAGTGGAATATATCGGCTTTATAACTTTAGTTGATAAACCTACCAAAGCATCAAGGCCAACAGAGAAATATTTGCTTATGGTTTCAGATGAGTGCTAAAATAGCTCGCTAACCGCCCTGATAGATTCATTATGCGATAATATATATAGTGTTATGGCCAATAGTTCTCTAGTTGTAGTTCTAGAAGATCCACAAAGTCCATATAAATTTTATAATTCCTACAACATGTCAGTGAAAATAATTTGTGACATACGAAACATGTTATGAAATCTTCCCAGTGTCCTGCTAGTAACTCAGTGATCCATTTTTCACCAATAAATCTGGAAGTCATACATGGAGTCTTGTAAACATAAGACTCATAGTACTCATGTATTAAGCATACCGCAGTAACAATCGCAATCATAGGTTGATCGTTATCATCACTATTCATAACTGCAAGTAATGAAAAAAAAAAATATACGTCACTATAATTCATATAGCAACATATGATATATTAGGTATTATTATCATATAATTTCTAAAGAAGTTCAACATATAATAGAAATAAATACATCAAGTAAAAAAGAGCAAACTCTCTACTACCAGATCACAGAGAAGTTTAAATTTTGATAGATCAGAAAACATCTTTTACCAAAGGCATTTTAGCTAAACATCACGTGTTTCAAAATAATAATGTAGATAATGAACTCTCCGTTTAGGTGCCATAGCCACACAGATCTCACTTGTTTGCATCTTCAAGCAACCTCGTTGAATGCAGATAAAGTGGAATATGTTCAAAAATTTCAGTGATTTTATCTAAAATAGTGATCACCTTAGATAGTGATGGAGGTGCAATTGCCTTATTCACTCTGGAAGTGCATGTATTGATTAACTGTGATATCAGATATTGGAGGAATCCAGCACCTCCTATTTTTTTCTAACCTCTTGGAGCTAGAGCTAGTGAACGTATAGCATGACTAGATTCAGTGTGAGAATCAGTGACATGTAATAATTCATTGTCTGAATCATTTAAATCAGACCTTTGCTCAGAATAATTTTGTTCTTGTACAATGTTGTCAGCTTCTTGATTTAGTGTCTAAGAATGGGCACCTGTGGCAACCACACCATTGAACATGAATATAATTTCTCTTCAATTTCAGGGTCTAAGCCGCAATATCTAAATTTCTTCGCATTGATAATATCTGCAATTTAAAATTATGGTCACATATGTTTATATGAACTCTTTGTGGAGTAATTAGAATGGACAAGTAATTAATATGTTCATATGAACTCACCTATATCTTTTCTTGCCACCAATCGTCTGATGCGTCAATCATCTTCTTTGTAATATCCCATCTCAAACTAGTTGATCCTTGTTTCAACTTTTTCCACAATTTTCAACCATTCTTCAACTGATTTTATTTATTTTTAAATTGTGTTTTGTTGTACTCCCTTTCAGTCACCTCCTTAAATTTTTTGGTTAAATTATTCTAACCCTCTTTATTAAAATAGATCGTCAGTTTATTGCCCATATCTATCTCCTTGAGACAAAGATCACCAAATATTATTTTCAAATCTCTCTCCCAAGTAGCACCTTCCACCCCTTAGGTTTTCCATTTTATGCTCCTATCATTATCACACAAGCTAAAAGCCCAGATGAGTCAAACAACAGAGGATTGCAATTATTTAATTTGGTTAGACAATGCTAAACATATAACATAAGTTATAGAGAATCAACCATGAGATCTTTAAAACCTGATCAACATCATGTTACATGTATACTATGTGAATGGAATTTTTATCGAATTGTAATATGTACTGTAACAAAATATCTTAGTTATTGTTCATAATATTTTTTCAAGTTGATGTAAGAATATAAGGGAAGCAATGACTGGTGAAAAAATTATTACAGAAATTGTGAAAGTGATATGAAGTGAGAGTTTTGAACTTATGAATTCTCTCTCATTCGTTCCAAATCTGTTGTAAAAGTGAGAAGTTTCACTTCTTTCACATTAAAGGAACCAAACAATCATTTAGACTCTAATTTAAAGTTTAGTTTTATAGAGAAAAGAAAGGAATTAAAAAGAAAGTGACCACTTACTTTCAATTGAGAGTTTACAATTACAACAAAGAAGAAAAAGTAGCATATTAACTAGATAAGAGATATGCAATAAGGAGCACAACACATTATAAGTTGAGAAAACTAAAGAAATATTACATAAATTCAGATTGAACTCTAAAAAATTTAAGATTCATGTTGATTTTTATTTTATTTTATCCTATGAATCCTTCATTTTTCATCATATTATGAAGGGAAGGCTTAGAATATTAGTTTCCTTCCTCCAGGTTATTACAAATGCATAGCTAATGATAATTCTTGATTATGAAATTAAACTTTTAAAAGACATTAAGCCTAACCATGAAATTGAAAGTGAATAAATTATGCCTATTAAAGTTTGTAATCAGTTGAAGAGTCTAATGATAATGAAGTTCATATTTAAATTATCTCTATAAATTAAACTAAAACTAATTTTATTTTTTGTACTTAATATCTTGCCTTACAAATTCATAAATAGAACCTTCGAGAGAAACTAAAATTGCATAAATATTTCAATGAATTTTCTAAATAAATCAAAAAAATTGATAAACTTTATTTATATAATCAGATCCAAACTACATAATTTATCGCAATTGATCTTTAAACTATATAAATTAATTTTCTTTAAAGAGATTATTCATTAATGTAAGAATATCCTAGTTTTTTATTTGTTTGCTTTAAACACCTTTATATCTCATTCATATAAGAATATCCTATTATTTATGACTATTGTAAGCTATTGAAGTAAATAAGAGACTTGTAGAATTTAAACAATATGATAAAAACACTATCCAAATCATAAAGGGTTTCAAGAATACTAAAAAGCATGCATGGTTTCAAGAATACTAAAAAGCATGCATATAAGAAATGAGGTTCCATGTAAAACTATACAACATATATGTAATACAAATTGAAAATTGTAAGAAATTGTGGTATTAATGCAATCTTCAATGTTATCTGATTTTATCCATGAATTGATTACTAATGACTTAGATTCATCTTATTTCTCATCTCTTCTACTAAACTCCTATTACATTTGATATTTTATGACAATTATTGTGGACTAAGACTGAAAGCCTCCTTGAAGTATGCCCAAGTGACTTGCAATTTGTTTGTTCCTCAAAGCAAATACACTTATGCACTTGCATCAACAGTCAGCATCTCATGTCAACAAAAAAAAATTATCTTATTCTTAGCTAAACATTTCATTCTTATGAAGGCATTCTCGATTTGAGTCAACTCATCTTCTGCTTCTAATGAGTCAATTTCTTAATAAGCCCTTCGACTTTTCTCGAATTATTCACATTAGTACTCAAGAATACTTTATTTATTCAATCAAGCCTTACGAGGAGAAGATCGAACAAGCCGAATGAAGACGAATGAAGATGAACAAGACGAATGAAGACGATGCTTACCTTCACAACAAGCCTTATGAAAGACGAATGAAGACGACAAAAGAGAGGTGGGAAACGGAAGACGGATGCAGACGAGCCTTGTGGACTCTCAGATCCGTCGATGCCCACAACTGGTAAAACTGGTAAAGAGAAGGAGGAGATCGAACGAATAAGCCGAGATCTATAGAGATCGACTGTGTAGACCAAAAAAACCCTTGAGCATGGGACAACAGTTATTGTCACGGGTAGAACAATCCTTCGGCGGAGAAGTAATTTGGATAAACTAGTTTCAGCCGCAGCGGGCCACCCACTTCGTAACGCGTTGGAGCTTCGTGGCAGCTTTCCGCAATTTTGCAGAAACAAATGTACCACCGACTCGATTGGTACTATGCCGCGGACGAAATGCTGTCCCAAATGGGCCCTAAATCATAGGACTTAAGGAAAAAAAAAAAAACTAGAGAGTGGCAGCATATTCTGAGAAAATCTTATTCCCAATAATTTTTCATAATATATCGATGAATATATTATATTTATCTTGAAATATATTTAAAAATTTACAGAACAAATGATCAGATCTCCTCACTGGTATACTCTGGAATTTCAGCCCGGCTGCTTTTCTTACTGATGTGAAGTAAGTTGTAACTTATTTGTACTCCGCGCTGCTTGTAATCGAGCGCGAATTGAGCAAAGGGCTATTGGTTGAACTTTTTGTCTGATTGTCCAGCGTGCCGGGCTTCCGTCAGCCATTTGAACCTGTTAAGAGTTAGGGCATGCGGAAGTTACCTTGCGGAAGTTGAAAGCGGGATTTCTTTCAAGCGGGATTTCTCTCTAGCTTCTCGCGGGTCTTTGCATCCTCGTATTGCTCTGCTGTGCAAGCCGATCGCTCGCGGTTGGCCGGCGCAATTTCGCAGCAAGCTTCGTCACCGACTTAAGGTCTCTGGCTCCTCGCAACTTCCGTCGCCTACTCTGGGTCTCACAGTGAGATTTGTCACACGCCTTGTTCGTTGATTCCTCTTCTTCATCAATTCCCACATGATTCGCTGGTGAAAACTTTCTGACTTCTCTCCGCCTCAGGCTCTCTGATATTTAGCCGCCGTGAACTTCTGACCGGCGTTGCCGTGCTCTCGGCTCTCTGATCTCTCGTCTCGGCCACATCATCGCTTATCTTTTGCAACTGTAAGGTTTTGCAGCTTTATGTAGGGCTGTGGCTTTTCATATTGTTTTTTGGTGCATAATCTTTATCTTATGAATCTGTTAGGGTTCTGATTTTCTGTATTTTAGTTGTGGCACTTTGGCATCCCTTTTACACATTCTTTATGATATTTTTTTTTCATGTGAACATTACTAAAAATGATCGAAGAATTATGTGCATCCGAGGTACTGCTGTGCTGACAATCTTTTGGTTACTAAGTTGTTGCAGAAAATGACCAAAATCTCATTTAGGAGTTTTTTTTAAAAAAAAATTTGTGCACGTTGTTACGGCTGGATACTTGTTTCCTTGTCTCATCATTCAGAATCAATTCCTCCTTCCCCTCGACAATAAAGAATGATTAGCTCAATTTCTTTATGCATCATTTAGAACTCCTTAGGAGTTAGACAATTTTTCTCACACGAAGCTGTTTTTTGCTTCTTTATTGCACCAACTGACTTCTGAGATTTCTGAATAGCAAGTTAAAAAATTTAGACGACAAAAAGTGTCTAAGTTTATCTTTCATTCTTAAAATTTAATAAACCTAAATTTAGACGACAAAAAGTGTCTTAGTTTATCTTTCATTCTTAAAATTTAATAAACCTTAGTTTCCTGTTAAAATATTATTATTATGATAAATTTATTTTTGTCAAGATCAATGCTTATAAGTTGTTCTGTATGAACTTGGTAATTATAATCATCTTGTTTAGGTTAATTACTTAATTGTCCTTATACAATGAAGGTTGATTTATTTGTGCTAATTTTGAATTGACTTAATTGGATTGTTCAAGAATATATTATGTATGGCAATTTATAGCATGTAATTTTTTCTCTCTCATTTAAGAAATTTGGCTCATCTCCTCCATTTTCTTTGATACATATTTGTGTAAGGATGTGATATAGTTATGTGAAGTACTATCATATTTTTTATTGATCTATTTGACACACTTGTGCAACTGTGGATAGATGATACCTAATTATTTTCTTAAATGGATGACAAACAACGGTACACGCTATGAATAACTATGCATTATATATTTCCTAATGCGATAGGGCTCTTCATATGATTATGAAATATTAAAAAATTTAACTAATGAATTCGAACCATATCAATACACTAGTTTACTAATTATTCTTTATATATTTCTTTGTACTTTTTGTACTTCAAAATTTCTTCTTCTTTTGGATTGGGAGTTTGATGCAGTACAAGGCTCACATGAGATTTATTTTATCATGATCTAGACTTTCTAGCATTTTTGGATTATTTTAAGGATTATTATTTCAATTTAAATATAGTTAGTTTTTAGGGTTAGCTTTATTTTGAATTAGAAGATATATATTTTTATTTATTAGTTTTGAATTTTGTATAGGTTGATTTTGTGTAATAACCTTGTTTCTATGAATGGAGATTTAAGTTGAATTTGAGTAAAGATTCCCCTTATTCCTCGTTTCTCTTGCATCACTTTTTTTCTTCTGTTTCTCTTCCTCTTTCATGCGGTGAAATCCATTTCCTAAGACCCATCTTAACATATTCTCTATCTTAGGTGCCCTACAAACTAAATCCCAATAAATAAGTACATGGACCCCTCCCCACCCCCATACACACGAACAAACACACCCATTATGAGGCTCATTATATGTGTTTCCCTTTACTAACGTGATTTTTAAGAATTCCAAAACATCTTCCAACTGGAAGTTGAATTCAACAAGAATCAAGTAAGTCCAAAGGCAAGTTTAAAGAGAAATAAGAAAGAAATCAAAGCTTTGGATATAATCATCAAATTGGTAACAGATCCTATATTCCACATCAATTGTTATATCATTTAGTATCAACTATCAAAGAATCCTATCTTCTACATTAGAGTCTCGATTGAGTTTCAATACATGCATTTAA
Source organism: Cymbidium sinense (assembly GCA_021442155.1). Lineage (NCBI taxonomy): Eukaryota > Viridiplantae > Streptophyta > Magnoliopsida > Asparagales > Orchidaceae > Cymbidium > Cymbidium sinense. Next base: position 60,488,037 of record CM038225.1, read on the forward strand.
AAATTATTAAATGAAGTATTACTAAGGAAGTTGACTGTATTGAAAGTGATTGTGAACCAGAATCTTTAAGGGAATATCAACAATCTCAATATGTTCATGCAATGTTGTAATTCAATTATCATGAATGTTCCAGGTACTTGCTAACGGTGAACTAATACCATTTTCAAATATTGCACCTAATATCTTAAAACTTTTTCTAATGTGGGAACAAAACTTCTAATTATACATTTAGATCATTATTGTTTATATTGTGGACAGTACAGATTGTTATAATGCGTGAAGATAAAATGTGATCTCCAATTGGATTCAGATCTGATTTTGGAAAATGTTGACTTTAAAAGACACTATAATATATGGATTTAACAACAAACTCTATTACATGCAAGCTAAATGTTCAATCGAAATTTTTTTTCTTTGTGCTACCATAGTTATGCTCATGCTTATATTGAATGGGATACCTAATTGAAGATTTCAATTATTACATCAAGGAATACACTAACAGATGATTTAATGTGTTCATATATTAATTTCAGCTTTATTGAGTGATGGCTAATTCTTCTTAATGGTAACCTATTTTATATAAGATAATACTCTCATATTTTAAAATTGATTGTTCATGATGGGTTCCACGGGATATTAAGCATAATTAATAATACATGCGAGCATTAAATATGTTGTTATCTTTGATATCACTCTTTTTAGGAAGCATCACTTTGAAGAAGCATTGGCAGATATTGTCATCGTAACCAACTATAGTTATGTTTTTATGCGGCAATCATTAGAATTCTGCATACCTCATATAGGTGACTGTTTATTATAGGAAGCCATTTTTTCTCTTTCGAATCATTTGATAATAATTTTGAATGTACTCTGACATTGAATTAATGATTCAGAGCTCATTTTGAAGCTAAGAAAATCATGAAGCTCTTGATATTTTATAATTCCACAAAAGTGTTATTTTACTTTGAATAAATATCAAGTATGCAATCTTTTGAATAACTTGTGAGAATTCTTTTTTTTTCTTAATAATTGAGTCCATTAACAATGATCTAATACTAGGTTTATTGTCGAGGAAGATGCAAGAGATATATGATAAATAATGGATTGACAATGGATGTAGATTGAATGCTAGACATTATCATCTCTTATTATTTAAATCGCGCTTAATCCTCATTGTTGGGGCATGCTTTCATATCTTACCTATGAAAAATATTATGACAATGATTTCTTAAGGCATATAAATAGTGCCATGGGTGATTTGCACTTTTTGTACATTTAGCATGCTAGTTAAAACATACAATTTTTACAAGCTTGGAAACTATAGAATTTAATGATGTTTTTGAAGAGAATGAAAGTTGTATGTATGACATACTAAATTGTAATCAATATATTTCTATTGGTGTGGGTGATCAAAGAGACAGTGCTTAGATAGGCATGTTTTTGGTCTTTGCAACTTTAGAAAAGAAAGAATTGTCACCTCAGTTATCTTCTTTTCCAAAAGGAGGAATGGGGTATCAATTAGTGGCTTCCTTCAAACTTGGAATTTGCTTTGGTGAGGGGATTTAATGGAGTAGTCAATACTTTTAAAAAATAGCAAATGAACTTACATGCATACTATCAGTTGTCTATGAAGCTCCTTACATCAACAACTATGCGTGGCTTTGACCACTCCTTTATCTTCTTTATTTTGTTGTCAATCTTTGATTTTCTAATTGTTCATCCCAAATGCAGAAGGGATTTATTTGCAAACTCATACTTCTTGTTTGGATGTAGTTGATGTTGTTGTGATAGTTTGAATACCTTCCTCATGTTATCTAAATTCTCTTCCCATGTATTATTGAAGACCTAGTTATTGTTGAGTTATTTGATAACAAAGTCATAAAGGTGTGAACGTAGGGCCATTAATCAACCATATTAAGGTAGTAGTGGGCTTTGAATTGTCCAAATGATATGAACAACTACTCATACAACCCTGGTCTCGTCTTGAATGTTGCCTTTTAAGTATTTTGATTATTGATTTGCACGTGGTGATAGTCATATTTGAGATCCAGTTTAGCAAAGTTGGTGGCAAGTTTTAGTTTATCTTGCAGGTTGTTGATATGAGGCAAAGAATAATGATTTTTCATTGTTATTTTCTTGAGGGCATGAAAGTCGACACAACCTCCACATCTCTTCTTGGGACCTATCATTATGGGTGATCCTTGTGTATAATTGTAGGGTTGAATCACTCCATTCTTAAGTAACTCTGTAGTTTTGTTTTAGATCTCATTTAATATTTTTATATTATCGAATTTCGGCACATAAATAGATTTGACAGTAATAAGTTTGAGATAAACTCGATGTCGTGGTTGATGGTAGCACTTGAATCTCTTGAGGAGTATTACACAATCCTCAATTACTTCTACATTTATGTGTCACCATTCTTGCTTGCAACATAGAAGGCAAGGCTTCTCTTTCTCTTTGAATTGGGTGGTCAAACAATAGCATGAACTTTAGCCAAAATTGATGATTTTTCTTAGGTTGTTATCATATCTACCATGGTAATGATATGGTCCTTCTGCAATAAGGACCTCTATGGTGAATTGGCACTAGTAAGGTCATCGATATAACACTACATTTCATTAAGACATATGCTCCCAAAGATGACTCGATTGGTGGAACTATCTTGCGAAATATATCATTGTAATTTTTTAATTGTGAATTTAGGTTGGAAACAGCAATTAATATTTATCATTGATCTTTTTGGAATTTATCCCAAAGGATAATGGCTTGGATGGTTATGGCAAATAAACACAAATTTTGCACTAAGTTAACCACAATGAGGTTCTTCCGAGTCTGACTATCAATGTCATTGATGGCATGGGTCATCTCGTACTTGACTTGTATTGTTAATGTGAATAACTTTTCCCATCTATCCACTTTGCAGGACACCATCATTACTATTTCCTTCAACATATGTTCCTTTACCATCATGCTGGCTTGGCTGAGATTTTAGATTTTAGATCTTAGATTGGAAGTAGGAGCAATTTATTGTGAGACTAAATTCTTGAGTTGTACTTCATTAATGTTTGTATGTCCCCAAAATTCACTTTTAAAGTGACTTTTTTGACTTATAAACTCCATTGTATAATATTGCACAAGCTTTTTTTGGCATTGCCTAACTATGCATTTCTTCCATTGATCTTCCGTATAATTCATAGTATAAAATTCACGTCAATCTACCACCTAAACTATCTCTAGGGTAATTCTTGATGACAAATCACTTACAGGTAAGCATTATACCATGCCAAAGCATGAGGATTAAGGGGGCGTTTGGGGCGGTGGCGCTGTGCAGTGCCACACTGCACCGTGATTCTGTTTAGGAAAATTACGTTCCGTCAGCTTTTTGAAGAATCTGTGGTGAGAAAGCTGCGTTTTCCAAGCTTACTTGGCTCCTTGCGGTGGCGGTCAAAAAACTGCGGTTTGATTTTTTGAAAAAAAAAAAATTGTAGGCCTGACAACAATTTTTTAAATAATAGATTCTCCAGCTATTTCAAATATACAGATGTCCCAAACAGACCCTAAGTTTCAGTTGGGCATATGCAACTTTTTCATGAATGCCATGTTTATTTAAGATGAAATATATTTTCAATGGGTCATTCCACATGTTTTTAATGTGTGCATCTATTGCCCATCATATTTGGAGGTTTCCACCTTTGTTTTCATTTTGAGTGGCCTTGTTCTCCCCTTATTTCCATTAGTAACATCCACATCTTCATCCTCATCCTCATCATTTTGCACCCATAACCATTTCCTAGTGAGCATTTTTTGTTGCCACCATGTGAGAAGAATAGTGTATGTGGCTTGGGTCATTATAATTTGGTTTAAGTTGCAAAAAAATGCATCTTTTTCACTCCGTCACTGTGGACATTTTCTCTGACAACTTAAATTTTCTTAGCTTGATTTGAAGGGGCACTTTCTCACATTTCTTTCTTGGCTTTTTGCGAGTATCGAAGGAAATAAATTGTTCTTCAGTTCCATAATATATGTTTTTCTTTTGTGCAATGCATGAAGGAACGTTTCTGTGTTGCCAACTTTATACATTGCTAACCTCTTAATGATATAATGTGAGTCTACAATAAGAGGCTAATAAGGAAATGAATTAGATATTTTTTTGGAGGAATCCTAATGATTTATTAATCGAAACAAAATGCATCTTGGGTTTTACTCTTGTTGTTGACGTTTCTCTCTGTTTTACCCCCTTTTTACTGTATACAATAATCTTCCTTCCTGTTTCTGAGTCTTCCCCACTGGTCAAACAATCTAATTACTGAATTCCTCGTCTGGCTTGCTGAAGAAAGCAATCGTGATTTATTTTCTTAGATATCAGAGACGGGTCAAAATATACTCTGACTTGCTGTAAGCAGCTGCAGATTTTCTGTTTTAAGCTATTGCAGGGATCGGCAGCAGCATGTGGTTGGCGGCGGTCTGCTGGGACATTTTCCAATGACTGCAGGAGGCTGTCCTCAAGTGTCAGAGGTTGCCAGCAGCTGGTTTGTACTGCATAGGGAGGAATCTGCTACAGGTTTGTTGTTATTAGGGCTGGCCCCTTATGGGATACGGAGAGGATAAGTTAGAAAAGGATTTGAGAGAGATTGAAATGGAATTTGTTTCAGGAAATAGACCTATTTATAAGCAAAATACTTGATAAATTAATTCAGAAGTTTTTATTTTATTGCAAACTAATTTCATAAAAGAGAAAAATCATAATTGTTAAATTTAAAATACAAATTTATTTTAAATAAGTTTAAAACAAAAATCATCTTAATTTAGGGTTGGCCAGCTAGAGAAAAATTTCTGTATTGGCTGGGCTTATTTGGTTGTCCTCTAGACCCTCATGCCATGATCCAAACTTCCTCCCCTTTTGATCTTAATCATTAGGCATCTGACTGTGGGCTCCGAAAATTCGCTCCCGGCCTTCCGATTAGGAGAGTTTAGATTAATGTCCTTCAAATTTTTAGAAGGTAGTTCTAGGTTTTCTATAAGCATAAGCACCTATAATTAATTACCCCTCTCAATGTTGAGAGAGAACTTCGATTAAATTTGTCGTTAGTCATTGCATCGTGTATATAGTAAAACAAGTGGTGTTTTCAGTTTAGATATTGAAATTCGTCATTTTTAACTTAAAGTGGATGATGGGGGAAATGATGATGCACCTGATCAAGATCTTATAGTTTTGTCTTCCTGGATAATCTCTAGTCTACTTAGTTAGCGGAGGTAGTCGACCAAACCTGATCGAAAGATTCTTGTTAGTAGTCATGGGTTGTTTCATCCCAAGGTAACATTGTAGACTGAGAGATCATTTGGGGTGGCGGTGGCGCTGCAGTGCGGTGGCGCATTGCATCGCAGTGCCGTTTGGGTACTAAGTTCGAACTACATTTTATTTGCATTTTGAGGAATATGCGGTGGGAAAGTTTTATTTTTCAACCCAACTTACCTACTTGTGATAGCGGTCAGCAGCTGCGGTTTGATTTTAATAAAATAAAAAAAATTTGTGTATCCACTGCAGCTTCTTCTACATCATCTTCACCGCTACTTTTTCATACAACTGTAGTTGTTCCAAACAGACCTTGAGTTGACGCTTATATAAGGAGATAATTTTAAGTCTACTTTAGTTGATAGAGAGTTTTGTTGACTATTAAGTGCACCTTATAATTCATAACTCAAGAGGCAAAGTCGTTTGGGAACACGGGCTACAGTCGACCGTAATATAATTGTGTCATTTGACCGCAAACCACCCGATCAGAGAGTTTTGATTGTAATCGCTTCATATGTGTATGTAAATTGGCTAAACCACATGGATAGAGGATTCGAGTCACATCCTTATTGATATGAGATTATTTGAGTGTAAATATAGTAATACATTAACTTGACATTGACTATTTTGTGAGTTAAAGTTTTTTTTAATTTTTCACATTCGATAAACAGTTGTGGAGGTGAATTGAGTAGATTTTGTTTAAATTTTAAGGTGATAAGTTTCATTTAAGTGATTCTTATAATTTTAACATTTTTCTTGAATATCTTGAAATTTATTGTAATTTAGACTTTAGATGATTTGGTTTAACGGTTTTAGAAATTTTGATGGTGATAATCTCTCCGGTTGAAGTGTTCAATTAACTCAACCATCATCGAAATGTAAATCTTATCAACTCTGTTTACCTAATAGAGGATTAGATATATAGCTAAAACCTGTAATCATGTTTTTATTCTTGAAACAAAGTGTTTAGGATTTTTATTTAATATGAAATTTCTCTATTAATTCCTTTGATGCTCATATGCAAATGTAGAAATAAATTATCTTTTTAGTGATTGAGCATTTAACTTACAACTAATCTTATTAACTCCCGTCCTCATAAAAAGAATTAGACTGGTTAAATGAGACATACGATTTCACCATGTAAGTGAGGCGGCGTGATTAAAAATACACATGATCAATAAATTAAAATTTGATTGTGAAAATATATATTTATTGATCGTTCAAATATATGTGTAGTTCTTGAGATAAGATTGGATGTAGATTGACTCTGATTTTAGCTTATGTAATATTCTCATATTATATGATTAAGCATTCTTATACTTGTTTATTTTAGATGTTTATGTGAATTATAGAAGATTTACTCATCTCTTAAATTACTCTCATGCATTTGATGTAATGGAATTGAACATAGTTCACTCACAATACATGCATTTTTATGTTATTTAAAATCTCATGCACGCATTTTGATGTAGTGAGACCAACCATAAAATTATCTTGTAGTGTATGTAGGCATTTAGTTTCATTGAAGTACTTGCATGAGTTTCAAAGTGCTTAGGTTGAATGGGTTATCTTATGATACGTGCAAAAGTTTTGTGAAAGACTTAATCAATGCCTTTTGTCTGCCAATATAAGTATGTTGCAAATTCATTAGTGTAAAGGAATTCTAGGTTTATGTTGTATTTCAAGATAATATATTATTGTACACTTGTCTCTCTAATAATTTGAATCCGAAAGATTTAATAGAATCGCATCTGTATTTGTTGATAAGTTGTTAGTTTTATCGTGAGATTTACTAAGATTCTTTTTGATTGCTTTGAATTCATTTAGTGTAATACTAAGCACAATCTGAGCGTTCATTAAAGAGCCTTGTTGATACCCATTGGTAAGTTATTTCATCTCTTAATGAACAATTGAGTTGAAAAATAATTTTATTTCAAGTTTGAGTTAGATTTTGCAATCACTTGAAGTTGAACCTTTATAGCTCAATGTGCTTGACTTGAATACTATGTTTGCTTAAATACATGAGATAACACAATCTAAGTATTCATTGAAGAATCGTTTTTATTTATTTGGGAGCTACTAAATTCAATGTTAAGTCATTTGCAGGTCTTATTTGGATTGCATTCATAATTGAAGGTTATGTTTCAATCATGTTGCAAACTTTTGATAATTCAATCATTTGTTCAATTAGATTTGCCTTTTAGATTGCTGGAATTGAGAAATTGCAAAGTCATATTTATGTTTATTGATATACCATCAAATTCGTTCTATTTGCTTTGCAATCAAGCAATCAAGTATCTTATAAGCCTCTTGTACTTCAATTATAGAGTCAATCAAAGTCCATCTAGTTATTTCAAAGTGACTTGTAAAATGAATTAAATATTTGGTAAATGATTGTTCATGTTCACGGGTAAGTGTCTGATACATTTTAGTTCCAATTAAGTTCGAATTTTGCAAATTTCTTGTCTCAAAACTTGGTGGATTCAAATTCAATTTAGAGATTAATCTAATTTTCAATTTTGTCTTTGGAGTTTTTTTTCTTGTTTTTTACTTAGGTCTCCTGTCACTATTCAATCCGGTGGCATTTTGGCTACCTCTTGGCATCATCCTCACGTAGGAGGATGTATTGGGAGTGCTATGCCTACCCAACACGTTCTTCTAAGCACAATGGTCGGCATCTTGCAATACCATGGTCATGGTCTTTTAACTTGCCATGCTCTTCTGACCGTTGTGAGGTCTTCAAACTAATAACGAAGCTTCAATAACATTTTCAAGATCTAGAAAACCATTTGTCTCTTGCTAATTACACATTAAGCCTTTGGTGGTCTTAGGAAGCTCAACCATTGCACTAATTCAATTGTATTGTCGTCTCTTCCTGAAACTTGGAAGATCTTGTTGTAGCAATCCAATCTGCTGTTGCAGTTACAGCTGTAATAAGATTTTGGCCCAGAAACCATACTAGTGGTGCTAGTTCAAGCTCGATAGTCAGTGATCTTCAACCTTCTTTCAAAACTAGGAGCCTCATTCTCCATGTCATTCAAATGCATATGAGCTAGCAACACATTTATGAAAATTATTTTTCTCAGGTGGCTTCGGTAACTAGCTTCTCTCCTTCTTCAATAGACTTAAACTAGCAAGCCAAAATTCACATGTTGTATATCTAGTTGGAAGAACATTAGCTACACGACAAATTGTGGCATATATCAATTTAGGGGCGAGGGGGAGTAACAGTTCCATAGAAGATTCACAATTGATGAGATTGCCTCCTCGAATGTCTGCTTCTTTGCAAGTTTTTTCTTTTTTTTGCAATGCAAGTAGCTCCTCCTCCACCATCTCCTCATATGTCATACTTAGATTTTCTCCTTTGCTTTAACTCCTACATCGATCTCTTGCTGGAAGGGAAAGGCGGGGAGAGGGGTCAAAGCTTGACAGGAGTTCGAGAGCTGTAGTGTAGAGAAGGCTGATGGGATGAGGGTTGTAGGGATTCAACTTGAAGAATCGAGGAATAGTGGAAGAGAAGCGGGATGAGGGTGAAGTCGTGTGGACTACAACCTAGCAAGAATGAGAGAGAGATGTTTGGGCTTGGGGTCATCGGCAGCTAAGTGTGACGACAACTACTAGATGGGGATCGGGTTGGAGATGAGAGGGAGGATAATGGTATCACTTGGGTTGCTGCCTCGCTACGGGTAGAGGGAGGAAACGAGATTAATGGGGGCAGCCTTCATGCCTCAATTAAAAATATTATCCATCCTTTTTTGTTTCATGCACTAAGGCATGGGAAAAGAGGCATGATGGCTTGTTATTGGCTAGAAAGGGCGGCGAAGGGATGGGCATTAGTGAAGGTTTGACAAATCATGTATGCAAGGAATTATGGAGAAAACGTTTTATACACTCCCTTTTTTAAAGTGCTTGGATGAGATGAGTAATTTGTTGGAAAGTTAGGCAGCTATCTTAATATATAGTAAGGTTAATACTAATCTTAGTATATAATGATAATGGTTATGGATTTCCTATCTCAACATAAATCAATATCCTATTAATATAAATTCATTCTTATTTCTATATAATTTACTTTGAAATTAAACTAAATTATATATTATTTAGTAATATTAGAAATAGTGATATAATTAGCATAATTCTATATCTTAATACTATATATGTATGTAATCATTTTTCATATATTTTTTTATTCATTATTATTTTTTGCTTTCTCAATGTACGCATCATCATCCCAAAATACATGTAAATTTTAGCGAACTTTCTCTTGCGATAACCTTGGGCAATATAGGTGTCTGTCTTAAGTAAGTTTGATGTTTTGGACGCAACAGCACATTTCATGATTAAAGTTCGTTTGAGTAACTTCGACATCGATCAATGCAATTTCAACCAAAATCGCACATAGTCGCATCCGAAACTCACCATTCGCATCGTGCTTAATTGAATAAATTGCAGAAGATTTCATCTGATAGGTTTCGATGTTTTGATAGCACCGTCACAGTAAAATTCATGAACGAAGATCATTTGGATGTCATCGAGGCCTCCTGACTTTGATGTGCACGAAATTGCATCAATGGCTTGTCTCTTCCATCAAGCGACTATTAGATGATGCAAGGGGCCTCTCTTAATTAATTTTAGTGTTCCAAACATAGTGGCACAATCAATTTGTAATCGAGGTTATTTCGATCATTTTCGATGACGATCGGGGCATTCCGGCTTCGATCTATGTAGTGACGCATCCGTAGTCTGTCGATTTCATAGTATTTACTTGATTCAACATATGAAATATATGTGGAGGTCAACATGGATTCCTATTGGCTTGATCTTTAATCTCAATAGTGTGGTATAGGACTCATCACTATTGATTGTCTCCATCAAGACTCAAGTGACCAAATCATAGAAATTTGAAAAATCATGATTTCTTTTATCTCTTCACAATTTGTGTAATCAAATAGTGATTATGGATGATCTTATTGATCATTCTCTTGAGCTGACAACATTAATAGAACATAGATGATATATTTGATAGAGAACATATGTTTGCTTTCATTTTTTATCATAAACTTGCAGTATCTGCTTTCTGACAATTTGTATTATCTACTCATCTTTAAAAACATCTTTCAGATGATATTATAATATTGTTACATTTTATCCCAAAAATATAGCAAAACTTGTATTTTCATTTTGCCGATTGTTTAGAAGTAACAAGTGTTGTTTTTCCTAGCCTCAGGACAAACTTATGGCTAGAATCAAGCCTCAAGCATTGCTTCTTCAGAGCAAAAAGAAAAAGGGCCCAGCTCTAGTCAGTCTTTCAACTATCATTACATGCAATCTTTTAGTCATCTTGGTTGTATTATCCTTGTATGCAACCTATAATCACTGGTATAGGTCAGTTTTTTATTTCTTTCTTTTTAAAATTTTTCTTAGTCGAAAGCAATCAGATCAGATGCTTGGGTGAATGCTAATCATTGCAGTCACTTGTCTTCATGACAAGTTTTTTTTTTTTGTGTTGGTACCTTAAACTGATGTGTATTTCCTGTTTTTGCAACATTGAACTCCATGCAGGTCAAGCAACCAACCTGGCACGGTATTAAAAAATTCTGAGGTACAGTCATTTTTTCTCGTTAATTTTCTCAGTTTGTATTGATTTGTTTTATATTGGTTGTTTGTTCTGTTGGTTGAGATGGTGATCACTTGCACTCTCATGTGGTGGCATTTGCATAATGCTTCACTCATCTTAGTTATCCTTTTCTGTTTCTACCATTTTTATTTGCATATAGAGTCACTATTATTAATTTTTATGGTTCTTTTCTTTTTTTGTGGTTAAAGCACTCCAACGATGCTGGGGAGCAGAAGAAATTTGATCTACCTGGCTATGCTGTAAGTTCTTTCATTCTGTTCTATCAAACATGTATTCTGCTAGGGCTACATTTTTTTTTTCTGTATCACGGTGCATTAAATTCCTGTGCTTTCTTATAAATTTCATCAGTCAAGTAAGTTGGAATTTTTTTATTCTGTTTATCAACATGTGCAAGATTAATACTGATTTGGTACTGTTTTACTTCTGCATAGCTATCCCAAAACTTATCCATCCACAATTTTGATTTGAGTGGGAATGGTCTGTGGGAAAGTCCTGCCTGCAATTGCACCCCACCCCGGTCATGGCTTTATGGCCATGGGGAACACACATGGAGTTACAAGTTATCTGTCGAGCTGCAGCAGCTTCAAATGTTAGAACACAATGCATAATAAAATATAAAGCTTACCCTGTTTTCCAAAAACCTTCCATACATTTTGGTTAGGAATTTTACGTAGTCCCATCTTTTACACAAACGCCCTTTGTGGCTTAACGATTGTGGGGAACACCTTTGTAGAGTTACAAAACATTCTCTATTAAGTTGTAGTGCCTTCAATTGGTGTACGCAACTCATATGCCTACTTCTCTATAGAGTTGCAATGGTTTTAATTCACAACACAAGTATTTTGGATTTTCTATGGGGAGATCTCTCACATTTTTGGGATCATTTGGAATCCCTTTTTTATTTATTTTGATTTTTTGCTTTATTTGTTATTTTGTTTTGCTTATATTTGGTATAAAATCAAAATATGCGTGTTGTCTTTTTTTTCGTTTTTTACTTTGAAGAGAATGAAGCTAGGTGTGGTGCGTGGGGGTGAGGCTAGTTAGAGGCGTGTGGCTGATGTGTCTGACTAGGAGAGAGGTTGAGCCCGCTAGGAAGCACAAGTCTTGGCCACTTGTGGGTCTGGGGTTGGCCAGCGGTGAGTGTGGGGTAGGTCGAAATGCTGGCACAGGGCAAGCTAGTATGTGAGATTGTGGTTGGTCGATGGCATGTGCTGTAATTACCCCAAAATTTTGAAAAAGTAAGATAAAAATTTCTTTAAAATTTTATGCCTCACTTTTTGCATGTCTAGAAAATGACTAAGTACATTTTAAATAAAATTTTATATTTCATTTTGATCATTTTGATATATAAAAATATATATGAATGATTGAGTTTAATAGCAAGTATTCACAAAAATCATTTTCCTAAAATTTTTAATTAAATTTACTATTCATCCAAATTAAATTTCTTCGATTAAGAGCATTTGTGTTGACAAATTGACAAATTGACAAACAGAAAGTTGTAATTGGTTATAAATTAATTTTATTACATAATTAATTAATTGTTAGAATATCGTTAGAAATTTTTTAATTATCCCTTCATTGGTTCATTCTTCTTCCCTTTCTTGTCATTGTGCTGTGGCGTGAAATATTGATTGATTAGAAAATAATTTAATTATATAATTAATCAATTATTTACTAAAATATTTTAAGAATATTCTCAATTTATACTTATCTTTTAACTAAACTATCTTTATCCATTTCATTTCTTCCCATTAGCATCACCATCAAGATTTTAAATTTTGCAATCAGATATTAAGGTATCTTCTGCCCATTAGGCTAGATGTAATATCAAGGCATTTTGAGACATAAGATTAAAAATTAAATTAATAAAAATATTAAATAGTAAGTAGCATACTAATATCAAAGTATGATATCAAAGTAAGATCATAACAAGTGAAAGTAAGCCATAACAATTAGTCTTTCTCACTTCCCATTTAACATAAATAACTAGTTTAAGTCATTATAATTTATGAATTCAAAATTTCTCACTTTCATTACTAAGTGGGTTTTTATTAGAATTATCTAATGAGAACATTAATTAAAATTTAAAATAATGAATATATTAATTTTAGAATTTTTATTTAATAAAGTTTTATGCTAGCCTTCTCTTTTATTTTCTTATTGACTTGTATTTATCTTATTCGTTTCTTCATCAGAGAAGTCAGTATTTGAATTGATGTAATTTTATTCTCATCTTTCACAAATCATTCATTATATGATGTCAAATCATTACAAACTATTGGATGTTCATCATTTCTATCTTTCAATCATATGATGGCATATCATTTCAAACTAATGGATCTTCATTATCTTCCAAAATTATCGTCTTTAAATGTTTATCTTTTAATCTTTTTTGTTACATAACATAAATCAATGAGTTCATCCTTAAGGTAGTATGTAAGATTAAGTTCAAGGATTGCAATATTTAAAATTTAGAAGTGCCATCTCTAAATTGAATTCACCACTTAATTATTTTTTTTTGGAAAAAAAATGGTATATATAAATTTTGTGGAATATGACCAATAAAGTTACATAAGGAATATTTTGCTATTATATTTTTGGCTTGTTGTTCAAAGAATTATTTTTTATTTCTTGAATCTACAAGTTGAAGATTTGTATTTGTTTTCTCAGTTGAATCACAATTAATCCATCCATATAATTGTACAAACCAAAATTTATTTTTTGGCTTGGTTGGCTTGTTCATAGCATATTGATGTTGAGTATTCAAATAATAGTTAGAGACGTGCAAATATCAATGCACCCGAAGCTCCCATTTCTCATTTATGTTTTCCCAAATTTTTTTTAGTTTCACTTATCTCTCAAGTTTTGTGCTATTAACACATTTGCCTCATTTATATGCATTTGAACACTATACTTTCATGCTGGAAGTTTTTATTTTTCATTGAGGGTTTTTTAGACCCTCTACCATTTTTTCATAATCTTAAACTAAAAATTTTATTCAATAATAGAATATGAAGATAAAAATAAGGTAAACAAAGAAAGCAAAAAAGTTTAAAAAAGAAAAAAAAATGTTGATGGGTTATATTGACAAGAAAAGGACAGGAGGTAGAGAAGCAACAATGGGTGTGCAGTGCAGTAGCTGTTGTAGGATATGGTTGGCAGTGTGAGCAGCCTTGCGTTCAAGTGCAGTGACAGTTGTGAGTGAAGAGGTGCGTGCAATTGGGAGTCTCGATATGTTTGTTTTTTATGTATTAAATTTATAAATTAAAAATTTTTAATTACTAACACCCTAATTTTTGAGGTTTATGCCTTCTACAAGTTGCTTAAAGTCGCATCTTGAGGCATGCCTTAGCCTTACTGAGGCATGTCTCATCAAGACAAGGTGAGGCATACACCTCATGGCCTTTTTTCGAAATTGCACTGAGGTGAGCATTGAAGCAGATCTCTTATTACAGAATTTTAAATAATGATTATGATTAATATAAATGTTTTCTTCAACAGCACCTTCACCACCATCAAGAAAAAAATAATCAAGAAAAAAATACTATTTACAAAGTTGGCTTATCGAGTAAAAACATAGTTAACCACATCATTTGTCTCGGCCATATCATGGTGTGTCTTGGTCTTGTTTGACTCTTATTTTTGGAGTAAAACATATGAGACACTAATTTTAGTGTGTCAAACGCATGCTAGGATGTGTTAGAGGCATGCCCAAGTTCTAACATGTGCACATAAACTTTTTTTAGTGTGAAAAGATTTAGAAAGGAAGATCTTAAGAAGTTTATTCAGTCTAAGTAAGGTTTGTTTGTAAGAGCTTTCCATAGAAACAATGTTTACTTGTGGAATTTCTGGTATGGCCATAAAAAGTAATCACAGTTAGAAGTACGATACAATTATTAAATGCCTGAGAACTTTTATAAAACATGCTGTCAACAAATAATAAATTGAAAATTCACTTTATGCATATAGAATCCATGAATATTCATAATTCACGGTTACAATCAAAATTTTAAGATAACATAATTTATTGTGAGCTATTTTTATCTAAATCCATGAAACATATTAAAACCGTAGGACTGCATCGTCTTCAACAATAAAATCTGAAGCCAATTACCAAATGCACGATGCAAGCCAATATCTGCATATTCACTTTCTTCATCTGTTATTTTACCACTATCAACATGATTATATGAACATTAAAATTTTGCAATGCATTTGAATGTCACTTTCAGTGGTTTCATATTAAAAACATGTTAAAAAAGGACATACATTGGCCTGAACAAGAATTTGAATTAAAGTTCTGATTAAACTTTATTTAGCCTTATTAATTAGTTATTAAGAATGATCTTAAGCAAGAAAAAAAAGAATGATCTTAAGCAATATTAAATTAAGAACTGTTCATTACCTAATTACTAAAATTAGACACTAATAACACCTTATTGATCTTAAGTTTGATACTAATAAATGGCTAATTATGTGTATTTTAGCATAATTAGTATACAATTCTTTCAATGAATCTAATTAATTGAAACAATCAGTTGCTCTTGCTTTCAAAACATAAGAAAAGATAGTGTTTTCAGAGTTTCTGGAAACAACCTATTTTATTTTTGGTAACAAGAAATGAAGACATGATTGCTATCAAGTGTTTTTTTTCTTACTTAAGCACCTAAAACAAAAATAAAATTCAAGGAATCCTTTTGACATGGGCATATTGAAATCAATGAGTTTTGAGTTTCTCACAACTGTTTATTTATTATTTGAGTTGTATACTTATTCAGTCAGTTTGGGAAGTATCTTTCTTTTATTAATCGCAGCTACAGCCAATCTGAATCATGTCATGGGCCCATGATGCACTTGTCCACCATTTATTCTTTTATTTAAATAACAAATTGTAACTGTTTCTTTTAATTTTTGGCCTCTGGTTATACTTATGTGTGATTGTTAATGTTACCCTTTTGAGGCAGGCATATAAATAGTTATGAATTTCTCATAATTTCTTCTTTAGTAAGTATTTTCTGTTTTGTGTAGGTCATAGAAACATCCAAGGGTTCAGTCACTGTGGAACTTCATAAAGATTCCTCCCCAGAGGTTGTGGACAAGTTTCTTGATTTGTGGTATACCAAAATTATTATGCAATCTCTTTTCTTGTAACCGTGACTACTATTTTCTTTCATTTCTGTGAAGTCTACTATATCAGCATCATGAAAGTTGCTACTGTTTATACAGTCAAAAAGGATACTTCAAAGGAATGCGTTTTCATCGTGTAATAAAGCACTTCGTCATTCAAGGTGGGGATCCTCACAACATTGGAGCTACTGAAGAATGGGCTCTCCATAGAAAATCTAATGGTCAGCTTGAGACAAGGTTTGATACATTGTACACATGCTTAATAATATTTTCATGCTATTTATTTTTTCTTGCGTGAGTACAAAGAAAAGGATGATTGCATTATGCCAATTTACTTCTGAATTTGCACAAACTTCGCCATGTTGTTTCTATCAATTTTGATGATGTATGTGGCTTCAACAGCCCAAAGCACGAGGCTTTCATGCTTGGGACTTCAAAAGCAAAAGCAAATGCCAAAGGATTTGAGATCTTTATTACTACTGCACAAATTCCTGACCTAAATGATAAACTTAATGTGTTTGGGCGGGTCATCAAAGGGGTGGATGTTGTACAGGTGACAGTCTAATTTATTCTCTCATTTTGATTGTCTATTTTGTGGTTTAATTTGAAATCAAATATAACAATATACTCCATAACCTATTAAATATCCAAATGCTATTAGTTGTCATTATCATATATAGTTTTGGTTCTATCTTATATAGTTTGATATTGACACCTTTGGTGCTGGACGTGAATAAACTTTGGAATATGACAGGACAGCAGATTAGTGATATTTAACTCATAATTTACTTTTTTCTGAAGAATGAACTCGGAAATGTAGGTGAAAACATCAAAATTTTTTGTAATGATTATTCCAATTCACTCGAGAAATGATGTATGGATGTTCTTTGAGTTCATGGTTTGTATCTAATGAATTCCCGTTTAAACTTAAAAAAAATTATGTAAGCATTGAGAGTTTCCACGTTCATCCACAATTATTTTATATATCTATACAACTTTCTTAATATCCTATGCAACTTCAATAATCATCCTACATTACTGAAATAACTAGGATGACACAAAGCTTTGAACAATCCTGGATAAGCTTTCATGCCGTATTGAACATATACCATCTATTTTATGGTGCAATCTCAACTCGTTCTGATATACTAGTTTCCTAGCTTGAACAAATTGAGCTTTTCTCCCCTAAAATTCTACAGAATGAAGGACTAGCCCTTTTTTATTTTTTTTTCACTTTGATTATCTTCTTTTTACTCCTTGTTTTTAATGTTAAATACTTTTCTCTGTCTCATTGATATCCTCTTCTCTGACTTTTGATTTCCCTTCTTTCTCTCACATTTTTCACCAATTCTCACAATTCACTTCGCTGTGTCCCAGTTGCCTATTTATTTTTTCCCTTGCATGGCTTTTTGGGGAAGCGGTTACTCCAAACAATGGTCATCATAGCTCATCATCTTTCACCTTGCAACGGGTGAGCTAACAACCTGCATTAGTTGAAAGTATGCGGTTTTTTAATCATTATTGGAGAACCCCTAAATGCTATTCTCCAAAGAAGTCTGACCTTAGAGCATGAGTCACAAACTCCATATTTTACGATGGTTAAGATCCATCTAAAAGGGTGAGAATGAGCTGCTTCTCTCCACATTTGAGGGGGTGGTGAACCTACTAATAAGCCTTTTCAAATTAGTTAAGGTGTTATGTGGTTTGTAGTATTTAAAATTTTGTGCATTTTAAATGCATTTCAAGATAAATTTGCTATTTTTAAAATACATTAAAGTTATTCGGGTGAGTGTAAAGAAAATGATGATCTCTTTTTTATATTTAATTTGAAGTAAAATAAATTAGCATAAAGTAGAGGCGAATGTGGTTGGTGGTGGGGGAAATAGTTTTTGCAACTTGCAGATTGTACTGATGAACAACAATAGGGTGGCAACTGTTGGCAAGCATTTGGCGGTGGCGGTGTTTGACAGTGATGGCTAATGGTGGCATCCTATGGTGGCAAATAATGGTGCTCGATGTGGTAGGGTGGTCTCAGTAGCTAGATGTAGCCGGCGACCACATGCGGGAACGAACCTTCACACGTGTGGTGTATTTGGAGTTTGACTAAAATCAGGTTAATTTTAAATGCTTTGAAAAAAAATAACTGAAGGATGAATTCCAAATACATTAATAATTTTCTTTCCTTTTTTTCATCAAAGCAAACAAAACATTTTTTAAAAGATGCCTTTCTTTTACTTTGCATCTCTTTTCATCAAACCAAGCAACTCTTAGATATTTTTGACATTCTGTTATTGGCAAATTGCATATGTAACAAGACCTCTTTTTGTTGCAGTCATAGGTTCCATGATTAGGGAGTGTTGTAGAAGAATATGGGTTTTATACACATTTAAATTGCACCTAATTTTCACCAACTAATAGTTGCTAAAATTTAGGTGTTTCGCTGTGATGTGTGACTAAGCTTGGTTTATATATTATTTATTTTACTATGTGTAACATTACTCATCATTGTTTAACAATAGATGCCATGCGCCGCACCCTATAGATTTTTATGTAGCCAAAGATGCTCCTCTCACTTCTCTTCCTAAAATGAATGCGGGGACTTGGAACTACTCCATCGGTTACTCTAATGTTGGGTTGATGTATGCAATAAACCTAGGGGTGTAAAGGAGTCAAGTCGAGCTTGACTCGGACCTAATTTGAGTTTAGCTTGGTTCCTTGTTCGCTGGCTTGAACTCGAGCTCAAAGGTGAAGCTTGAGCTTGGCTCATAACAATAAGGACAAGCTCGCAAGTCGGCTTGTTAGGTAAAACCAAAAAATATCACCAAAGAAGATGAAGATGGCTGCAGAAGCTCACGTTCCTGTACATAGAAGGTTCTTTTAATCGCTAAAATTTTGGAGGGAAAATTTAATTACCAAAGGAAAATTATTAATATTCTATTAATAATTAAAAATTTTGAAAAAAAAAACTTACCAACTTTATTCAAAAAAGCTATCGCCAGAGCAGATATTTTCTGTAAAGCAATCCTTTTTTTTTTGGAAAATTGCAACGACTCTTTTTTTTATTAGTTTTGATGCAATGTCCAAAAAATGCCTTTTTTTCTTGGAAAATTGTAACTGTATATATATATATATATATATATATATATATATATATATATATATATATATATACACACACACACGAAACTTAGCTTGAACTTGAGCTCAAGCTCGTGGCTCAATAAGCTCAACTCACGAACTCGTTAATGAGTCGAGTCCCCTAAATAAACCTAGTCACTTTCATTGAAGATATCTATAGAAGGTTTTTACTTTGCTTTTGAGGCATCACTCTTATGTAATTGTGTGCAACTTATAATAAAGCCTTAAGTTTCACTAATAAAGTTTGTCCTAATGACTTTCTTGCAAGTAGCCTCCTCAATCTTGTCCTCCTTCCATCAATAATTTGCTAGTTTCTCCGACTGTTCGTATTTGTTGATGGTTTGCGAGGATTCACATATGATGTTTATTAAAACGTCTTTGCTCATCATAAAGCGATGCTGTATGGTACTGCATCAAAGGTCAATTTTAGATACTATCATTCTGAGGAGAGGTGTCAGCTGATATCCTTACTGTATGGTAATGCATTGACCATAGCTCATATTATGTGGCATTTGTTTTTACAATGCGGAGGCTTTAGAAGATTAAATATAAGGTTGAAGTCGAAAAAATTGATTAGGGTTTTTCCCTCTTCATGTTTGCTTAGATTGATTATATGCTCTTGATTTAGCAAGCTAGTTTATGGCTCATCAGTGATTTCTTATGTTAAGTTGTAGACATCAAATTTTACCTTGATTCAAGAAAGAAGTCTTTGTTCGTAATGGACACCAAATTTCACCTTGATTCAAGAAAGATCGAAGTTTTTGTTGGTTAAGGTCAAATTCCCAAATCTTACCCTTGTGTTTTTGATATGCTTGAACATTTCCAAAGCTAGTGAGTTGGGTTATAGAATCACTTTTTCTAAGATATGTATTAAGGTTCTAGCATCTTTGCAGTTTTTTGACTTTGTTTGCCTAACTTCAATTATCTCCCATCATCATGCCCTATGCTTAGTCCACCTTGCCACCTTTACCAATGGTCTGTAACTTGTTTTGAATGCAACAATATAGTATTCCTTTGAAGTTTTGACTAATAGTAGGTTGCAATTACTTTCTTCACATCAGTTCAACAAATCTAACCCAAGGCCATAGTAATGACTTATTTGTGACACATTTTGCACATTAGAGGAAAGGCTGCACATGGAACAAGATGACATAGGCAAGGTTAGGGCTATAAGAAGTACTTGCAAAATTGATTGAATCAACCAGTTCAAATTGAGAAAGTGACCCAGAATGAGAGTTTGGTAAATTCATAATAAGTTATGGTGCAAGCCTTTTTTTTAAATTTCCATCACAAAAATCTTAGTTAGTTCACAATTTCATCTATTAGAATTTCTAGAATTAGCTAAATTAAAATGCTTAAGGCCGTTTGGGATGGCATTCTGCTGGCAATGCAGTTCAAACCTCATAGCTTCAGGCATTTGGCAAATTGCGGTGCGTTTTAAAAAATCTGCAACAGGAAAGCTGTGTTTTTCATTCTGACTTAGCCAAGTGTGGTGGTAGCCAGAATGTTGTGGTTTGATTTTGTGAAAATAAAAAAAATTTGTAGTACCCACCACGGTTTTTTAAACAACAGCTTTTTCTGCAGCAGCTCCACCACTATTTTGTTCATACAATTACAGCTATCCTAAACTGATCTTAAGTCTCATTTTCTTTTTTGTTTTTATGTATTATTTTTCTTACTAATCTAACTTGCTCTTTATCCTCTCATTGTTGGTGTCGTTGTCACTTGAATCCTTTTATGTTAAGTAATATCTTTGTTGTTTTGCTACTTCCTTTTGTTGCTACTGTCATCGTTGTCATCACTATTACTTCATCGTTTGTCGGCTTCATCCTTACCATTGCCTTTTTCTGAATGTTTGCCTTAACAATTGCATTTGTCCTTTTCTCATCTTTGTTATCTCCGATTATTATTTTTATACCTCATTGCATTTGCCTTCCCCTCTCATCCTTGTTTGAATTTCCTATAATTATGAAGATCAATGGGAACCCTACATGATGTCAAGTGTCTTAGGACTTAAGTTTACTAATGTAAATCTAGGTTGAAATGGAGAAAATATGCATTTAAAAGCCATAGTAGCTGTCTACCAACTTTAATTAAGGCAAAAATATCCTATTATTTAATGAAAATTGGAAAGCACATGAAATTCATTCTAAATTATAATTTAAAGATCATCTAATATAAAATTTTACAATAAATTTAATATCAATGAAAATGATTTCAATGATCATGTTTTATAATGTAATAAGAAAATCTAGTTTGTGGTGAGATTTGACCAACTCTTAAGTAGGTTGCAAAGCGAAGAATTGAGCAGGCCTGTTGTTCAAGCTCGTTTGGATTGAGCTCAGGCTCTCAGCTCGATTCAGCTTTTAGGATGGTGTTCGCTCAGCTCAACAACAACAACAACAAGCTTAATCCCATTGTGGGGTCGTTTTTAATCCTTCGTCCATTGTGTCCATTATGTGATTCTCCTAATTCAAGTATCTTAGATCATTATATACATCTTCTTAGGTCTAGGTCCTTCTTAACATAGGCCCTATCCCATCGTCTTCTGGATTGGATGACTGTGGCCAGTCTCCTAATCTTATCTACCGCTACTCCTTTGCTACACCAGAGCCCCGCCACATCTCCCAGAGTGTCTCATCTCATCCTTATCTTGAGTCTCTTCTCTTTTATTGGCACATTACAGTCATAGTGGTCTTACCACCATCTTATAAAATTTTCCCTTAAGTTTAAGTGGAACTTTTCATCACATAATGGGCCGATGCATTCCTCCACTTCAACCATCCAACTTCTCTAATAACATCTCCATCTATTTCACCATCATTTTGGACAATAAATATCTCATTTTATTTCTTGATCAATGACATCACAAGTCTATCTACAACTAAAATTACACTCCATATATTCGCTTTAGATCTACTTAAACGAAAACCTTTAGACTCAAGTTGACCATAAATCAAGTTTACGTTGGACTCCTCAGTCTTATCAAGAAGAATGTCATCGACAAAGCATACACCAGGTACATCTTCTTGTAAATGCCTCGTGTACATATAACTAAAGTAAAAAGATAAGGGCTTAATGTTGATCCTTGATGTAATCCAAATAGGAAAATATTTTGTCAATCCTCCTGTGTTTGGACAGTATTTCAGTATCCTATCCATATATAATATTAACTCTTTTCGTTCTAGAACTCTCAAAGAATCTCTTGAGACTTTATCATAATCAAATCAATAAATATCATGTATAGATCCTTCTTCTTTCTATGCTTCTATCAACCCTCTTAACAAATGTATAGCATCCATAGTAGATCTACGGCATGAAACCAAATTGTCGAAACTTACATCAGTAAATGCTATTCATTACTCTCTCCCATAATTTTTAATGTAGCACATTAACTTAATTCCTCTATAATTTGCACTCTTGTGCATCACCTTTATTCTTAAATATAGAATAGACTCTTTCTCCACTCATCTCTTTAGTCTTTAAAATAACATTAAAAGATTTGTAAGTAGAAATTCTTGATCTCTAAACATTTCCACACATCTATTGGAATATTATCCTCTACTTTTCCATTTTCATTTCTTTAAAGCTTCACTAACTTCGATTTACTAATCTGACGATAGAAATGAAATTCTATTATTGTTTAGGGTATTAAGGTTCTTAAAATCAATCTTTCATCGCCCATTGAAAAGTTTATCAAAATATCTCATCCACCTATTTTCATATCTTTTCTAAGAAAAGCATTTTATTATTTTCGTAATCCCACTTGACTGTCTTTCATCTCTCTCTTCTTGGTAACTTATACATACATCTTTCACCTTCTTTGGTATCTAATCTATTGTATAAATCACTAAAAGTAAAAAATATATTCTTTTCTTAATCTCTACAGCCACTTTATATCTTTCTCTCCAATTTTACATCTCCAAGTTTTATAACAATCTTCTTGTTTTTTATCTTTATTTAAAAAGAACTTCCTTTGATTCTCCAAATACATCTTTGCTTTCACTGAATTTCACGATATTTTTTCCCACATAACGTTAAGATCTTTATGAACACCCCAAATTCTAATATCTTCTAAATTGCTTAAAAAATATTTTTATTTGTGTTCTGTCATCATTAATCCTGCGTTATTTATTTCTCTTACAACCTTTCATCTTAAAATCTAAAATCTAATAATGGATGTTGGTCTTAAAATTTCATGACCTTCTACAATCTTTCTGATTTAAACGATCTATTTTTCTTATCGATAATCGTCAATCAGATTTTCTTTCGATCCATTTTTATAAGTAATAATATGTTCTTCTTTCTTAAAAAAGTATAAGAAATCGTAAACTAAATCCCAATATAGTCTCATTATTAGTAACTCCAAATCCATAAACGTGAATCTTTAAAATCTTCTACTACTCTACCAACATGTCCATTTAAATCTCTCCAATAAATACTTTTCTTCGAGGTGTCATTGTATTAATCCCTCTAATTCATTCCAAAATTTTTCTTTTACGCTTACCTCCAAGTCCAGAGGAGCGTAGGCATAACGTTGATAATCTTGGTATCAGATAATCTTCAAAATTTATTTATCTTCTAATCTCGTTATTCTTGATTTTTATCTATAATCCTTTTCTCCATTTTGGTTCTTTTTAATACCAAAGTTTAAAACCTAAACTATCAATCTTCCTACCCATTTAGTTTCTTGAACACATAAAATATTTATCTTTCTATGTATAATATCTATTAATTCCATTAATTCCAGTGATCTCTACCTGATCTCTAATTCAATTTCATGGACTAACTTTGCGCATCAAATGTGAACCCTTGCTTATTTAACATCGCAGATCACGTGACTCAGCTTTTTTCATCAGCGTATTCATACATCGCTTGGGGACGCCTAGCGTCTAATGATTTAAAGGATTCATGTAGTGATTATTTCGACAAATTTTTCGACTACCTAACGCAACCTCCACTTTTGCATCCGACTTGGGAGGCAATGTTCAAGCTCGAGCTGTTTAAAAATTATGTTCGAGCTTCGGCTGAACTTCTTTGGGTTTAGACAAGTTATACACTTTAACCGTTTAATGAAATCATAAAGCAGCCTTAATCGGCTTGTATCGGCGTAATCGCTTTTATCTGATGTCGTTTATGACAAGAGAGCCTTTATGAACAACAATCGCGTTATCGAGTTCTATGAAATTGTTTTGGTATAAATAATCTGTTAGCGAACATGTCTGATAACATTTAACTTGTTCTTTCAGTATTACAAAGTGTTGGCTTCGTTCGATTAATTAAATGAGCGAGCACGTAAATCATCGAGTCGAGTAGCTTGTTGAGCATGGTTCATTTGCCAATACACAAACCTATAACAATTTATATGGATGAAAGATAATAAAAATATATATATCACCAAATGGAAGGTATATAAAAAAAAGGCTTTATACTGATTTAAAGAGAAAACTTATCCTAGAAGTTGTCATCAACACACTAACTCAAAAAATTCATATTGAACCAACAATACACAATTTTGCTAGGAAATCTAAAATTGTAATAAGCAATAGACGATTAAGATTTACATGCTTTTTATAATCACAGAAGAGTCTAAAATTGAAAACTTATTAAAATCTGGAAATCAAATACAATAAAATTTACAATTTTAGCAAATTATGTAAGTAATTAATACCATATTCATATTATAATACTCAAATTGGAAATCTCGAATTCATGGTGTTCTTGCTTAGTAAAGAAATTACATATAGAAAAAAATAATGAAAATTTCATTAATGTTTATGCCAAGTTCTTTTTTAACGTTTTTGCCAATGTTATATTAGCCATAAGTCTTCTTGATAAAAGAAATAATGATATCTTTCTCAATTGGTGATTGGAAAGAGTAGAACCTCACACTTGTAACAACTAAATATAGCAATAATGAAGCAACACTTTTAACGAAAATAGAGGTTCACTATAATAAAACTAGATAACTAAACTAACGCAAACCTACCACATTAGTAAAACTGATGGGATAACAATCTATCCTCTATAGTTATCATCATAGGTGCACTAATATTTTGAAAAATAGAAAGCTATAAAAGTAGAGACAACTAAAGTAATATCAAAATTCAAAATGTCAATGTGTTTGTCTAAGTAGTTATAATTTATGCCTTTGTTGAGTATAACTTTAAATTTACTACAAATCTATTAATGTCAAATTCAATGAGTGGAGCATTTGATAATTTTCAATGAAATATGTGCATAATACTTTCTATAAAGTAACTCATAAATCATCACCAGTAGGTTTGTTGCATGCACCAATGGACTAGATATCTCTATATCTATCATTAGTAGTGGACACAATCTCATTATTTAATATTTCTCTAGAGCAAGCTAAGTAGAATTATCTAGTAAACCGGCATACGCAAATTGACAAAATGAGAGTGAAAAGAAGATGAGAATTCAAGATATATATTATTGATTCATTAGATAATATCAAAATTAAACACATTGTAGGTTGAACTAACGTTATAATTGTTTACAAATTTTCAATTTATAACATTTTTTTCAATGCATTTCTTAAATTTGATATGACCCCACCTTTTTAGTATTTAATTTCTTAAAGATGTTTCTAATAAAGTCTTTCAAAATTTAGAGGTAATATTAACTTGGAACATGGTTAATATTTCACATATCTTATGTTCACATTAATAGTATGCATATAATTATCCTAAATAAAAATTAGTTTTTTAAAAATTTTTATGCAAATCTCCCAATTGTCTATTATGACATGATGGTAGTGACTAAACTCCTAAAATATTGATATATGCTTTAAGAGAGACTAATAAAGATACTATAGTACATCACACAAATATGGTATGGTTATATGGATGAACAATTTTTTTAAGTGTACATGCATAGCACACAATTCTTATATATTTATATATATGACACTTAAACTTTCATATTTACTTAAATAGCACTCAAATTTTTATTATTACATAAAAACAACACCATCATTACTTTTTTAAAGTGAAATGCACCTTTTTATGCATAGGAAAGTGTTATTTTTGTAAATATCAAATTTTAGGTGTTAGATATGTAAATGCATAAGAATTGTGTGCTTTGTATGCAAATTTCCCTTTCTTTAAATAACACTATACGCCAAATGGTGTAAAAACTGGTTGTGATTAATTATGTGCTTTTAGATTTGATCAAATAAATAGAGTTTTAAATTTCAAGTTTTTATTAAGGTGCCAATCTTTAATAAGCGAGCTGAAATGTTGATGCAATATAATCTTTTTTCACAACATTTTTTTTATAATTTTTATTAAATTACCATAAATGAAGTTGATTTATGTTTGATTTATAAACTTAATGACAAATTTAGCAGATACTTCATAAAAAATTATGTTATTAGGTTGTTCAATTCATCCATCAATTATAATAGTTTTTAATTTTATAAGAAGCTCATGTTCAAATATGATATCATGCCTAATGTTAACTTTAAATATAAATTCCAATTCAAAATGTCAATTTCAGACACAAATGTTCACTTTTTGTTCAATTAATATGTTTAGATTCATGAATCTAACTGCTAATCATCATTTACATCTAAAATTTCAATTTTTCATCAAATGAATTATTATAAATTGCAGTTTCTTCAATTGGATCAACTTAAGTTTCTTGGATTTGTGTCTGCTATTGGATTTTAGATGAGATAATGAATTTTATATAAGGATAGTAAATATAGATGTGATGGAACGATTGTAATATTTTCAAGGTTTGAAACTATATATAAAGCTTTGGATAGTACTTTTGTTGAATTATAGTTCAATTCTTTTCTTAAGGCGTTTAATAAAACCAATGATGACAGCTTTATAGTTTTTATGAATTATTTGCTGCACCTATAAACGTTGCATGATATTCAAACATATTATAATACCTTATTTATATTTCTTTAATTGGTCATGTAGTTGGTCCTTTTGTTCAAGAAGTATAACAACAACAATAAGCCTTTATCACACTATGTGGGGTTGGCTATATGAATCTTCTTTTCCATTGTGTCTTATTAAGTGTCAAATTCTCATATAATTTTAATAAATAATATCATTTTTATACTATATAACAAAGTCTTTTTAGGTCTACCTCTACTTTTCTTAATATAGGTTGAATTTAACACATCTACTCTCCTAACTAGGTCATCGAATGACTGTCGTTTTATGTGACCAAACTATCTAAGGCAACTCTCTAGTCTTATCTATCATTGGAGCTACTCCACCTTTTCATGTATATATTCATTTTGTTCAAGAAGTGACAAATATTATTCTATTAGGTTATATTTCATTTTAGCCATATGGATTTAGTCGTAACACTCTTCTATAATGAGATTGCTTATTAAATTTTAATTTAGCATATTTTAGAAATCAAACAAATTATAGCATTCATAAATCTTTTAAATTGTCAATTCCAATTTGAAAATTCTCTGATATTATACCTTCCATTTATTGTATAAATACGAGTCTCATTATTCTCACATTTTTGGTGTTGTGAATCATAGTTTAATATATTTGTTTACTTTGCATATTTTATTATTTTGTTAATTGACCCGATTATTATGTCCTTGTAATTAATTTGATGTTATAACCTTAAGCGATGGTATTAGATTTGGTGCAAGACATCTTAGAGTATAGGGTTTACTAGCTTGATTCTAGGATGAGATGAATTAAACATGTGCACAAAAGTTAAATTATTAGTCCAATGACTTTAGTTTAGGCAAAAAGGTTGTCTTTTTTGGTGGAATATGAAAAAAAATGTAAATTTTACTCCAAACAAGAACTTAAAGATTGTTTACATATAAATTATTATAATAATTTGAGATGAATAAAAATCATATGTTGATTAGGATTTACATTGCAAGAAAAAAAATTTAGTTTGCAATGGATTTGATCAAAATTTAATTACATTTTCAAACCAATCAAAAATATTGTATAGATCAAAGATAGTAATGAAAGAAATCATCATATAGATGGTTCATGCCTTATACTGGTACAAAGAGAAGGCTACCTTAGAAATTATCATTAACACTTGCACCATATTTTAAGGGGTTGTTTGGTTGTAGGATTTAAGCCGGATTTAACTTAAATCCAGCCAAACGATATTTTTGGATAAGTTAAATCCCCTGCTTTTGTAATCTCGATAAAGCCGCTTTCGTAAGTTAAATCCGGATTTACTAAATCCTATAGCTAGGTGAATTTACGAGATTTAGAGTAGCAGGAGCTCGCGAAGGAGTGTGGGAGGGAAGACGAATCCACCTTTGCTACATCTCTCTTCTCTTTTTTGAGCAGCAACGAAGCGAAAGGAAGGAGTGCAAAGATGAGGGTTTAGAATGCCGAAATCCCATCAATCCCTTCCCTTTTATTATTATTTATTTAATTTTAAATTATTTAGATAATAATTAATTAATATATTATCTTAGATTAATTATAATTTAATATAATTGGATGTAATTGAATGATATATTATATCATTATGATTATATTTTAGTTAAATTAATTATGATTGTTATTTTTATGCAAATAAACTAAGTAGAAATGATTATTTAATTCACTCATTAATATTCTCAATCATATTCTCAACACACAGGCGAATTATGTATTTTATTGATTATTTAAGTGACATTTAAGAAGGATATGTTAATCGATATCATTTGCTATTTTTTCGTTGTGCTTTTATAATTACTATTCGAGTATCCATTATATATTATTTTTTATAATTTCAATTAATATTGTCATCTATATTACTATTGTATTTTTAATTACTTGGCTTACGTTTTCTTGACTTAATTATTTAATTAGTTTTTTTTAATTTTATTTTGTGATGAAAAATGTAATAAAAAATAACCTTTAAATATTTATTATTTAAATATTAAATGAAATAATTAACTTAAATCTTGATATAAGTAACCAAACAATAGCACATGATTTAACTATCATCATACGAAATAGTTTTCTGGATTTAACTTTAACAGGATTTACTTAATCCAGATTTATTGGATTTTACTAAATTCTACTTGAGTTAAATCCTATGTGCAGCCAAACAATCTCTAAGAATTCAATCTAATTAGCTCCCATAAGTTTGAGAGAAAATTTAGAATTATATTTAACAATAAAGTGGAAAATATATATGACTCAGTATCTATATTTATAACCATAAAAGATGCCAAAATTGACAACTTCTTAATAATCAAAATAAAACACAATACAACTCACGATTTTGGTAAATCTCGCAAGTATTAACAATTCTAGATATTCCCAATATCATATTATAGCAACAAAATTATTATGTAAAAAGGACATTGAGCAATTCCATTTCAAGTTTCACAGAAAACAAATTCTACATCCCATAGTGGCCATAACTCATGATCTTCCAAAGAAATTAAAAAAATTGTCATTTAGCTATTGTATTAGAGAAACAACAATAACATGTTTGCCAATCAACAACTTTATGAACAATATATTGACACACACTTGCAGCAGCCAAACATAACAATGAAGCAACGCTTGGAGAAAAATGAAGGCTCATTGCAGCAAAACCAGAGAACTAAAGCAACATAGAAGCCAGCCACATAAATAAGACTTCTAGAAAACAAATTGGTTCTTTAAAAGGGTCATCATCATGAGGCTGTTTACAATAAAATAAATTAGAAAAATAAAAACCATGCAATGTGAATTTTCAGAATCTTGTGTGCTCATCTTAACGCTTTTAATTTACATTTTCGATGAATATAGGCATTCAGATTTTCATTACTGCCCTACCTAGATTTGTAGTTCCGTTAGTTTGAGTCTAACACATAACTAGTCAGGATCTTGTTCGTACAAGTAAGAAGTAATCAGCATTAGATTCTAATATTTGGTTGAAAATTATTCGGACAACTCAAGTTGTATCATTTGGTGTGGTGATTCTTTTTTACCTTATTTTTGCTTTTCATCCCATCTTTTTACTAGGAATTTTCACATCTCACTCTATGAGCTCCCTGATTTTATAATACCTTGTTTTCCATTGTCTCCATAAGATCATAACATTCTTCAATTTTCCACCACTTTTATTGCCACTCCCACATTCTTCAACCACCTGTACTTCTACCGGTTGCACCACTTATTTTTCACAGCATACCTCTCTGTTCATTCTAAACTTCCACCACACTAATCCAAAACTGCTTTTTTGTCACTCTGGATCATATCTACTTTAAGAACTATTTACTTCCCTTCAATTGAAAGTACCTTTCTTGGGTTGTTTCTAGGGCCTTGCTAAGTCAAAGCCTTCTATATTGTTCCCTTTCTAGCTCTTTGTTTAAGCAAAGGTTTAAAAGTATGCTCACAAGCATATGGCTCTTTGCTCATTATTGTAGCCTTATTTTCAAGCTGACGGCAATTTAAGGTTTTTCTTAGAGATAGAATGTTTCTTGCTGGATGAGGATCTCCTTGCTATTGCTAGACCTAAAAGTGTGAGAGCTCCCACCTCTTGATGGAGGCTTCGTAGGCAGTGCAACTGGTAGAAACCTTATTCCTAATGTAAAGGAAAGATGAAATTCACTTCTTTTACCAGCATGTGTGATTGCAGGGTCTTTGCTATGATAAAATAAATGAACGGCTCCAAATTAACCTTTATCTTCTCCATTTCTTAAGGCACAATAAGTTCTTTTTAACAGCTTCTAAAATTCAGGGAACTCGTTATTTGCCATTGTCATTTTGTTTAGGCACAAGATTTTTACGGACATTATCTGCTCTCTCTTTGTCCCCAGCCATATTGAGCGGATTAGGGAGTTCTTCTTTATGCTATAAATACAATTTTATTTATTTATTTATTTATTTATTTTTTTGTGTTGGTTGGCTGTCTTTTATTTCTTCAAGTGGTATTAACAGTTATTACGTGACAAGTCATCAGAGAGATGGAATATGAATATTATTGCATTGCCTTGCACCGTTACCTTGATGTCTTTGAAAACTGCATGGAGCTTGGCTAATTGTTAGACAAGTTTTATTTTTTCTAACCTTGCTTTGAACCCGAGATGTCTGCTTGCAGAGCTTCTTAGTTTTGAGATGGGTTTTCCTTTTTCACTACATCAAGATTTTTCTCTGGGTATCTCACCTTTCTTAGCTCCCAAACTTCTGTTTTTAAGGCATCAAATTTTCTTTCAAAATCACCATCTTCTCCCTTCTAGAGGAAACAGCCAAGATAATCATAATCATCATACTTCACTTCTCCTTAGCTAGTTCCCCTGGACATGGACTTCCAAGTAATCTCCTGAAAGCATATTATAATAATGTTGTCCTTTGTTGGCTTCATTGGTGTTCTCCCAATTGCTATCACCAGCCTGATCTCCGGTCTTGTGTGTGTCAGGCAAGATGATGAGGAGGTAAGGCCTTTGGATAGCTTGGATGTGAAATCACAGTGCCTTGCTCCAATTCTGTCTATGGAGATCCATTTAGTTAACTGGATCTCTTTTAAATAATATGAATGACACGCATACCCCCTTCTTGATCATCACCCGTCATTCCGAAGAATCTCGTTGATGACTTTCAAGCCATTTCCATTTCTAGGACGGACGACCAATTCAAATAAATTAGTTTGTCGGCCCAGCACTCCACGTTTCCTTCCTCATCATCCTAAGAAACCTTGCTTGAAGTTTATCTAGTTCAAGCAGTGCAATGTTCTCTGTGCTCTTGGCAAGCTTTCTTTGTTGAACTTGAGTGTGCGACTGTTATGGCTCCAAAGCATGTGTACACATGTTCTTTAGGTGCGCATTGAATTACTAATCTTTTCTTTGTCACCCAGCATTTGTAGCTTTGTACTTATCGCAGCTGATCTTCTTCATATAGCAGAACACTATTCCTCCACCACATTTCCATGGAGTACTTAAAAGGTGTTTATTGTCTGTATTTTTTTTTTGCGCCTCTTCCTGTGATAATTATTTGGTATGGGCTTGTCTAACTTCGCAAGTGTCAGTGGTGCAATCGCGCTTCAGGTAGCTTATCTGGGAAGATTTAGGTTCTTGTGTTCATTGGTTTGACCATCTTGCAAGGGACTTCAATTGTCAAATTCCCCCTGAAATTTTTATATTTGTACTGGCTCTGTGGACTTTGATGCGATAGTCATACACAAATCCAACCTTTGGAACGGGTCAGTTATTTAGCTGGTTTTCAGTCTGTGGCGACTAAATAATTACTATTCTACAAATATTTCTAAGTCTTAACTTTTCGAAAGGGGCGATTGGTGGCTTGATGCACTTGATGCTGAGCTTAAGTTTTTTTATTTATTCAGATGTTAAGCAATGAGAAGGTAAAGGAACTTAAGAATTATATGTACGCTCCACATATTTTGTTTTCCTTGCTTCTACCTTCAATTCTAAAATCAA
The DNA here is from genome assembly GCA_021442155.1 of Cymbidium sinense. Lineage (NCBI taxonomy): Eukaryota > Viridiplantae > Streptophyta > Magnoliopsida > Asparagales > Orchidaceae > Cymbidium > Cymbidium sinense. Next base: position 60,520,635 of record CM038225.1, read on the forward strand.
GGTTATTGATTTTGAATTGCAACCTAAGAAGTTAATTATATAATTGACAACTTTTTTGAAGATTTGGTTGTTGATCTAACTTAATGTATACATCAAACAGCTCGTAGTGCCTCACACTAAGTACTATTTTCACATAATATTTTTGAAATCAAATCATGAAAATTATTCTAGATTCATTTTTGTGAGTACAACAAGCCTTTATCCCACTGTGTGGGGTCGGCTACATGAATCCTTTATTTTCATTGTGTCATAATATGTGTTAAATTTTATTTAATTTTAATGAAATAAGATCATTGTTATTATTCATAACCAAGTCTTTTTAGGTCTGACTCTACCTTTATTAATATAGGTCAAATCTAATATATCTACTCTCCAATCTTATGATCTGCCGATGCTTTACTATCCATATAAGACTCTCTAATCTTATCCGCCATTGTTTACCCAATCTTTTCACGTATATATTTGTTTCACATTTTTGTGCATACTCAAAAAAAGTTATTTGATTCGAGTATATTACACCATGGAATTGATGAATCACCCATCTCACTGTACTGAATTTTCGTTATACTGTTATTTTTATATGATTGCTGCATGATCAAATTAACATTTCATTAAATTTGACATCATATTAATTTGTATGTTAAAGTTTAAGATGAATAGTCTCGATAAATATTCACCAACGGGTCACCAACAACTAAAAGAATTGTCGAACTACTTTTTCTCTTGCTCGCACTTGTCATGAAAATCTTCAATGCATTTCAGGAAATTGAGGAAGTCGATACAGATGAACAGTATCATCCAAAGTCTCTCATAGAAATCGTTAACATAACGCTGAAGCAAGAGCCCTGAGTAATACTTGCATAAAGAGTTACCAGCCTCGTCTGTGTAGCTTTTGTATTAATCCTTATAGGTTCATCGCAGCTGCTGCTGAACTTAGTCTGCATCATTAGTTTCAGAAGAGAGCGGACTGTTGATTCACGTCTGTAGCATTTGTACATACCACTTGATTTTCTGAACGTTTTGTGGTCATCATTACTTTGCCTGGAATTATGAATTATTTTTTAATCTTTTTTTCCCCTTCATGAAGTTCCTACTTTATATTGTTTGTAAGAAATGATAGGCTTAGAACAGCCGAGTTTTTTTTATTTTTATTTTATAGTGCTGTGAGGATACAGTTTCAATTCATAGTGAAGGTAGACATACTGTTGTCACTATATTTTGTTTGAGGATATTGAATGCAATATTCAAATATTAGCGACCCTAAACCTAGTTGTTATTGTACTCAATTTCATCACTTATAGTTGCATCAAATCAATTTCATAAATTGAATACGCCATTGTTAACAATCTTCAGGTCAATCAGTTTGAAGCTTGTCCTAATAGTATATTACTTGAAACTATATGTAAAATAAGTCTTTGTTGTTTATTTAAGCTAAAATTGAAACATTTATTCTACTCTTTTTTTCTTTTTTTACTTTGGAAAGCACACTTTTTTGATTCATTCTTATAGTAAGTAAAATTTTTTACTTTTTCAATTCTTCTAAAATTTATTTGAACTTGTTATTACATGGGTTCATTTACTTTATTGAGCTGTCTTTCTCTCATGTTAATGTATGGTTGTCTCCTTCCATTTGATTCTTTGTTGGGCAATACTACGAAGAAATAAAGCCGTTCCTTATTGTATTGGATAAAACGAGGGGTATGTTGTTTGCCATTGGGTTGTTAATTTTATTCTGGTAATTGCTAGTTCTTTTTATCCAGTTGATTTTTTTATATTTTGGTAGAAAATTCACCTGAAAATTTATTGGCATTACTGGAGTGTATTATCCACCGATATTTCTGGCAGATTGTTATTTTTTATAATTCATTTCAATTTAATAAAAATGAATTACTTCCAAGATGATGTCAATGTAATCAAATATTTTTTTCAAAATGATTTTATTAAATAAATTTTCATTAATATGATTATTTTCTCAATCACGACAACAACAACAAGCCATAATCCCATTAGGTGGGGTCGGCTACATGAATCTTTCATCTCCATTGTGTCTTATTATGTGTCAAATTTTCATTTAAATCAAGTATACTAAGATCATTTTTTATACATCTTAATCAAGTCTTTTTCTATCTATCTTTCTTAACATAAATCAAATTTAACATCTACCTCATAATCTATACCAACGCTTTATGTGGCCAAATCATCTATGACGACTCTCCCTAATCTTATCTACCACTAGAGTTTCTTCAATTTTTTTCCGAATATATTCATTTTGCATTCTATCTCTAAGAGTAAAGCCACTCATTCATCTAAGCATCCACATCTCTGTAATACTTAACTCAGTCTTATGCTTCTGTTTTATTAGCCAATATTCTGCACCATAAGTCATTGTAGGTCTTACCACCATCTTATAAAATTTTTTCTTAAATTTAAATGGAACTTTTCTATCACATAATGATGCATTCCTCCACTTCAACCATCCAACTTGAATTCTACTAACATCTCCATCTATTTCACCATCATTTTGAACAAGAGTCTAAATATTTGAAACGCTTTATTAATGACTTGTTCACCTAATACAACAACTAACTAACTTCTACAACTAAAATTTACTTCATATATTTAGATCTACTTAAACGAAAACCTTTAGACTCTAGAGTTGACCTCCATAATTCAAGTTTCTATTGGACTCCCTCTCTAGTCTTATCAACAAGAAGAATGTCATTAGCAAAAAGCATACACCATATACCAAGGTACATCTTCTTGTAAATGCCTAGTAAGAGCATCCATAACTACAGTAAAAAGATAAGGGCTTAAAGCTGATCCTTGATGTAATCCAACTGAAATAGGAAAATATTTTGTCAATCCTCCTTGTGTTTGGACACAAGTAATAGTATACATATCCTTAATGACTTGAATATAATTAATATTAACTCATTTCTTTCAGAACTCTCCAAAGAACATCTCTTGAAATTTTATCATAAGCTTTCTCTAAATCAATAAATATCATATGAAGATCCTCCTTACTTTCTCTATGCTTCTCCATCAAACCCCTTAACAAATGTATAGCATCTATAGTAGATCTACCTGGCAAGAAATCAAATTGATTGTGAGAAATTTTTGTATCATATCGTAACCTATGCTCAATATGATTATTTTCTCAATCGTATAAATTAAAATGAGTTTGCTTAGAAATCAGACTTTACGTATCATATGGTATACATAATTAATAAGTAAATATCACCAATATTTATTTATTTGAAGAAATATGTATGAATGTTTATTTTGGATTAAATTATTCTTGTAATACTAAAATATTAGTTATAACCCTCAACTAAAGATTTAGAGTCTGTTTAGGATAGCTGTAAGAGTATGAAAAATATAATAGTGAAGTTGTTATAGAAGAAGTTATTGATTAATAAGTTATAATGTGTATTATAATTTTTTTTTTTAATTTTAAAAATTAGACTATATCTTTCTAGCATATCATATTCTGTACAATTAAGTTTCAAATACAACAAGATTATAATGTTTCAAACAACACTGTAGTGCATTATCGTGCATTATCAAAATACACCGCACTGCCACTATCAAACACTACCTTAATCAAACTTCAAACAAGAGATCCCTCCCCAAAACCTTCTTGGTCTCAAGTGATATCAATGCTTATGTATTTAACTTGAGGTAAAGATTTAACAATGCTAGGTTTAACCTTATAACTGTCTTTCATACAAGGTTAGTAATATTATAATTTTGGTCATTTAGATTTTAATGCATTCATCGCTATTTATAGGTTATGAGGAGGGCATAAGGAGAGTATCCTCATTTCAAAAGATCAAAAGATTTAGAGGTATTGAATTTACATTGATTATTAGATTATGATTTGAAGAATTTTTACATAAGGAGAAATTTAAAGAGAAAAAATATATAAAATTCATTGATAATTACTTAAATGGAGACATAAATTTTATAAATATATATCCAGAGATAAGGCCATTATTGTGCACCTAATTTAAATTTTCTTGAAAATGATATTTTGCTCAACTATGATATGCATAATATTATTTTTACCAAGTTATTTGCCTTAATTAAAGATGGGAAAGTGATTTTTTGATACCCATAAGGCAAGTTGTCATGAGTGATGAGTTTGAAAGAGCTAAATAGGATATAATATATTCTAAGGTCACTATTCTAAAGTAGAATGCTTTAAGCCAATAAACATATTAGATTTGCTATAACATTACAACATTAGGGTTATTAAGGGATCACAAAGCTTAGGAAGTAATATGTAGAGTACATTGGGGAAAGAGAATAAAAAAAAGAGCTAAAAAAAAGGAAATAAATGACTCCAAAGTAAATATTTTATCATTATCAATGAATAAGAATATATGTTAGTTGATCATATTATTGTTTATGTGTTAGGTTATGTTTTGAGTGATGTCTTGCTCTTTTCATTAACTTGGTGCTTAGTGGATCAAATTTTATCTTTTCTTTAGTGAGATAACATAGTCATTCGTATTCTATGTGGTTTTGTTCTTGTGTTCTTGGTTCCAAAACCTCCTTCTGATCACTGAGAAATATAAATGATCTCAGCAAAATAAGATCACTTCTTCTGCCTTTTTTTTTTCTCTCTCTTATTTAATTCAGAATATATTTTTAATCATAATAAATATAGTTGTTGCGTGCTAGAAAAGCAGTTGCGACAGCATAAAATTTTATATCTTAGCCTTGTTGAGAAATTTAGCACACGCACAGATATTTAAAGAGAGAACAAAAAACTCCAGGATTTTTACATGAAAAATCTCTGAAAAGATAGAAATTATATAAAATTTCATTATATATCCGCTTTTAAAGACAAAGTTTAAATTTTCCGATAAGGATTATAGAGTTGTATGAGAAAAGTCACAACCGGAATGAATCGAAATAACTCAAATGTGTATATAATTATACGATCGCGAAAGTAACGCATAGTGATGATCAGACAGTGGTAACCGGGCGGAGTATAATACTGACCAATCAATAGTCGACGCGCGGTCGGCCGGTGCCCAAATCTGGCGATCACGGCAGCGACCAGTGGTTGATGGCGTGGTCAGCGGTGACGGTGGTGGTCCGGCTGATCGATGTGAGGCCGCGGGTGGTCATCGGCATCGAGCGAGGTGGCGCAATGACCGGACGGTGGTCATGGTGATCGACGATGGTGGCGGCTGGTCAACGGCGACGGCGATGTGGTGGTGGTGGCGGACGACGATGGGTGGCCGATGGCTACCGACGGATCGACGGATGACGGTGATCTCGCACTGAGCGGATGCTTTGAGGTTTTCAAGCTTCGAGCTCTCTTCTTCTACCCCTCATATAAGAAGAATGAAATTATTTATGATTAGAGGAACGACATTTCAGAATTCATGTAAAAATTCAAACCACTCCATGGACGGCTCAAAATGATTCTTTTGATCATTTGATATATTTTAAGTAAATGAAATGAATCGAGATCTTGAGCTCTCCAAAAGACGCCGATTTAATTATAAATACTTCATATTTATGAGTTATTTAGCGATTTGAATGATATCTGAAAGTTTTTAATTATATTTTAAAGACTGATCTGCCTACTCAAAATCGATTGCTGGTCGATCAAGTTTCACTAGTAAAATTTTCAGTGTCATATCAATAGTAAAAAAATTTGCATTAGAATATCCGATTGAATTTATTTTTATATCATGAAGAGTTCCTATTGTTCGATTTTCAAAGCAAATCTAATGATTTCTAAACCAATATTATTGCATGTTGTATGGAATATCTTGACATAATTGACATCTGGCTGTTATTATCCTAATCCTATCTTAAGCGTACTTACTATAGTATATGACATGGCATTAGCTATTTAGCTTCCACTTCAAATGCTTAAACCGAACACAAATTATATCATTTGCTAGTTCGGTGTCCTGTTTTTTTTTTTTTTTTTTAAGAGAAGACTTCGAATTAATTGTTCTCATATCTAACTGTCTACAGGGTGAAATCACGTGCTCCCACGCCCCGTTTTAACCCACACTAAGAATCTCTTTGGAGCACTAAGAATCTCTATGAGCAGCTATAATTTTTGTAAAAATAATTATAAAATTAAAATGAGAATAATAATTTTTTGAGAAATTATTGTAAGTATTAAAAATATTTTTATTTTTAAATAAATTAAACAACAATAGCCATCATATTTTAACATTTCAAAAAATAATTTTTTTAACAGAAAGCTTTTAAAAAATAGCAAGAAAATAACCATCACACTTTAAGAGCTCTAGTTTTCAAATATAACTTTTTATCACAAAATTTTCTCAAAACAATCAGGAAACTTATAGTTTGTTAAATTAGTGATCCGAATTTTTGTGAGTTCTACTCGCCTTAGTAGGAAAGTATCAACAAATGGATCGAAGGTCTCTACTATTAGATTGATATTATTGCTCTCGGATTGCAATCCGTATGCTCTTATTTTAGTTGGAAAGCATAACCACACTAATTAAGGGTCTTTATCAATTTTATTATGATCTTCAAATTATAATCCATGTGTTCTTACATTTTTGGTTCATTTTTTGAGTATTTCCTTGTAAAGAGCATTGTAGAACTCAATAAATATCCCCTCATTTAGCAGGAGGGACTAAACCCCTTCAACCCCTTCTTTGTGAGACTTATATTTAGAGTGTGAAATTTATTTTTTGTCTCTAAGAAAGTATTTTTGGCGTTCATGAGCCGCCACTTCTCTTTTTTGTAATATCTTTTTTATTAGTGCATTCTTCTCCTATGCTTGTAATTTTTATCTTTTTTGAGGGAGTTTCTATATAAAATATGATGTGTGCTTTTTTATATTCGTATTTTTTGGTATATCTCTCCTTACAATGTATCTCAAAGAAGTTTTACTTGTGATCTTGAATATGCTTTCGCTGCCTCATTTTCTAATAGGTGGTATCAAAGAGTCTATTTCTTTGCTTTTGGAGTTTTGAAGATGATGATTGTGATGTATTATATTCCACTTTTGGATTGCAGCACCAGATTTTCATTGTGACAAATAAAGATGCGGGTTAATCTTGCTCAAATGGATCTCGATGATGCTTTTTAGGGCTTAATCATATGCTTTCTTTTGAAATATTGCATTTGCATTAAAATTAAAAGAGGTGGTTACAAAAGTTTATCAAAAAGATACAAAAACTAAGAGGATGTACAAACCTTTCTATCACCCTCCAAAAACTCAAAATACAGTGGAATAATAGTATGTTTAAGACTATCACTATGTGTCCACTCAAAATTATAAGTATGTGCAAATCTAGAACAAAAATCTAGCAACTTGTTATTGTCTCTAGCTGTGTGTTAGAATGACCTATTTGAACTAATGCAAAAAAGCAATATCTATACTGATGTATGGTTGGGAGGCCCATTTGTTACTTTTGAGGGTTTGCTGGAGAAGTTCTATAACACCTTTGTTATCCCATTCAATTACAATGTCATTTTCCTCTATCATCCATTCCTCAATGCATTCTTTTATGAAGATAATAGCTTCAATCTCTATTTGAGTGCTATCCCAATGTTGGAATTGCTTACCCATGGCTTTGATGAAGTTGCCTCTATCATCCCTTAGAACCATATCAAGGTCGGTCATATGGTTGGAGGCAAGGGACCCAACAATATTACATTGAAGCCAAAAGAGGGGGACCATTTGAAATTGGTAAACAACCCAAAGGGTTTAGAGGTGTTCCAATGCTTCTTGATGGTATACATGTGTGCGTGAGTAAGAACTTCCAAGATAATTGATGCCATGATGGTTGGAGTGGGGAAGGGTTTTGTCATGCTTCTTAGCATTTCTAGTATTCTTTATAGCTGAGACTCATTAATGTTGAATGAAGCGCATGAAGCGCACGAGACTTAATTTTTCAAAGAGAAGTTGAAATATCTAGTTATTGGATCTGAACCACAAGGGGAAGGTCTTCTTATTCATGAAAGAACTCATGAGTCGAGTTTTAGTGATGAAACATCAACGAGATCTAATACCGATAATAGAGATAAAGTATGTCGATACTGCAAGAAAAAAAAGCACATTAAATCTGAGAGCTTCAAGTTACAAAATAAGAAGAAAGCCATGGCTAATCAGAAAGAAAGAAAATGTATGATGAAGCTGACTTTATAGAAGATCATTGTGATAATGATCTTCTTGTTGTCAGTATAGATGGCTATAGGTCCCCTGAGGATTAGATCCTCGATTCAGGCTATTCATTTCATATGTGTCCCCACCAAGATTTATTTTCAACATATGAAACTGTGGCTATAAGTAAGGTGTCGATGGGAAACAACACATCTTGTAAGGTAGCTTGTGTTGGTGCAGTCAAGATAAATATGTTTGATGGCATCATCAAAATTTTAGATGTTGTTAGGTATGTCTTAAATTTGAAGAAAAGTTTCATTTCCTTGAGTGCTTTTGATGCCAAAGGATACATGTGTAGTGTGAAGGTGGAGTTTTGAGGATTAGTAGAGGCAACCTTATTAAGATTATATGATAGAAAGATTTTGCAAGTTTGTATATCTTGTAAGATCACACAGTTATTGAAGATGCCACGTCTTCCACTAGAGGTGGAGCTACTCAGCTATGACACATGCACCTTAGGCATATGAAGAAGAAAAGCTTAATTCAATTTTATAGAAGCACTTCTCGTAGGAAAAACACTAGAAGATTGAAGATTTGTAAGCACCGCTTCTTAGAGAAATATGATGGATTCAAATCTGGTGGGAGCATTCTTAGTATGGAAGGACACCACCCCTTGCTTGTACTTGATCTGATCAAATGGGATCATTCAAAGGACAATCATTTTCCAAGTCTAAGCATTGGTTAGATTGGACATGTGTTTGTTACTGATTCTATAAAGCTTTGTGGAAGACGAGAGAGAGATTATTTTGTCAAAGATTTATGTTATTAGCCTAGAAATTCATGTCAAGATAGAGATTGTTAAATTAGTGACCTGAATTTATGTGGGCCCCACTCGCATTTATAAAAAAGTATAAGCGCAAGGATTGAAAGTCTCTATCATTGGATTGATTTTATTATACCACTCGGATTGTAATCCATATGCTTTTGATTTAGTTGGAAAGTATAAGCACAAGGATTGAGGACTTTTACCGTTGGATTGATTTTATTGTAACCTTTAGATTGTAATCCAAGTGCCCTTAATTTATTGGTCCCTTTTTGAGTATTTCATTGTAAGAGGCCTTACAGAACTTTATAAATAAATTCTCACCTGGTATTCAACTAAACCCCTTCAACCCATTCTTTTTGAGACTAGTAGTCAAGAGTGTATGATTTATTTTTGATCTTTGAAAGAATATTTTTGGGTTCCTTGTTGAGTTGCAACTTTATTCTTTCCTAATATCTTTTTGATTAGTGCATTCTCCTCTGTCCATAATTTATCCTTTTTGAGAGATTTTTCACATAAAATCTGGTATGTGTTTTTTTATATTTGTACTTTTCTGATGCGTCTTTACTTATATTGCATCTCTAAAAAAATTTTCTCGTGATCTTGATTGCATTTTCTCTGCCTCACTTTTAACATAGTCAAATGCGCTTATGATTTCTTTCTAAAATTCAAAGTAGACAAAAGGCTACTTTAAAGATAGCATAAGTTAAATTGTCGGATAATTCAATTAATTTTTATGAAAATAAAATTACTCTATAATTTAAGAAATATTTAATCAAACTAATTTTTTTATGTTAATTTTAAACATAAAATTACATTGCTCACAAAGTTTCGTACAATTAAAGTCTATGTTCAAGAACCCATAATCATACAGCAGATATGATATTTAATAAATTCAAGCATATATAGATAAACTGTTCTATAATTCTACAGACATCAGATATTTGATATTAGCAGCTATATTTAAAACATCTATGTATAGTTAATGAGACAGCACAGTATATCCTTCTTCATCTCACGCATGCGTCCACTTAATCTTGTCCTACTCCTGCTTGCCTCAATTTGTCAACATGGCTGTGACAAGAAAGAAAAAACAAAACAAATAAAATAAATATATTGTATTTTGAAAATAAAGTGTTCGGCCGGCTGCATTTTAAATGTAATATATTTCATCTATGAATTTTAAATTTAGCATATAATTTAGTTTTGATGTATTTAAATTCATTCAAAATAAATAATTTTTAAATGCATTTGAAATCCTCCATTAGGCGCTCTCTATTGCCACTCCCCATCAAATATCATCACCGTCTGTCATTTGGTTGTTTGTCGACGCTATTACAACCATCTATCATATCTCAAAATTAATCATCGACCGCCTCACCATCGCCTACCATTATCGCTATTTTACTTTATATTATATTTCTTTTATATTGTATTTATTTTTAAGCCAATCAAACAACTCTTAATCAAATCGAGAATATTTTTGGACAAACGAACGAAGTAATATTGATTTTTGTAATCAAATTTATAAATTTATTCAAACAAATCTCAATATTTATAGATCAAATTCGTTTGCAATGATAAGTCTCAATATGTCGTCAAAATTGATCTTAATAGTACAAAGCTTCAATTTAAAAATGAAATTTAATTTTTTTTAATTTTTGATTAAATTTATTTAAGAATTTTTTTTAAAGATTTTTATCAGACAGTGAACTTCTGCCTCATGATTCGCAAATAGTGCTGCTGACTTATATGCAAGTTGTAATACTCAAATTAAATATTTTATTTATTAAATTAGTATCTTGAGATTTTAATCTTAGGAGTGTAAATAAGTCAAGCTCAACTCTAAGTTATGGTCGGCTTGATCTTGAGCATTTAAGCTCAAATTCGAGTTTTATTTTAAGAATTTGAGTTAAATTATGAGCCGGTGAAAGAGATAAAATATTATAATTTAAATGAATATTATGATAAAAATAATAAAAAAATTATAAAAATAAGAAGAAAATATCAATAAGTAATTTGATATAAGAGAGTTAGATTTAATTTTTAAATATTTTAAATAATTTTATACTTAAATTATTAAATTCTAATATATTTTAATATTTTCTATTAATATTTATTAAACGAGCCAGCTCTTGAGCTAACAAGTCAAGTTTGTACTGATTTGAACTTGACTTATTAGTTCATAGAGCTCGACTCTGAAGTTATTTATCGAGCCAAATTTGAAGTTGACTCACGAGTTCATTTGACTCACTTAGACCATCGTCAAAGCGAATGCCGGAAAAATAAAAGTTCGACGAATACCTAGAAAAAACCGCATAATGCACGGTTAGCTCTTGAAGTTCAAGAGGGGAGGGCGTGGTGGGTGCTCGGTGGGCGGTGGGACTTGACAACTTCTGGCCAGTGTCGCGGGAGGAATCGAGGAAAACCGAGAGGAGCTAGGGCCGACGGGGCGATTGGCCTAAAATGTTGTCGGGGCCGTCCGCCCACTTCTTGGGCGTGACTTTTCTTTCAAATTTTCATATATATAAATCTTAAGATTTATTATATTTAAATTTTTGATGAAATTTCTTAAAATTTCAATATTTATGCATTTAAAAAAATTGCCTTTAAGTGAGAATCAAATGATATGTTCTAAATTTGTGTCTTAATCATTTTGTTGATTTTATATATAAAAAGGGAAAAAAAAAAAAAGAAAACATTATCAATTTTTGGATAAATAAAATATAATCATCATTTTATATTTCATTAATTATAAATTTCTTTTTTTTACATAAATTAATTATATGTAATTTTACTTTCACTATATGATATTCATATTATTTAATTTATGATTATTTTAATTGAAAAATTAATTTTTGTAAAAATCTATTTTGATGAAAATTAATTTTGTAAAGTCATAATTTTATTTATTTTATTTTGTGCTTTATTTATAAATTTTTAAGATTTCATTAAATTTATTTTAGCTTGAATTTATAGTATTTGTAATTATCTTATTTAATTAAATAATGAAAATTCACTTTGTCAAATGATATTTAAATTAAACATAAATTCATATGGACTCATAGCAGAGTATTTTCATTGATTTTATCATTTTATTTTATTTTAATTATGATTTTTTGGTAATTTAATTTTTCTTGGACATTTTATTTTGTTAATTATATAAATTAAATCCTACATTTTCCTAATATAAATTACATATCTTTCCCTTAATGCCTTGGGACGAATTTTCCATGATTTATTCTAGGTTTAAATTATTTATCTCAATTTTTTCATAATTAATATCAAATACCTTCCTAAACAATTCATTGGTTGCTTGGAATTATTCTATAATAATTCTTTCCTTTTTTGGTTCTAAAGTAGGGCAGACAACATATCATGCCTATTTAATTTACTTTTTACACTAAATAACCTTCCAAATTTAAAAAAAAATTAAAAAAAATAAATAAAAAATAAAAAAATCCTTCCAAATTATACTTCTTGGTTATTGGTCTCATTAAGAAACATTAAAATAATTTTATAACACCAAAATCCTAATTTTGGATGGCCATAACTCATTTCCAACCCCAAGAATCGACTTCTCTCTCCCTTCCAAAAAAATTTTGAAGTTTTGTGAATTTGATGTGTGATTTCATGCAGGATTTTCGCTTTGATTCTCCAAAAACTCTCACTAGAAAATTATTTCATGCGAAGGAGAGAATCTTTTCAAAGGTTAAAGCATTCTTGGTTCAAATCCTTCAAGCATTAAGTGAGATCTACTCTTGACATCTTATTTCTTTGTGATTTTATTTTGAAAGAATGATTCACTTTCATGAATTTATTTGTTTAGTGATCACATGCTAAATTGATTCCTAAAAATTACCTGACTTCATTTGAATCTATTGATCTCTCTCTCTCTCTCTCTTTCTCAAATTTTAATTGGGAATTTTCAAAGTGTGTGTGATTTAATTTGAAATTGTGATATCTAGATAAATTATTTTATTTAAACCAAATTATTTGTCTCCTAATTTATTTTCTTTCTCATCTTGACAAAAGTATTTTATTTTGATCACCTTATTAAATCAAATTTTATTTGTGTAATACCATCACTTAAATTGAAAATTATTGCATCTTTTATCATATTTGAATCACACTTGCATAAGTTTTTGTTGAAAAGTTTCGTTGAAATTAATTTTTATTTACTAAAATTTTTATTTTCACAAAAAAATTATGTGCTCAACACTACCTTTTCGGTCCTAAGTCGGGATGTGAAAAGTTGAGGGTTGCGATAGGCAATCGACAGCCAACATAAAACTTGCGAACAATCATGACATGAATCCTTTAAAACATTGTGTTAATGCTAGGCGTCCCAGGCGGTTTGTATATGGCTATAGTGAAAAGTGTCAGAGTTGCATCGTACGTGTAGTGTTAAATAAGCAAGAGTTCCCACATTATGAACGAATGCGGACAAAGAAGTTAGTCCATAAAACTAGAATTAAGTTAGGAACTTGGAATATAGGTACTCTTACAGGTAAATTAATAGAATTAATAGATATTATGGTTCATATGAAGATAAAAATTTTATGTGTCCAAGAAACTAAATGGGTTGGGGAGAAGGCTAATGAGATTGATAGTTTAGGTTTTAAACTTTGGTATTCAGATAGAAGTCGAATTAAAAAAAATAGCATTGGTGTGATTATAGATAAAAGTTTGAAGGAAAATATTATAAATATTAATAGATGTAGAGATAGAATTATAACTTTAAAGATTATTATTGATACTAAGATTATCAATGTTATAAGTGTTTATGCTCCTCAGTAGGTTTGGATGTAGCTCAAAGAAATTTTTTGGAATGAATTAGAGGATTTAATACAAAAGATATCTCTTGAAAAAAATATTTATTATGAGATTTAAATAGATATATGTTGGTAGAGTCTTTGGAAGATTTTAAAAGTATACATGGTGGCTATGGATTTGGAGTGACTAATAAAGAAGATAAGACTATATTAGATTTTACTTTAGCTTATGATTTTGTAGTTGCTTATACTTTATTTAAGAAAAGAGATTGGCATATTATTACTCATAAAAATAGATTTAGTAAAACATAGATTGATTATTTTCCGATTAGAAAAAATACATCGTTTAGATTGTAAGGTTATTCCAAGTGAAGTTTTAAGTACACAACATCTATTGTTAGTTTTAGATTTTAAGATGAAAGATTAGAAGATAAAAAATAAATCAAATTTTATTCTAGAATTAGATGGAGGCACTTAAAAAATACTAATTAAAATATTTTTAAGAGCAAGCTACAAGAGCTTAGAATTTGGAATGTTTATAAGGAAGCCAATGTTATGTGGAAAAAAGTAGCAAGTGAAATTAAGCAAGTTGCAAAAAATGCGCATAGAGAATCAAAAGGAAAATGTTCTTTTTATAAAAAATAGTTGGTGGTGGAGTCAAAATGTGCAAAAAAAGATAAGAAATAAGAAACATTGATATAAAACTTAGTTTATATTTAAAAACTCGGAGAATTGGGAAATATATAAAGTGGCCCGTAGAGATTCTAAGAAAGCAATATATGCTTCAAAAAAAATAACTTTTAGTGATTTATATAATAGATTGGATATAAAAAAGATGAAAGATGTATATATAAGTTAGCCGACCAAAGAGATAGGAGAAGTAAAGATCTAATTCAAATAAGGTATATTAAGGATGAAAATCATAAAGTGCTTTTCTTAGAAAAAGATATTGAAAATAGGTGGATGAGGTATTTTGATAAACTTTTTAATAAAGGGTCTAAAAATATGATTGATTTTAGCAACCTTAATACCCTAAACAAAATAGAGAATTTTATTTTTATCGTTGTATTAGTAAATTTGAAGGTAGAGAAGCTTTAAAGAAAATGAAATGTGAAAAAACAATAGGACATGATGATATTCCAATAGAAGTGTGGAAATGTTTAGGAGATTAAGAAATTTCTTTTTTTTAAAATCTTTTTTAATGTTATTTTAAAGACTAAAAAGATGTCATATGAGTGGAGAAAGAGTTTGTTGGTTTCTATATTTAAGAATAAAGGTGATGCACAAGAGTGTGCAAATTATAGAGGAATTAAGTTAATGTGTCATACATTAAAATTATGAGAGAGAGTAATTGAACATAGGTTACGGTGTGATACAAAAGTTTCTCACAATCAGTTTGGTTTCATGTCAGGGATATCTACTATGAATGCTATACATTTGTTAAGATGTTTAATGGAGAAGTATAGAGAAAGTAAAAAAGATCTACATATGATGTTTATTGATTTAGGGAAAGCCTATGATAAAGTTTCAAGAGATGTTCTTTGGAGAGCTCTAGAAAAGAAAGGTGTTAATATTGGTTATATTCATATCATTAAGGATATGTATACTAGAGTTGTTACTTTGTGTCCGAACATAAGGAGGATTGACAAAATATTTTCCTACTTCAGTTGGATTACATCAAGAATTAGCTTTAAGACCTTATCTTTTTTGTTTTGATTATGGATGTTCTTACTAGGCATTTACAGGAAGATGTACCTTGGTCTATACTTTTTGCTGATTACATTCATCTTGTTGATAAGACTAGAGAGGGAGTCCAAAAGAAACTTGAATTATGGAGGTTAACCTTAGAGTCTAAAGGTTTTCGTTTAAGTAGATCTAAAACTAAATATATGGAGTGTAATTTAAGTTGTAGAAGTTCTAGTGGTAGTGTTGTGACATTAGGTGAACAAGTCATTAAAAAGAGTGAGTGATTCATATATCTTGGCTCTATTGTTCAAAATGATGTTTAAATAGATGGAGATGTTATTAGTAGAATTCAAGTTGGATGGTTGAAGTGGAGGAATGCATCTGGCCTATTGTGTGATAGAAAAATACCACTTAAACTTAAGAAAAAATTTTTATAAGATGGTGATAAACCTACAATAATTTATGGTGCAAAATGTTGGTTAATAAAAGAGAAGCATGAGACTAAGTTAAGTGTTGCAGAGATGAGGATGCTCAGGTGGATGAGTGGCTTTACTCTTAGAGATAAAATGCGAAATGAGGATGTTTGGGAAAAAGTTGGAGTAGCTCCAGTGGCAGATAAGATTAGAGAGAGTTGCCTTAGATAGTTTGGCCACATAAAGCGTTGACTGTCTGATGACCCAGTTAGGAGAGTAGATGCATTAGATTTGCCTTATGTTAAGAAAGGTAGACGTAGACTCTTGAAAATAAATTTTATATTTTGAAATTTTGTTTATTGCATGATAGACACTTATTTATTCATTTTAAAATATTTTTATATTAGTTTATTATTTGCATTAAGCTAAATGGCTTTGAAAGATTATTTTTAAAATATAAAATTGTCATTTCTCATACAAATAAGTGAGGCATTTACTTTATCAAATTTGTTGCAAGTTGATGTTTTATAAAGTTATCATTTTGTGTTGTAAAATCATTATTTTATTTGGGGTAGATTATTATATCTTTTGGATTTAATTATGTCAAATTTGTTGTTGTTATTGTATTTTTTTGGTGCTTTAAAACTTACTTTTTTGTTGGAGATGTGCTTGCCTTATTGTAGGAGAGTACTAGATTTTGTTGGAGTTATACTTGTCTTATTATAGAAGAGTACAAGGTTGTTGTTGGAATTATACTCGCCATGTTATAGGATAATACGTGTTGTAATTAGCTTTTGTTGGGTTAGCGATATCCT
Organism: Cymbidium sinense; assembly: GCA_021442155.1. NCBI lineage: Eukaryota > Viridiplantae > Streptophyta > Magnoliopsida > Asparagales > Orchidaceae > Cymbidium > Cymbidium sinense. The sequence goes on from CM038225.1 coordinate 60,537,263, forward strand.
AGCTAGGGTGGCTAGGCATTTACATAGGTCTATTTGGCAGTTTTGGACGAAATACATAAAAATTTTGTGTTGGTTGTCTCCTTTTATTTTTCTGCATTTGTTTTGTTGCTTTGTGATTTTTGGTTATTGATTGTTTAAATTAAAAATTAATTTCTATCAAAAATTAAATTTGAGTTTTAATTTATAATATTATAAAACATCAAATTCATCACTCACCCTCTCTCTCTCTCTCTCTCTCTCTCTCTTGGGTGCCATAGTCACTCACAAGAATTTTTCTCCAGGCACATGCAACTTGATTATGTTATGGTATGAAGTTTGGTGATATGCATAGATGAAGTCCCTATTCACCCAACATTATGAATTAGTTGCCTACTCATAGTAAATAAACAATATGTGTAGTTATTTATGATGCATTAGCTAATTACCTTTTTTTCATTTCATTCATATTGGAATTCAAATAAAAGTTGAGCTCCTCATATGTTAATAGTGGCTCGGACCATTGACATGGCGTGCATCTACAATTATTATGCTCAAATCAACTCTTGATATTCCACCTTCCTACAAATAGTATTAGAGCCAATGATTCAGTGGACATTATGTGAAACCTGAGTTTGTGACTCATGGAATTTGACATTTTTTTTGGTTGGATGCGTCAAGCTAAATTTTTTATGTTTTATGTTTTTCTCATATAACTCTGATTTAAAAGGCATTTTAAAATCATGAAAACCAAGGATAACATTTGGATCTAATTCTATACTGATTTTAAAGTTTAATAACAACCAAACTCAAGATTAAATTCACATAATAGTTAGCTTCATACTTGCCATCTCATGATGCTCTATAAAATGAGAGAACATAATAGGGTATGATGCAACTTTTAGCATAATCCTATGGATGCCACCGTAGGTAGAAAGGTTCTTTTTTGGTTCAAAAGGAAGAGATCAATCGTGAGCTAAAGAGCTCATCAATAGAGATCATAATAGCAAATATTGTTAACAATGAAAATCTCTCAATTGAATAGAAGGTGGTTTGCAATGAGAAATTTTTACTAAGGTTGACTAGAAGGGCTTCAAACTCCTTCAAGCTCCGAGTGGTCTATTGTTTTAAATAACAAAGAAGATCAGTTAGAGCTAGAATCTCAATGGATGGTTGTGCACGTTAGCATGTAAACAAGAGATGATAGTGGCTTTTGGAGAGTTGGTAGTCAAGAGCGAGTACTTGAAATTGAAATAATGAAAAAAAGAGAAGTTTGAAGAAGAAAGTTTATTTTAATTACACGATATATATGGTGGAACTCGCTTCTAGGTTTAATAAAAACTCCATATAACTTTGTATAACATGAAAGTTTTACTAATAATTTTTTTCTGCAATTTTTCTTATTACAGAACCTTTGCCCCATATTTTTAGGGTAAATCAATTCACCTACTCTTACTTAAAATTCTAGTTTTTCATTGCATAAAATTACTAATATAGTTCCTTATTGAGATTTCTTTATGATTTGAGCTTTTTGAGTTGTTGCTATAATAAGCAAGAAAAAATGTTACAAAAATTAAAAAGTGTGAATAGAAAAAGCGAGAGTGAGAAAATCTATTGAAACAAAAGAGAAAAAATTTGGGATGCTTAAATATATTGTATCTTATACTTGCCTATGGACTCGTGGTCCATTTATCTCTTTCTGTTTATAAATATAGGTCGAGCTCATCGAATCACAAAAACTCTCTTGTATTCTTTTCCTAGAGTTTGTTACACATAGCACAAGTTTATATGGTTATACTAGTTAAAGCTCAATGATATCTTGAGTGAGGGCAATAAAAGGTGAGAATCAAATGATGTATAGGAAGAGGTAATACTAGTGATGGATCTAAATCTCAACATGAGAGTAAAAAAAGTTTCCAAATATGCATATTGATGTTGTGATAAGATCTATCTTATGGCAAGAGATTGCCCATATGAGAAAAGCTAAAAAGTTGAATCATAACTAAGAAATTTGTAATACTACAATTGAAATGGCTTTTGATATTGTTGCGTGCTAGAAAACCAGTTGCGGTAGAGTAAAATTTTTTAGCGTTGAAACTTCGTTGTGATATCCAATACACAGCGTATTTAAAGAGTGAAACAATAAAACTGAGAATTTTTTTACGTGAAAAATCTCAAAGAAACCACGGGCTTTGGGAAAAGCTTCCACTATGTATTTAGTCAAGATCTTCCGATCTGGGATTTGATATATGAAATGAATGACAATTAGTAATAAAGATGTTGGCAACAAAGTTGACGGCGATGTTGTGGCGTTGGACGATAGTGGTGGTGATGATATGACAACAATTACGGCGAGATCGGCTGGCGGTGATGGCGATGGCGGCGGTGGTTAATGAATCGAGTGGCAAACGATGTGCTTGGAGGATCTTTAGATCTCTCTCTCTTCTTGCCTCCCTTCTCATGGCCTCCTCATATGCTCGAATGAGTATTTAGATGGAAGAGTGGCTCGAAATGCAAAACCCGTTCCACTCCACTTCATCGACTCAAAATGATCCCTTGATCATATGATGTATTTTGTGCATTTGAATGCTTAAATGAAGTCGGTGTAAGATCTTTGGCTTGGAACCTCGTCGAGGCGATTATTCTATAAACACTTCATTTGATTTTTAATTAGCGATATCCCAAAGTTTCAAGGATATTTTAAGAGCTTGATCTCGACCTTCAATTTGGTCTTGCTTTCAACATCAAGATTCGTGCTTCGACTAATAATATTTTAAGTGTCATATCAGATATGCTAGTTCTTAATGTGAATAGTCTTTTGGAGTTATGAATCCTGAACTTATGTACATCGTTTTATTCTATTTCATACAAAAGGCTTATGACAAACTATTTTATAAAGGATTACAAAAAAAATTATTTTATTGTTGATGAACTCTTTAGTATTGTGAGAGTTACTTGTGATCACTAGTAATGTGACTATGTGAAGGCTCAACAATGTGAGACGCACTTAGCTTAAAAAAATCTATCCTCAATTGGACAGCTTGGTGAAAAAGACTATCTCTCAACCTTATGTCATAATTCCATAAATGCTCCCTCGATTGTTGATTTATCAGACAACAGAGCCAGCTTTGTGGTTCAGATTCTCTTGTCGTTGATTTCATGCTGTTGGAGGACATAATGAGACATGATGCTGAACTAAGATTTAGTTTTAACTTTGTCACTAAGAAGATGCCTTGGTTTTGTTGTCTTAATAGGGAGCAAAGGAACTTATTTGTTGCAGATGTATTAAAATCCTAAAACATTCATGCTTTATACTATACTATGGTTGTTGGAACTTGAATTTCTTTGAGGAAAGCTTTACGTGAAAGTTTCCTACTATATATATTTTTTGTAACTATATAATCTTTACCTAATCTATGAAGTTATGTCATGATCTTAGGGTCTAGATAGCTATGAATTTCAAGGGGAATAAGAGCCACCCTCCGTTAAGAGTCTGTAGGTGTCAAGTCAAGTTCAAACCATCTCTTACTCGAGTAAGCTCTCGAGTTGACTCATTTGTTATAAAAGAGAGAAATTATTCAAACTTGGATATTTATTGTAACAGATGGTAAAAAGATTAAGAAATAATTAAAAAATAGTGAAAATAAGAAATATATATATAATTTTAACTAATTCTTATTTAAATTATTAAGTTGTAATATATTTTAAGTATATTTTTATATTAAAATTAGTTGAATGAGCCATCTCATGAGTTGATGATTTGAGTCTTAGGTGGCTCAAGTTTTGCTCTTTAGCTTATCAATGTTGGATCACCAAACCATTTACCAAGTCAATTAGAAACAATCTAATGAGTTAGCTTGACTCAGTTTCACCACAATTCTAAGCCTCTTTGATTGCATCATTGGGATTCCAGAATCTCTTGTCCCATCCACTAAAATAAATAAATAATATGCAAGGACTACCACTAACATATTAAGAAATTTCTAAGTATTTTTATTTTTTTATATGGAATATTTTATCATTGTTCAAATATTGCGACAACTTGGTATGGTTATTGTTCTTCAGTACATTAAGTTGTGAAAAGAATAGATCAACCCATCTCTTCGGTTGGTCTGTGAACCCACTGCGTTGATCCTCTGCCTCGATGGAAAGTAATTGACACATGGGTGATGATATGACGCTATGCCCCTTTAGTCATACGATATCCTATAAGATGAGTGAGGTGTTGAGTGGATACCCATTCAAAAAAAAAAAAAAAAAAAAATGAATAGATCAGACTTGAACGTTAGATGCAGCAAGTCCAGGTTTCTATATTGACAGATAGTGGAAATAACACCAAGTCAAGGTACATGAATCCCAACACCCTGAAACATCGGGAGTAAAAATATATTGTTATTCATTATTAAATGTATTAATTGTATTTTTAGTTCTTAGAGATTGAAGAGAATGGATCTGGAAGGTGCGCTTTGTCTCCTTGCAGTCATATCAGAAGAGTGATCCATTTGATTGATTTAACAATACAACTCTGCTGGTTGTCTTTTGGTTTGCATATTGTCTGTTGTTTAAATTTGCATGCATGGGAATGGGATAATATTGTACTGTGTGCGTTTTTGCTTAGCTTGAAGCTTTTAGTTCAATAAGTCCTTTTTATCTTGATTGTTTTTATTATATTTGTGGCGATTGTAGAAGAGAAATTTCTTTTAGAATTCTTAATCTTTAGGCATAGCTCTTGCTAATATATATATATATATATATATATAACCCGGATTCAAAGTGAGCTAAAGAACCTTTTTGAGCCAAATTCGATTAATTGCTAATAGTGTGCATTATTTGGTTTTAACCAAAAAATCAAATCGAACCAAATTTTTTGAGTAATTTGGTTCGATTTTGAGCTTAATAATTTGAATTTTGGTTTTAATTAATGAAAACTTTGGTTTATGATTTTTGGATCGGTTTGTTAAATAAAATTTTGGATGGAACCAAATAAACCAAAGAATTATATGATATCTGGTATTATTAATTTTATATATTATAGAATAGTAAGAATTATACATATAAACTATTATTGCTTGTTCATTATACAATAAAATATTATGCCAATAATTTTTAAATGTTGTGAATTTCGATTTATCCAAAACCAAATCAAAATAACCGAACCAAATTTTTATTCGATTTGTTTGGTTTTACATTTTATTTGATCAGTTTGGTTTAATATTTTTAGGAATCCAAAACTAAATGATTTTAAAAATTTATCATTCAATGGATCCAAATCAATCAAACGCACACCCCTAATTGCTAATAAATTAAAGCACATACAAATAAAAAAAAAAGAAAAAAAAGAAGGTTTTAGCGATGATTTTGTAGCGCTTTAATGACACTTTTTTTACCACTAGAAAAAAGCTTACCATAATGCTAAAACAGTAGCGATTGGCGATTGCAATTTACATGAAAAAAGCACTTTGGCGGTGTCTTAAAAATGATATTAAAAATTAAATTTAATTAAATTTTAAGACTATATAATAATTTATACATGAAATTACTATGTTTATTTTGCTATAGTGAGGCTTATTCACTGATTATATTTATTAACTATTATTCTCTCATGATTAAAAACTCTTTTTGGATTTCTCATCTTAATGGATATGAGTTCCACAAATTCATCAAATAGATATGACTTTATTGAGCAATTTTGGTTTGCTTAACATATTGACTATTGTATCATGTGTCATTAAGCTGTTTGATTAGCTGAGTTTTGAGTGTAAAGTAAATGTGACGATTTTAATTTTTTTTAATACTTGAATTACTTCAAGTAAAAGTTCAAAGCATTTTAAGTATATATAAAATATTTTTTTAAAAAATACTTTTTAGTGTATTTAAAATTCGTCTAATTTGAATTTTAATCATCATTCATTGTAAAGCGGATCGTCGCCCGCTTACCATCTTGAACCAGCCATGACCACCTTTTCATCAACCATCACTATCGTTAGATATCGACCACCACCATCGCCGTTGCCACACCACCGTTGTGGTTAAATTTCTTGGCACCCCACGCTCGTTATCGCTAGCTGTTGCCCACCATACCATCTTGAACCACTCGCCAGGATGACCGACCTTTACCGCCAACCATCGTTATCGTTGGTTCAACCGTCGCCATTTGTTTCCACCACACCCGCCGTTAGTTCTCATCCACCGCCTCCGTTGGAATACTCGGTATTGCCCCACCACCTGCACCTCCCACCCTCTAGTTGTCAACAAATACATTACATTATATTTACTTTATAAAAAAAATAAAAAATAAAATCCTGCATTTTTAATATTTTCAATCAAATAACTTAAAGTAATCCAAGCAACCAAATAGAACCCAGGTCAAATTTCATATATGTTAAATAAATAGAATGTTCTAGATTAAAAAAAAATGGCAAAATATATTATAATGTGAACATAAGTGCATGACAACGTTAAATTAGCTTTTTGAAGCCCACTCATATTTGAATAGTAATAAAATTTCAAACATTTAGAATTAAAAGGAAGATGAGAAAACTAATAAGAATAAGGTAGATATATTTATATGTTTTTGTGCAATCCACTTATATGTAGAGATTCTAAGAAAATAATATATGATACAAAAAATTTATCTTTTAGTGATTTATACAATATATTAGATACCAAAGAAGGTGAAAGATGTATATGTAAGTTAGCTAACCAAAGAGATAGGAGAAGTAAAGATCTAGCTCAAGTGATGTGTATTAAATATGAAAATTATAAAGTACTTTTCTTAGAAAAGAATATTGAAGATAGGTGGATGATGTATTTTGATAAACTTTTCAATGAAGGATCTGAAAATACGATTGATTTTAGCTACCTTAATATCCTAAACAAAAATAAACAATTTTGTTTTTATCATCATATTAGTAAATCTGAAGTTAGAGAAGCTTTAAAGAAAATGAAATGGGAAAAAACAGTAGGACTTGATGATATTCCAATAGAAGTGTGGAAATATTTAGGAGATCATGGAATTTCTTGACTCACAAATCTTTTTAATGTTATTTTAAAGACTAAAAAGATGTCAGATGAGTAGAGAAAGAGTTTGTTGGTTCCTATATTTAAGAATAAAGATGATCCACAAGAGTGTGCAAATTATAGAATTAAGTTAATGTGTCATACATTAAAATTATGGGAGAGAAATGATTGCATAGGTTACGATGTGATACAAAAGTTTCTCACAATCAGTTTGGTTTCATGCCAGGTAGATCTACTATGGATGCTATACATTTGTTAAGAGGTTCGATGGAGAAGTATAGAGAAAGCGAGGATCTACATATGATATTTATTGATTTAGAGAAAGCTTATGATAAAGTTTCAAGAGATGTTCTTTGGAGAGTTCTACAAAAGAAAGGAGTTAATATTGGCTATATTTAAGTCATTAAGGATATGTATATTAGAGCTGTTACTTGTGTCCAAACACAAGGTTTGGATGCTATACATTTGTTAAGAGGTTCGATGGAGAAGTATAGAGAAAGCGAGGATCTACATATGATATTTATTGATTTAGAGAAAGCTTATGATAAAGTTTCAAGAGATGTTCTTTGGAGAGTTCTAGAAAAGAAAGGAGTTAATATTGGCTATATTCAAGTCATTAAGGATATGCATAGAAATGTTACTTGTGTCCAAACACAAGGAGGATTGACAAAATATTTTCCTATTTGTTGGATTACATCAAGGATCAACTTTAAACCCTTATCTTTTTTTTGCTTTAGTTATGGATGTTCTTACTAAGCATTTACAAGAAGATGCACCTTGGCGTATGCTTTTTGTTGATGACATTCTTCTTGTTGATAAGACTAGAGAGGGAGTCTAAGAGAAACTTGAATTATGGAGGTCAACCTTAGAGTCTAAAAGTTTTCGTTTAAGTAGATCTAAAACTGAATATATGGAGTGTAATTTTAGTTGTAGAAGTTATAATGGTAGTATTGTGACATTAGGTGAACAAGTCATTAAAAAGAGTGAGCAATTCAGATATTTAGGCTCTATTGTTCAAAATGATGGTGAAATAGATGAAGATGTTATTAGTAGAATTCAAGTTGGATGGTTGAAGTGGAGGAATGCATTTGGCCTGCTGCGTGATAGAAAAGTACCGCTTAAACTTAAGGGAAAATTTTATAAGATGGTGATAAGACCTGCAATGATTTATGGTGCAGAATGTTATCCAATAAAAGAGAAGCATGAGACTAAGTTAAGTGTTTGAGATGAGGATGCTCAAGTGGATTAGTGACTTTACTCTTAGAGATAAAATCTAAATGAATATGTTCGATAAAAAAGTTGGAGTAAGAGTGGCGATAAGATTAGAGAGAGTCGCCTTAGATGGTTTGGCCACATAAAGCATCGGCCGTCCAATGACCCGGTTATGAGAGTAGATGCATTAGATTTGCCTTGTGTTAAGAAAGGTAGAGGCAGACCTAAAAAGACATGGTTAAGATGTATAAAAAGTGACCTTAGCATACCTAAATTAAATGAGAATTTGACACATAATAGGACACAATGGAGACAAAGGATTCATGTAGCCGACCATACTTAGTGGGATAAAGGCTAGTTGTTGTTGTTGTTGTTGGTGCAATCCACTTACATCCACATTGATTGATTAAATATTTTATTAAGTTCTACAAAACAGGATGCATCCAAGATTTTACTTCATATAAATTTAATGATATATAATATAATAATAAAGATATTACATTATCTTTGTTAATTATAAAAAAGGAATACAACTTTCGACTCTCTTGAAGAAGTATAATGGCTCCCTTTTACAAGTACCAAAAAAAAAAAGAGAAATAAAGCCACCTTATCCCTTTGTTGGCAGCAGGTCTTTCTTTCTCTTACTTGTTCTTTTATGTGTGTGGTTGTGGAATTAAACTTTCTATTTAATCTCTATTTATAGTAGCAATAAGTTAATTTGGACATAGAATTATTTATAAGATTATTTTTGGTTATAATAAAATGTCAAATTAAGTGTTGGTGTATCTATAATGATAGAGAAAAAATTGATCATTTTAACATTGAATGAAAATATCACAAGTACTCGTGCATTAGTGAAGCGCAACTAATATAAAACATGATAATTTTTTTACTTTTAAAATTTTTCAAAAAATAAAATATAAAAAATTTAATGTTTGATCTAGTTGAAATGATTTCACCAATATGAGTTGTATATTACAAATAATGCTTCTTCTCATAATTTTAAAAGGCATTAATACAATTTATTATGCATGAACAATAGAAGATATCTTTCCTGTTGTAAGATCAATGAAATGCGTAAGTTTTTATCAAGCAATAGTAGGTGATTATCTCAATCACTATTCTTAATGGATGGGAGATCAAGTAAGAATGAAGATGCGTTAATTAATAATTGGCATTGTTCTTAGATATTGATAGGTATCGAATAGTGGTCAACTAGCAACATTAAACATTAGGTAAATTGTGGTCAAGCCAAACTGAGTTGAACATAACATGAGTCAAACTTGGCTTGGTGTCAAATTATAAGTCATTTTAGTCTGACATAACCTCAAGTTGAACCTTCATATATATTCATGTTTAACAAATAATTATCTATAATCAAAAGTTTTTCTTAATCTTGACTCACTTAATTTAATTAAGTGATCACTTAAATGAGTTAATAAAAATTTATAAACTAACAAATATTAAAATGAATTCTCATATAATTATCATATTAACAATAATTTAATAGGTTTAAGTATTAAGTAATTCAACCCATTTGAAATTAGTATCTAGCTTTTTGACACTTATTAGAAAGACACCAACTAAATGAGATAATAATAAAATTTGAGATAATTAAAGATTGAACATAAGTATTAAAATTTTGAAGAATCTAATGTCTAAATAGTATTGCTAAAAATAAGAAATAATAGATGAAATTGTGATGGGCTAATGACATAATGAAGAAGTTTCATTAAAGCTTAATATAATGTGTTCATGGAAAGCAAACTAAGAAGCAGAAGATGTGCTCATCATTGATTCTTATGTATTTGTCTCCAAATCTTGGATATGTATTAGCGAAGATATGTTTAGAGCAAAGATAGAGCACTCGAGACTATGTTCACCAGCATGTCAACTACACATAGGCTAAGAAGGAGAATATGTATTCATCTTTAAAGATTCAAATTCTTAGCTAACATTGTGCTAATATTGATGCAATTCTCATGACCAAATTTTAATTAATGAAGTTGTCATAAGTACATAGTGATATGTAAAAAAATAAAAAATAAGATAAATAAAAGGTAGTATAATTTAACAAATAGATAACATATTAATATTAAATAAGTAATTAAGAATTTTATGTGCCACCACTAAGTCCAATATCATGCCCTTACTAAGTTACTTATTGAATAAAAAATAAGTAATTCATGAATGTAAATACATAGATTGCATTATGTTCAAAGCCTATTAATATAATTAATGAATGCAAATAGCTATGTGTATTTAATTTAATATCTTAGAATGTGAGTTAGAGTTTATGGTGGAAAGATGAGGGGATAGAGAGTTTGGTGAAAAGAATACTAAGGCTAGTCTAGCTTTGATTTAAAAGATCATTTTATGTCATGTGTTTTAAGTTGTGTAAAATGATTGAAATTTTTTTTGGTGATGGCAAGATTACTATGTTAACTTTTGATATAAAGTTGGTGGTAAGAAAATGAGATTACTATGTTAACTTTTGATATAAAGTAGGTTGTAAGAAAATGTGATCAATAGAGGGTTATGATGGAAAGAATACTAAGATTATTCAAGTTGGCTAAGTTAGAAAATTTTAAAATATCTCTTAACTAGAATAAATTTCCCTTATAACCTTAAAATATAAAATCAAATTAATGGTGGGCTACATAATGGAAAAGGGTTATGATCTTGAGTAGTTGGTGGAGATTGGTTGGGTTTAAGATCATAAAATGGTGTAGAGAAAAAGGCTAAAAAGCTGTCTATTTAAGCTTAGCTAAGAGCTATAAGGATGGTTTAAAGAGGGATTGAAAGCCTAAGTGGCGGATGATTGGCTTTGAAGTTAGTTAGAATGCAAACAAATGCATGATGATGATTTAAAGAGGTGTTCCAAAAATTTAAAAATATTTATAAGATAAACAATCAATCTCATTAAGGAAATATCTACCAAGATCATTATGCATTAACACGAAAAATAAATAAAATTTTCTCTTATATATTCTTTAAAATAAAAATTCAAACATGTAAAACCTAATTTCAGTCATTATATCTTTTTTTAGCAATCTCTAGTAATTTGCCATAGTTGGAAACTTGTTTGGCCATTTTCTTAGATTTTTGCGTTGACTCTAGTCATAAGACCTTTAGTTTTTTTTCTTAATCCATGTGATGCATTATATTACCTTTGTTATTTATTTTATTATGATGATCTAAGTATTTTAATGAGCATTGCAACTTTTGCACCATCTCCATCACTCCTTGATGTTTAGGTTCCTCTAAATTATTAAGTTGCAAAAATTCATTTTCTATTTTTCATTTTTGCTTCTTTTATTCTTTGAGCTTTCCTCTTAAACCTTTAATAGAAATAAGCAATTAATCAAGTAAGTAGATAAGTCTTTGTCCTTTATAGTAATAGTATCCATGGCATGAAATTATTTTAGAAGATATCTTAAAATTTTATAAATTAATTCTTAGTTCTTTTAGCCTTGTTGCATGCTAGAAAATAAGTTGTGGTAGAGTAAAAGTTTTCGCCTTAGCTTCGTTGTGAAATCCAGCACACACACAAGTATTTAAAGAGTGAACAATAAAACTCCATAATTTTTATGTGAAAAATCTCGAAAAGAGAGAAAAACTACGGTGTCTAGCCTAGTAAAAAAGCTTACACTATGTATCAATTTCTGAGTACAAGATCTTCCCGATACCGGGATTACAAAATTATATATGAGAAAGGAACAACTGCTATGTGACAACGATAAGGTTGTAACGATTCTTAGTAGTAGATGATGATGGTGAACTGCGGAGCAATCAGATAGAAATGGGGAACAATTCTTGGCAAATCAGAGAACAATCACAGTAGAAATGCATGTCATTGGTAGAAGTCATCATGATGGAGACGGTTGACGACGAGGATCAATGCGGCCGACGGGTGGTTGATGGCCGTCAGTGGCGACGATTGTGCTTGGAGGATCTTTAGAGCTCTCTCTCTCTTGCTTGGGCTCCCTATGAGGAATGAAGGCTATTTATATAGATTGGAGGTGGCGTTCGTAAATACATGCAAAACCCATACCACTCCACTTCATCGGACGGCTCACAATGATCCCTTTGATCATTTGATGTATTTTAGATATTTGAATGCTCAAATGAAGTCGGAATTTAAAGATCTTGGGCTTGTTAGATTTGACTCAAGCGAGGCCGATTTGTATAAACACTCCATGTTTAAGAGCTTTTTTAGAGGATTTAATTGATATCGAGTTTCCAATGATATTTTAAGTGCTCGATCTCGACCCTTTAACTGGATCAATTTGCTTTTAGCATCAAGATTCGTGCTTCACACAGTAGTATTTTAAGTGTCATATCAGTTACCCCCTATTTTTAGATATCATTATTTTAATCATCCAAAAATATATATATGTTAAATACTTGAAGATAGAAAATTCTTTAATGAAATTTGAGGGTCCATTAACCACATATTTTTAGAGAACACATCTTTGTGGGAGCACAATATTATGATTATGTATGAGGCTAGATGAGTATAAGTAGTATGTGAACAGATTTGAGGTTTTGAGTTTTCCTGTACGGAGTTTGTCATGCCCATACGGGCCAGCTTTGTCAGGGTCACCGGCAATGTCGACGCTGAGTTGCAATAACGCCTCGGCGTCGCAGAATGGACCGCGGGTCATGGTCGGGCGAGCGAAACTACGGTGAACGCGGCTTAGTCGCTGGTCGAATGACGGCGGTGACGACAGCGCTAGCGCTGGTCGGTGGTTATTGCTCATGGCTGCCACGGTGCACGCTGGTCGGTTATTGTCGGCCCCAAACGCCTATTTTGACAATTTCTGCGCTTTTGGCGATTTTGACGATTTTGATGATTTTACCCCTGGGGGTCTATAAAATCCCTCAGGGAGAAGGCACCTTCTCTTCTTGAGAAGGTCGTTTGAGGTGGTCAAAGCCCGCAGATACATCGTCTGACGCTTTTTCCTCGAAAGAGGTGTCAACCGTACTCCGGACCGACCGGTTTAGAAGCGATCGGCGGACATACGCCGTCTGCTTTCCCTCGAAAGAGGCGCCAACTACTCCTGACCGCCGAGTTCTGAGGTGATCGCGTCCGCAGATATACATCGTGTCTACGCTTTTCCCTCGAAAGAGGCCAACAGACTCGCCGGACCTTCCGGTGGGGAGGTCAAGCGCAGATACCGCCGTGGTCATAGTTTTCCCTCGAAAGAGGCGTCAACTGCATTCGTCCGGACCGTTCTTACGAGGAGATCAAGGCCCAGACATACGCCGTCGGTTCATAGTTTTTCCTTGAAAGAGGCCATTACTGCCGGACCGTCCGGTTTGGAGGCAATCGCGAGACGATAACCGAGACGGGTCGACGGCGATGCACCGATGGTGGCCGACCACGGTGTGGTCAGCGGTGACGGCGATGGTGGTTGACGAGATAACTAGCCGATGGTGGTGACCACGGAGATTGCACGATGGTCGGCGAAGTGACCGGCAACTAATGGGCGAAGTGACCAGCCTGATGGTTGGCGGCCGACGGGGTGGTCGAATAGAACGGCAATTATCAGGCGACGGAGTCAGGCGGGGATGATCGATCTAAGGTGGTGATCGAAAAAAATTGCCGCCATATGTGGTGGTGAGCTTAAGCGCGGCATTGGATGGCGCGACGGGTGGTCGGCAACAACAACTTATGCTGGTAGTGACGGCATGACCGACATCTAGTCCACGGGATGACCGACATTAATGGTGGTGACCAAAAATTGCCGGCCGATGGTCTACGGCGACCCGACGAATCGCGATGGTGGTTGGAAGTCGACGGGAGTGGTCAGCAGAATGGCACAGAATATGTATGATCGGCGTATCGGATGATCAGGCGACGCTGGTGGTGACCGCAAAATTGCCAGCGATGGTCGCAGCGACCGCCATGAATACGATGGTGGTTACACCGACGGGGTGGTCGAAACACAACCGGAGACTAGTCGACGTGGCGAACGACGCCAGAGTCGGCGAGATGACCGCGATGATGGTGGCGATAAAGATCGCGATAATGGTGGCAGGGGACCCGATGGTTAAGCGGTCGGTCGATGGGGTATTCATAATGGCAATTGACGACGTCGATGGTGGCGATCAGCCGAATGGTCAGATGACCAACGACGATGGTGATGAAAATTGCCGATAGTGGCGTGACCAGACGGTAGTTAACCAACGACAGTCGTGGCGGTGACCGACGACGATGAGGATTTTTGACATATCCGAGGTTGTTTGTGAGAGTGTGACTCGATGGTATTAACCTGTATGGAAGAGGTTGAATTGAATCCGCTGAGAATTTTGACCCATCCGAGGTTGTTTATCAGAGTGTTACCTAATGACGTTAACCTGTGTGAAAGAGGTCGTGGGAAGTCCACCAAGGACCTTTTGACCTATCTTAGGTTGTTTGTCAGAGTCTTTGCTCGATGACGTTAACCTATGTGGAAGAGGTTGAATTGAATCCGATTTTTGACCTATCCGAGGTTGTTTGTCAGGGTGTTACCCAATGACGTTTTACCTATGTGGAAGAGATTGAATTGAATCCACTGAGGATTTTTGACCTATCTGAGGTTGTTTGTCAGGGTGTTACTCGATGACGTTAACCTATATGGAAGAGGTCGAATTGAATTCGCTAAGGATTTTGACCCATCCGAGGTTGTTTGTCAGAGTGTTACCCGATGAACTTACCCTGTGTGAAAGAGGCCGTGGGAAGTCCACCAAGGACCTTTTGACCTATCCTAGGTTGTTTGTTAGAGTCTTTGCTCGATGACGCTAACCTATGTGGAAGAGGTTGAATTGAATCCGCTGAGAATTTTTGACCTATCCGAGATTGTTTGTCAGGGTGTTACTCGATGATGTTAACCTGTGTGGAAGAGGTTGAATTGAATTCGCTGAGGATTTTGACTCATCCGAGGTTGTTTGTCAGAGTGTTGCCCGATGACGTTAACCTGTGTGGAAGAGGCCGTGGGAAGTCCACTAAGGACCTTTTGAACTATCCTAGGTTGTTTGTCAAAGTATTTGCTCGATGACGTTAATCTGTGTGGAAGAGGTCGTAGGAAGTCCACCAAGGACCTTTTGACCCATCCTAGGTTGTTTGTCAGAGTCTTTGCTCGATGACGTTAACCTGTATGGAAGAGGTCGAAAGTCCACCAAGGACCTTTTGACCTATCCCAGTTGTTTGTGAGTCTTTGCTGACATTAACCTGTATGGGTCGATTAAAACATCCATTTGTGGTTGTAGCCAAAGTTGCTCTTTAACCTTGACCTTTCACAAGATACTTGACTAACCGACGATAATCAATTAGATATCTAGAATATTGATTTGGATAATCTTTTCATATTAAGATTTGCCCCCCGATTTCTAACAAAATCTAAAGGAATGAAGTTTGATGAATCTTCATTCTTCGCTTGCGCTCCTTAAAAGCTTGAAATGCTACATCTCGATGGTGATTTTGATCTTGTTGGGGAACTTGGTTGCCATACAATATGATATAATGGGAATCAATTTTCCACAGATGACGCCAACCGCTGGCTAGAAAACCATGGTAGAGTAAAAGTTTTCGTCTTAGCTTGGAAATCCAAAGACACACACATGTATTTAAAGAGTGAAAAATAAAACTATAGAATTTTTACGTGAAAAACCTCGAAAAGAGGGAAAAATCACGGTGCCTAGCCCAGTAAAAAGCTTACACTATGTATCTATTTCAGAGTATAAGATCTTCCCGATACCGGGATTACAGAATTGTATATGAGAAAGGAACAATATGCGCGACAACGACGTTGTAAAAATAGCGTAGTAGATGATGGTGAACCGTAAGCAATCACCGCAGAAATGCGAACAATTACTAACGAAACGCGGGAACAATCACTAAGTAAACGCAGGGAACAATCACCGGTAAGTCATCATGATGGAGACCGGCACGAGAGATTGACTCACGCAAGGATCAACGCGGAGGCCGCTGGTAGTGACGACCATCGAGCTGATGACAGGGAGGATCTTTAGAGCTCTCTCTCTCTCTTGCTTGCCCCTCATATGAGGGAATGGGCATTTTATATTGGAGGAGACGTCAGAAATACATGCAAAACCCATACCACTCCACTTCATCGGACGACTCACAATGATCCCTTTGATCATTTGATGTATTTTAGATATTTGAATGCTCAAATGAAGTCAGAATTTTGAGATCTTGGGCTTGTTAGATCCGGCTCGTCGAGACGCTCGATTCGACTATAAACACTTCATGTTTAAAAGCATTTTAGGGATTTAATTGATATCCCAAAGTTTTCAATGATATTTTAAGCCGATCTCGACGCCCAACGGATCGGTTTTTAGCATCAAGATTCGTGCTTCGCCTAGTAGTATTTTAAGTATCATATCAAGCCTTTTCCAAGACAATGTAATATATTAATAATTTTCATAAATATTCATACATATTAGAATTGATTGGGCATAAATGATGTACTTCATACTCATATATCAACATGTTTATTAGGACATCTATAGCCTCTATAGCACATTTATAAGTAATAAAATGCTTATCCAGAATTTTTTTGCAGAATAAACATATAAATTCTTACATAGTTATCAAGCAATAATGTAAGTGGATATACTTTAGAATGATAATCAATATATAACCATTATTATTATGGTTCTATTATAAAGTGTTATGTGACTAAGACACCTTAAAGGTAAGGGGGTGAATTATGCTTTTCAAAAAGTTTGAATAATATAAAAACAAAGTTATAAATCAATGAAACAACCGTAGAACACCAACAAAAAAAAAATAAAAATAAATAAATAATAACAAACTAACATATTCAAAATCTAAATTTATAAATAATAATTGAGAAAATTAAAATACAAATCCATGAAAAATAAAGAAAGTAAATATTTGGGACAATACAATAAGAAGTTTATATGGCCTACATCTAAATTTGTTGAAAGATGACAATTTGCTAAATTTGTTGAAATAAGATAAGAAAATTTATAAAAATAAATTAAAGAATATCTAACTAATATTATTTGATTTAAAATAATATTCTAGATTCTCTAATGATAATATCAAGGCAAAGTTCTAAGTATTTATAATAAATATATATTTATTTTAAGCATAAATAGTATTTCAGAAAATATGATTTAAATTTTGATGAAAATGAAATCTAATTTTGTCACAATCCGATCTAATGTAAATTGTTATATTAAGGAATGTCACATCGTGCTGAGATTTGATTAAATAACCAAGATTTATTTGGAAGGAATTTTCTTTTTCCTTAATTTCACAAGCACAAAGCTATTACTTTCATCAAAATACTATAAAATAAAAGTAGTCAATATCATATCATATCATAATAATAAATCAAAAAGAATATACACAACAATCTTAATATAATTCTTCTGCACAAACAAATTATATATATATCAATATGACTATTGAAAGAATAGATCTAAAATAGCAACATACCTAAGGTCAGCTTTTAACAATAACAAATAGACTTTACGTAGTCTTACTATTTCATAAAATAACACATATGAATAAAATAATAATGAATAACCACAGCTCATTAAAGTACTCAAAATCTACTATATTTTTTAATACACAAGAGAGAAAAAATCGAAAATTGCCAAGATTCCATCTTATAAAAAAAATTCAAATATTATTTAAATGAACTAAAATAACGTCTCAACAAGTCCCGTGCTATGTATGTCTAATACTAGATCTATATAAAATTAGTGTTAATGATAGGCATATGTCAAATAGTGTAAGCTATATGATATTAAAAATAAATAAAATAATATATAATAATTTATTTATTTATTTAAAATATTTTATAAATTTTTTGTCCATCATATCTCCAGTTCACTTATACCCCCACTTACTCATACTTCTCATTTGCCCATTATATCTTAACTTTTATTTATATCTTAGCTTGTTCATATCAATTCAGTAAACACATACAAGAAAAGCCTAAAGTGATCACTAAAGTGATATCCTGTCAAAAATAAAGACGCACTGATCCCAATCAGATGAGCACTTAAAGTGACATTCACCAAGTGAATATCACTTTTGAGCGTTTAAGATATGGATAATTTATAAGTTCACAAGTTTTTATATCTCTACTTGAATGAACATATATAATATTCAATCATCGAGTCACCTGTAATTCCTCACATTTTTCTTCTTTTTATATATATACTTTGATATATATATATAAGCATAAAATAGCATCAATTTTGTATATATAAAATCATCAAATATATTACAAAATTTGTTAATATTGTTAGAGACAAATAATCGTAAAAGCTGAAGATAAATTTATGTATATACGTCAATAGTTATAATTTACAAAATTATTTATATGCAATGCCCATAATAATATTTTGAAGCTTTTTATATTCTATAACAAATTTTTTGAAGTTTAATATACTCACTATAATATATAAAATGTTATACAAGATAAAGTAAAAGGGGCAAAATTTATTTTTTCATGTTAATATATTCAGCATAGTTCATTTTATAATATATTAAAAATTGCATAAAATTTTTATTAATTTTCATAAATTTGAGTTTAAATGAAATCTAATCAAATAAAATATTAAAAATATACATATAAGTGATGAAATTAAAATATGAGTAAGAGAATAATAGATTAGCTAGAGCCGGATAATTTTTTCAACTGGCCTGACAGACAAAATTGACACTAAGACCCTCAAAAGCGACCTTCTCTATCTAAAACCCTCTCTTTTCCTCTCTCTCTCTCTCTCTAAGCCACTCACAGGAAATAGACAAAATGGGAAAAGTTGCATCTTAGATAATGGAGTAAGTTATTTATATATAAAAATAATTTTTTTATAAATATATAAAAAAGATATAATGGGTATTATTAAAATTATTTTATTTTATTAAAATTTTAATATAAACTAATTAAAATCTTAAAATTATCAATTCTAAAAATTATGGAGAGATAGTCATTAAACTATAAAACATGTTTATAACAATCTGGTGAAAATAGTTTTTAAAATAGATATTAGATAATTCTAAAAATATGTTAATTTCTTATGGAAGTCAAATTTAATTAGAAATTTTCTAATTTTTTATTTATGATGTTCATAAAAATAGATAAAAAAATAGTTAAAATAACGTCAAAGTGCTTTACAATATGCTAAACATGTGTGAATCAGACATAAAATACATCTAAATAAATTAATTGAATATAATAAAGTATTTAGACATATCAAAATTCTGTTCAATTAAAACTATAAAATATCCGCAAATAAACATGCTATAAAATTAACTGTAAAACTTGTAGAAAATTAGTGAATACAAAACAAAAATATAAATCTTTCCAGGTCCAAAAATCAAGCATATTTGTGCATCCAATTTTTGTAGAAGCAGTTGTCGCAAACTTTTCTAAAACCTTTGCCATAAAATGTTAATATACTTCAAGAATTTAAAATAAATTTTGCTACATTAAAATGCGCTTGCGTGCACACACACACATATATATGTGTGTGTGTGTACAATGTGCAGCAGTAGATTCGCGCAGAACTGCGTCATATATTAGTGTAACTTTCTTGCAGATTATCATTTTAGAGGTGCTCCATTATAAGAATACTTAATAGTAAAATTTTCAATAAAACTCCATCTATTACACCAAAAGACACCTCTTATATTACCCAATAATAGTGCTAATGTAAGTTAGTGAATAAACGAGTCAACCCAAATTGAGTCATTTTAGGCTCAACTCGATAGTAACTCATACGTCAACCTTGAAGTTAATGATCTCGATTTGAATCGACCTTGACTTGACTAGTCAGCTCAAGTAAGCTTGATTAAAAGTATTAATACAAACTAAAGTCAAAAAAGTAGAGAATCTTTTCGATGCGGAAAAAAGACGCAAGTGACGCACTTTTTCATTGTGAAGGGTTCTTTGGTTACTTGATGCTATTTCCGTCTGGTGAGCGTCATCGAAAAACCAGCAAATGGATCGATCCGAGTCGAACTCGGCAGAGGGTTCGATAATAGGACGGGTTAGAATCCATAGTTTTAAGTATAAAATAAATAACAATATTTAAAAATTCTTTATATTTCATAATCAAAATTGATTCTTTATTATTTTTCTAATAATCTATAATTAGAAGATTTATATACATATACAGAATAACTATTCGAATTTGTAGTAGTTTTTCTTTTTCAAAATAAAGTAGCCATCCATCACAAATTCGAAAGATTGAACTCAAATTTGAATTAGAACCCAATTAATTAGTCAAATTTAGATTTAAATCTAAGATGACTCGAGCCCGGACTGGACCTGTTTAAACCCCTGGCTTGACAACGGAAAAATTGCACTTCAGTCCGGTTCTCCCACGCGCCGCTGCGTGTTATATGCCGGTGGACGAGCTGGGATGGCTCGACTCCTCCAATTCCGGCGCGTCCTCCGTCTCTCTGACCGCAAAGTCTCCTTCTCCTCAAACTCTAATCCTGACAATAACGTCCAGGCTAGAGTGTACACCAAATCCTTAAACGCCACCATCAACAAGCTTTTCAAAGAACGAGATCTGGACAAACTTGTCGTTGGGTTCAATCTCGCTTCCGAGTCCTACCGCTTCCGTTGCCGCCATAATATCTACGAGTTTACTGTCCGCCGTCTCACTGCTGCTGGCCGCTGTGACGCCGTTGAATCCATCCTCGAGCATCAGAAGCGCTTCGCCGCTGACTTCACCCGCGAGGGCTTCGGCGTACGCCTAATCTCCCTTTATGGAAAGGCTGGCATGGCCATTAACGCCGAAACCACATTCGACCAGCTTCCTTCCCTTGGTTCCCCCCGTTCAGTCTTGTCTTTCAATGCCGTCCTCACCGCCTTCGCCGCCGCCGGGGACTATCCTCGCGTTCTCTCTACCTTTCGCGATGTTCCAGCTGGAGATTCCTCCATTAGTCCCAACCTCATTTCTTATAACATTCTGATCAAAGCTCAATGTGAAAAGGGGGATCTTGATGCCGCCATCGACTCGCTCGTTCTCATGGAGAAGAATGGCATTTCTTCCGATTTGGTTTCCTTCAATATTCTGCTGAAAGGGCTCTACGATAACGACCGCTTCTCCGATGCTGAGAATATTTGGAATAAAATGGCGAAGGAGGGCATCCAACCTGATATAAAATGTTTCAATGCGAAGATAAGGGGGCTTGTATCAGTTAGAAACACTTCGGCAGCTGTTGAAGTTTTGGATGAGATAAATCAATCAGGGTTAAAAATGGATATTTTCACTTTCAATGCATTGATAAAGGGGCACTGCCAGGATAGCAACTTGGAGCAGGCTAAGCTGGTTTATATGGATCTTACAAAGAATGACTGCGCTCCTAATAAAGAGACCTTTATGGCGCTGATTTCGAGTCTTTCTGAGGCAGGGGAGCTTGATTTAGCTCTTAAGTTGAGTAAGGAGAGCCTGAGTCGCAGGTGTTCTCCAGGTTCAGAGATATTGCAGCGGTTGGTGGACGGGTTAGCTAAGAATTCCAAAGTTGAGGAGGCTAAGAAGCTTGTGGAGATCTCCCGTGCAAATGGATTCTCAAGGGAGAGCATCAGATTGCCTTTATCTTGTTTGGCTGTGTAGGTAACTATGTTGCCGTTGTGTGGTTCATGCTTGCTTCTTGTATCATAATCCATAAATTTAATAAGATAGAATAAAACAATTAATCAGATTCAGATTGTGGTTTATGATTTATGATGTTTTATTGGTCTTTTTTATATTTAGCACAAAAACTTTACTTTTTTACACACACACACACACACACACACATAGATAGATAGATAGATAGATAGATATATATATATATATATATATATATATATATATATATATATATATATATAACATCTCAATCTTAAATATCACATCAAAAATACCACTATCATTCACTTTTTAAAGTGAAGTGCACCATTTTAAGCATAGGAAAATGTTAAATAAATAAGGGAAATTTACAAATGAACTATCGAATACATGTGTATTTATAATTTAACCACACTACCTATTTTTTTAAACTATTGAACCAATGTATTTGCATGCGCCATGATCAAATCATTGAGAATTTTATAAAAATGAAAAATATGGGTTGGGCTATTGTTATGAATTTCAATATTTTAAAGTCAATTTGAAAAATTAAGATTGAATATGATTAATTTGTAAATATAGAAAAATAGGGTGACTGACTGACTGTCTATGTAAAAGCTCCAATAAGTAAATATCAAACTTTGATTGTTAGATATGTAAATGTATAAGAATTGTGTGGTATGTATGTAAATCTTCCTTTTGATATAAGTAGTTGGAGGTATATTTTAAATGCATTGTAAATTAAATGTAACATGTTTTATTTGTAAAATCATTTTTGTTATGTTTGGTTGGAAGCAAAATGAATTTACGATGACATGGTGTGTTTGACTATGTTGGTTGGGGTCGACATTGCAATTAGGATCTAGGGCATAATGAGCACGGGGAGAGTCGGAAGTTTTGACGTTGCGAGCGAGCGTGGGGACCTTAGCTTCTATAAGAAGAACAGAAGGGTTAGAGTAAGTTATCATAGATCAAACGACTTAAAGCTAAGCAATCAAACTAAACAATAAAAGAGTTAAACTGGGTCAAAATTCAAGTATTTTTGGCTTTTATTTATTTTGATTGAATTCTGGCTATTTATTTTAAATATTCAATTGATTGTAATAAAAACAATGATTTTCTAACCATTAATTAGGCTTTGATTTTTCTATGAATTGGATCTTATGAATGAAATTTTGTAATTAATCTTAGATTATAAGATTATGAAAAGTTTTTGCAGCATTTTATGTCTCCCAAGGCTTCAAGGAGGTTAATCACATACCCCTGATTAGGACAAGGAAAGCCAGACTAAGGAAATCTCAAGAGAAAAAAAAATCTATAACCTTCTAGAAGAATCTAGAAGTTTCTACCGAGAATTAGAAATAGGATGCTTCTGGAATATAGTAGAAATCTCTAGGAAATTTATGTATTTAGAAGGAAAGTGTGGAGTTCTTTAGAATACTTCACTTACATGATTATTATATTGTAGATAGAAGGCCTCCCCTTCAGTTGTAATCCATCCAAGCATTTGAATCAATACTAGCTTTGTAAAGTTCCTTTTAGTCAGTGAGAGTTCCGCTATTTCTTTCTTGAATTCCTCTCCCTTCTTTGTGTTCTAACTCACCCAAGAGTTCCCAGTGTTGAGCTTTCTTAGCTTCAATGATGATTGCTAAGGCCGCTTATTACTTGCTCAAAGATTAGAGGCGTGACAATTTTTTGGTTTCCTAATATTCTTGCTTTAGAATTCCACAATCTAATGTCATGAGAAGTCGTCATCAATGGTATTTGGATTTGCGGCTTGGTTTTATTATTGAGTGTTTTTTTTCTTATTTTTATTGTTTTTGTAGTTTCTCAGCTTGTTATGTGCCAATTTGTTATTAAAGTTAGGTTTTTGATGTTTTTTCTCTTAATTTCGTTGGTGTTATACTATTTTGATCTTAATTTGATCAATTTATAATTTTTTGCAATATTACTTTGATGATATTAAAATCAATAATTTTTTTGTTGTTTCCTAACATCTATCGTCATGTCATCATAATATAATGATGTCGTTTGGGCATCGGTCAATTTCAGGATTTAGTAAATCATGTATGGGCTATTGGCCAAACCGCGGACAGACATCCTTACGGCGTGAGATTATTTGAGTGTGAATATAGTAATGTACTTGATTTAACATTGATTTCTTTGTGAGCTAGAGTTTTCTTAATTCATCACCTGCAACAAATAGTTGCTGGTGAGTGGATGGATTTTAGCTTTAAATTTTTAGATTGATGATTTTCATTTAGACATTTATATTTGATTACTTTTGCATTCTTCATATTCTTATGAAATTTGAATTTATCTTGATTTGTCTTTGAATTTTGAATATAACTTGATAGTGATATCTCTTCTAGTTGAAATCTTCATTCAACACAACCATCATCGGGGTGTGAACTCTTTAATCGTTCACATTTAAATTTGATAATTTTATTTTTAGATTAACTCCTCGGGTTAAAATTCACAATTAATGTGCCCATCATCGGGGTATGACCTTGTCAACTCTGGTTATGTGCTTGCAAAGGATCGGGTCAATGATGTTTATATGTGATTTAAAATTGACTTTATTAATCTGTATTATAGACTCAGTCAACTCTGGCCATAACGTAGAAGATTAGATCTATAGACATGAACATTATGTTCTCAACATGATTTAGAGTTCAACTTGTTAAAAGCTTCTTTATTTATATTATTGATGGCCATATGCAAATGCAAGAACAAATATTTTTCTTAATGAACAAACACGTAACTTCTAACCAATCCTGTCAACTTCGATCCTTGTGAGGAGGAGGATCGGATTGGTTGTGTGGGACTTATAACTTCAATATTTAAGTGAAACAACTTATTAGTATTGTGTATTTCTAAGAATTAAGTCTACAAACTAAATATCTATCTTCAAAGTAATTATCACTTCGTGAAGAGGTTTGCAAGCCTTTCAAGGCAAAGTGGTCTTTAAACACATTTGTTGTCAACCCGTGCATCACCCTAGGACACTAGCTCTACGTTTTTTGCATAGTGTCAGTACCCATGCGGGTATATCATTAGATTGATCATCAAGCAGTTTTGAGGAATTCTCACGTTTCGCTATATATTTAAGATTGAGCTTTGAGAAATTTCTTGTGAAATGTGTAAGTCACTTAAGAGCTTACATGTTACTCTAGGTGTTATATTGAATTTATGCTACTTTGTAATGTGTGTGCATACGTAGTGCATCACATTATTTGCATGCACATTGAGATATTAAATCTAGACTTAGACCACTTCATGATGCATGCATAACTGATGTTTAGAAGATTTGATTAATCACACATATTTAGATGCAATGACATTAAACATCAATCTCCATATGTGTGCATAATTTACATCTTCACATTATGTACATGTATTTCAATGTGATAACTATAGATATGTAACTGCCTTGGGAATCACACACGTCTGCATGTATTTGACTTAGAACCATCTCATAATGAAATGAGAACTTGCACTAATCAAATACTTCTGCAAGCTTGAAGTTATCTAGGTTGAATGAAAGAGATTAAAAAATCCTTTATAATGTGAACGAGGCCCATTCAAGTTGTTCTTCGTCTATATGGATCATCACGTAATATGTTTTATGTTGTCGCTAATCACCGGAATATCTTGGTTATGCTTTTTAGCAACTAATATGAGTTACTATAGATTTCTCATTAATCTCAATAGAAGTTTCACCCTTGCTTGAAGACAAACATTCAAACGAACCGTAAGTTTGATATGCCTTAATCTCACTAGGAAGGTGGCCTTTCGATCTAGCACATCCTTAGTTAATCTAGTGTATGTCATAGGCTTCGATCATATTTAACTTTAATTCTTTTGAATATTTCGCGGCACAATATATTGCAATCCCATATTCATTCAACTGTTTTGCATATGTGAAATGAATATTTAGTTTGCTATAGGTTACTTTCAGCTGGAAGATTGCAAGTCTAATTTTATTTCAAGAATTTAGCATTTTGTGTTTGGTTCAATTATTGATCTAATTGCTCATTTAAGCTTCAGATATTATTCTTTATCTATCTCATTTGCATTGGTTATCAGTCCATATTTTGATGAAATTTATTTGACTTCATCATCATCCATAGAGGCATCGAGTCGGCCTTCCCATCATGCTTATGGAAAGTGCATAGTAGATGTCTTTTACAGCGGAAAAGCCTTCATACTTACCGTGCTTATGGGAAGCATAAACTTTCAAAACCGTATAGGAAGCATCTTAACTTTCCTTGCCGTGTTGAGGCAATACAAATGAGTACTTAAATCTAGCAGTTATTACAGTTATATAGAAGCAACGAGTACAGAAATGTAATATTCATGCTTGCAAGTACACAGTAGTTTAAATTAAAATTTAGCAGCCTCCCGGTGTCATCCTCTCATAGGAGGGTTGCTCGAGAGTAAATGGTCTGCTGTTTATGTGAAGCATGATGATATCTTTGCGACACCACCCGAGAAAGGAATATACTTAGCGTTTATGGGAAGCGTCGCATAAGCTTCAAAACTTGCACGAAAAAACATCTTAATCTTTCTCCTAATGTTGAAGCAGCATGAATGAGTACTTAGGTCTAACAAGTATTTGCAATTATAAAAAAGCAGCGAATGCAAAAAATTAATACATCATGCTTGCAAGTAGACAATTATTTGAAATAAAATCCGGCAGCTTCCCGGCATCATCCTCTTATAGCGGACTACATTGGGGGTCAAATGACCTTGCCATCACACTTATGGGAAACGTGTATGGTAGGTGTCTTGCGACACCACGGCCAAAAAAGAGTATGTATATACCACGCTTATAGAAAGTGCACATAAGTCTTCAAAACTTGTATAAGAAGAGCATCCTGGTATTCTCCTCTTGTTGAAACAATACGAATGAGTAGTTAGGTCTACCAAATTTTCTCGCCATATTGAAGCAATCTCGAACAGGTACTTAAAACCACAACAATTCTTATAATTTTACTTTCACATGTTCATTGAGGTAATATAATAGGACACAAATGTGATCACTCTAGCACACCTATCATTATTTCATCCACTCTCCGCGATTTGAAGCTATCATATGAATGCCCAACAAATCTTTTATTTACTCTAATTCATCCCAATGAAAAAACGAATTCCTGTTATCACAATATGAATGAAATTTAAGCAAGGCTCAACTCAATGGTATCCAACAGTAAAATGGAAGCTTTAATTCATGCATATCTTAAAGTCTTGCAACTCCTTCACTTTGACATTGATTTAAAAGCTAAGGATTACCTACTAATTATCATGATATGATCTATGCAAGATTCAACTCCACTTTGGATGAACAATGCAAATGACAACCCTAAATTTTCAAATCCATTTTTTTATTTTACTTGTATATCAGATTGCAACAAACAATAAATACAAAAGGATGAGGGATGAGGTTGGAGACCATTATAGAGAGGTCGGCTTTGAGTGGCATTGGAGGCTTGCTGTTGGCTTGATAAACGGAGAAAGAATGCTGCTGTTATGATGCTAAAGAAGATGGATGGGAGAGAGAAGCTTCGGTTGAGAGGGAGGGAAAAGTGACTCCTCCAAATAGTAGGGAGTTCGATGGTTGTGAAGTCGGACAGTTGCTCGTGTGTGTCGAAGACGAGAGAGGATGGACGGACTTCGGCCTTGAGTGGATCGATGGGAGAGTTGGCGAGGTGCGGCTTTGACTGTTTGCGGAATAAAGGTAGAGAGGGAAAGACCGTCTCTATTCGGCATAGAGTCGAGTGACTCTGTGCGGTTCGCGTGGCCTGGGTTACCAAGCAGGAGAAAGGGACAGATAGGGAAATGTGCTCGAGAGAGAGAGGAGGGTGTGATGGCTTACTCGAGCGGCTCTCTCGAGCTGGTAGGGTAGACGACAAACCGAACGAGCCACAGGAGGCTTGTTGTTGTGCGGCACTCGAATGGAAGTATCAGGATATTGGGAGGAGTCCTATGGCTAGATGTTAAGTCAGCATATATAGATTCCGCCTTAGGGTTGATTTGGGTAATTAAATGAAGTTCAATTTTGACTAATTTTGACTTTTTTTAAATGTATTGCAACATAGGGAAGATGGATGTCAATTTTAGGTTAATTTGGTGTTTCAAACATAATGTGTAGTCCGTTTCGTGATTGGAGTTTGTTTGGTTTAATTGGGTAAAGTCAATCATTTCAAAAGCATGCGTTGTTCCGACGCCGACTCTGTAAACTCATATAATCAAGCCGATAGTCTCATTTGATAGGTTTCGACGTTTTGACGCTAACGACGTGATCAATTTTGCGGAAATTAGTTTCGGTGTTGATTGTGGTATTTCGGCTTTGATTTGTGCGATATTGCGTCCATAATTCATCGAATTCACCACACTTGCTCAATTCAACTTATGGAAGATGTACGGAGGCCAACATGCGAGTTTAAGTGTTGTCAATTCCAAGCCAAAAGACCTCCAACTAATTGAGCGACAGCTTAAGGAGAGTAGCCAATCTCAATACTTTCTAACTACTTTAGTTGGGTGATTCTTAATCTATTTCTGAGTTGTTCAAATCCTACATGATTAATGCAAATTCTCTTTGTCCTTCTTGCTGTATGAATATCAATGGCATGAGCAGTTGTATGGTTGGGTACTTTCATCCTTCTTAATCTTTGTGGTAGTATGATCTTATGATTGATGGATATATGTGAATGAAATGAATGATGAAATTATTGTGTGTACGTGGGAGATTGGAGATTCCGTCTGATTTCTCCAAAAAAATTGGTCTATGTGACCCCAACTTGTGACCATCTATCTTGCTGTGTTAACTTGATCTGTGACGAGAATTCAAGTAAATCAATAAATAATGAACATATGCTATTTTTGAATAATGGCTAAACTTTAAAATGTAGGGATATTTGAGTAGTTATGATTGGGTATTTGCTCCACTTTTGGCTGAGCAACTTAAATTGTTGATTGGATTGCTTTGATAATTTATGTGATTTTGCTTGCAACCATATAATCCACTATTAGAATAATTTCATCTGCATCAAATATAGGTTTGCATCATTTTGGATTCTCAAGGATTATGTTGACGTGCTATGTTTGTGATAAAGAACTCCATAAAAGAAATAGAAAGATAATGGAGAAGATGAAAATGAAGAGTTAAGTAATTTGAAGTTTTGATTAGAGTTCTTTATTTTTATTGTGCCGTTCTGAGGTCCATGTGTTGATGGTTCTTCTCCGGGACTTTTGAATTAAGGGACCTTCTTTGTTGCCATGTCATTTTGGGGATGGGCTCTCCTATGGACTTCTGATTGGTGGTCAAAATTCTAGAATAGAAGGAAGTTCTAACATTGATATCAAGAATTTATGAATGCCATAAAGCTATATTGTCTAATTCAAAATGTCCTATATAGATATGAAAGAGCAACAAATTATTAAAAAAATTGTTAACAATATTAATGAAATAGATTAAAATAATCTTGATAAATACTAAAATGATAATGAGTTCCAAAATATATTAGTCTCAGGCTCTCAAATATTCATGATAAAGTTTTAAAATTATTGTTGGCGTTAATTCCTTTGTGGGCACAAAATATTGTGCTTTGTACCTGTAAGTAAATATCATGCTCTTTTAACTATATGCCATTAATTGGTTGATAATATTTATGAAGAATTAAAGGAGGATATGATCTTGAAGGAACGTCAGTGTGTTATGGAAGTTGTAATGTAAGGATTTGTACTTAGGATGCCCTTAGAAAGATGGAAGATTCACACAATGCATTAATAAAAAGTATTGTGCTCTTTAATGCTAGTGACTGGGTAATAGAATCTCAAAATAAAAAGCAGGAACAACAATCATGTCAATAGCAAATTACTTGCATGGACTACAAATAATTCCAAGGCAAGAGAAGGAAAACCAAGTAGTAATATTTAATTTTTGAAAATTGTCAAATCACAAAATACTTTGTTCATAAAACATTTATACTATTGGGATGAATATCCTCTTTAACGAAGAGTAATCCAAAGTGTGTGGTTTTGGTAGAATGAATTATAATAGACCATTGGATCCAGCCTGATAGTATGTACTTTAGATTCCACTTTGGATCAAAAAAATTGTTAGGATAGTTATGTGATATGTCCATATAAATCATTTTGCTAAATAAGTTTTTTTTAATTGTAAAGCCAAGAACCATAATGAAGATCAATCTTTGATTGATTGATTAATTTTGAATAAAATATGAATATACAATTCCTTAGGAGTTGCATTATTAATTTGTTTGGATGAACTAGCATCTTCTGCAGTACTATGGGTGTTCAGTTTTGAAGTTATGGATGGAATCAGATTGACTATCTGCTTCAAAATAAAGCACTGGTTTAGGTAAACCTTTCAGAGACTTATTAACTAATGAATATATAATTTGATTTTCATCATCACTCATTTGTTCATACTTGAGTTACAATGTTGTTGTCTCTCAACCCAACCACAATTGCTGTTCATTGTTGATCTCTTAAATTATTGTTATTGTGATACTGATATAAATCATTCTATCTTTAGTAATTCTTTTCCTGATAATGTTATGTACAATGTTAGTCATTAAACGATTTAACCTGATAGTTATAATGGCTGCGTGAGATTGTCTACAAGCATATCCAAATTGATTCTCATATCTCATATTGATTTTAGCACAATGAATGCCAGAAATGCAAAGATGCAACTATTACATGAAATGATGTGAATATTTTAGTAGGTTGATTTAAGTAGCTAAACTGCTTTAAACTATCAGATCTCTTCAGCCATCAAGTCAGAATATAAAACTGAGTTGAAGAAGGTAAAAACCAATTTTGATTCTAATTTATGTCATGCGATTGGAAGTTCATTTAGCTATCCTCAGAATATTCCTCTCAGCAGGGTTTAAATTTATATATGTGGAGGCATTCAATATGATTTTGATTATTTTAATGGAGCTTCCCAAGTATAGTTCGTAAGAAAGTTACATGATTTCCCATTCAAAATGAAATTTGCATTCCAAGCTAATTTGTATTTGTTTACTTAAATAGGTGGATGAGGTATTTTGATTAATTTTTTTTAATAAAGGATCTGAAAATACGATTGATTTTAACAGTTTTAATTTCCAAAAAAATAGATAATTTTATTTTTATTGTTGTATTAGTAAATTTGAAGTTAGAAAAGTTTTAAAGAAAATGAAGTGTGGAAAACCAGACGATAAATAGAAGTGTGGAAATATTTAGGAGATCATGAAACTTCTTGGTTTACAAATCTTTTTAATGTTATTTTGAAGACTAAAAGATGCTGAATGAGTGGAGAAAGACTTTGTTGGTTCCTTTATTTAAGAATAAAGGTGATGCATAAGAGTATGCAAATTATAGAGGAATTAAGTTAATGTGCCATACATTAATATTATGGGAGAGAGTAATTGAGCATAGGTTACGAAGTGATACAAAAGTTTCTCAAAATCAGTTTGGTTTCATACCAGATAGATCTACTATGGATGCTATACATTTGTTGAGAGGTTTGATGGAGAAGTATAGAGAAAGTAAGGAGGATCTACATATGATATTTGTTGATTTAGAGAAAGCTTATGATAAAGTTTCAAGAGATGTTCTTTGGAGAGTTCTAGAAAAGGAGTTATTATTAGTTATATTCAAGTTATTAAGGATATGTAAACTAGAGTACTTGTGTCCAAACATAAAGAGAATTGACAAATATTTTCCTATTTCTTTGGATTACATCAAGGATGGCTTTGAGCCCTTATCATTTTGCTTTAATTATGGATGTTCTTATTAGGCCATTTATAGGAAGATGTACCTTGGTGTATGTTTTTTGTTGATGACATTCTTCTTGTTGATAAGACTAGAGAGGAAGTCTAAGAGAAACTTGAATTATGAAGGTCAACCTTAGAGTCTAAAGGTTTTCATTTGAGTAGATCTAAAATTGAATATATGGAGTGTAATTTTAGTTGTAGAAGTTCTAGTGGTGGTGTTGTGACATTGGGTGACCAAGTCATTAAAAAGAGTGAGTGA
This sequence comes from Cymbidium sinense, assembly GCA_021442155.1. NCBI lineage: Eukaryota > Viridiplantae > Streptophyta > Magnoliopsida > Asparagales > Orchidaceae > Cymbidium > Cymbidium sinense. Next base: position 60,569,138 of record CM038225.1, read on the forward strand.
TCCAGATATCTAGTCTATATTGCTCAAAATAATGATGAAATAGATGGAGATGTTAATAGTAGAATTCAAGTTAAGTTGAAGTGAAATGCATCTAACCCTATTGTGTGATAGAAAAGTACGCTAGACTTAAGGGAAAATTTTATATGATGGTGATAAGACCTACAATGATTTATGGTTCAATGTTGGCCAAAAAGAGAAGCATAAGACTAAGTTAAGTTTTTGAGATGGGATGCTCAAAGGATGAGTGGCTTTACTCTTAGAGATAAAATGCGAAATGAGTATGTCCAGGAAAAAAATGGAGTAGCTCTAGTGGCATATAAGATTAAAGAGAGTCGCTTTAGATGGTTTGGTCACATAAAACGTCAGCCGCCCGATGACCCGGTTATGAGAATAGATTTATTAGATTTGCCTTATGTTAAGAAAGGTTGAGGTAGATCTAAAAGGCTTGGTTAAGATGTATAAAAAATGACCTTAGTTTACTATAATTAAATGATAATTTGACACATAATATGACACAATAAAGAAGAAGGATTTATGTAGCCGACCCCACATAGTGGGATAAAGACTTATTGTTGTTGTTGCTGTTTGTCGAACCTTGAGCATTTTGGTGTCCGTGAAGAAAATATGAATCCTTAAGTAGAAAGGAGGCCACTAAAAGTCTAGGAGAAAATGACCCTGGAGAGTAAAAGTGTCTGAATAGTCTGGAAGTAAGCTAATTTTGTAGAACTGATTTCTATCTTTCTTTGTTTCCTCCACATAATAATAAGCTCAGAGCCTGCCTTGGAATGCATGCAGAGAGATACAACACTATTTATATTCATTAGGATTTAGGATGCCTTCTTAAGAACTAAGGGGGCCGCATGGTTGTGTGAGAAAAAATGGTGACTATTATTCCTAAATATCTGGTGGCTCGTTTGGTCAGTTGGGATATAGTTGGTTTAATTATGTCTATTTTGATGTTATGGAGGATAAAGTTTTTTTGTGGTTTATTGTGAGAGAGAGAGAGAGAGAGAGAGAGAGAGAGAGGAATGTTACTTTAAATCCTAATTGAGGTCGAATGAGTGTGAATTTTATGGATAGATAGGACGTTAAGATTTTTGTTGGGATGCGGGGAAATGAAATTATTGGTTTGGATGGAAGGATGCACAATCAAACCTCGAGAGAAGGGAAAAATTCAAGATCGGAGAACCTTTTGAAAAAAAAAGATTAAATAGTCCAAATTTTAGGTGTGAATAAGAGTGTGTATTTGGTCGGTTTGACTTTTTTGTTAAGTAAACTGAACTGAATAGCTTAAAATAACAACCATCCAAACAATGTATGGAATCAATCAACTGAACCGAACTATAATTCGGTTTATTCATTCGATTTTTGGTTATATTGAATAACATTAAAAAATAAATTTTTTTTTAGTTTTTTTTGAAATAACAAATTAAAACACAATCTAACAAATTTGATATATTAAATATTTTTTTAGACAAATAGAAATCAATTAATTTATATAAATATCTAAGTATTTACAACCAAAAGTACACACTTATATTTACTTTTTTTAACTATTTTGATTTATTTGGTTTAACCATTTTTTTAACCGAAAACCAAATAGTTTAGTATTTACAATTGAAAATCAAACCGTGAGTTTGCAAATCGATCCAAATCAATTAAATAATATGTGCTTTAATTTGATTTTTCGGTTCAAACCGACTAGTGCATACCCCTAGGTGTGAAGTCTTTAGATCAGGAGAAAGTTGTTTTCGGTGATGTTGGAGGAAATGAATACTCATTGCTGGTATGGTGGAAAATCATTTTAACCCTTAATGAAATAAGGAGTTTAAACTAATTAGGTGCTGGATATTCATAAACAAATATAAAAGATGATCATGCTGATGTTTAATATGGGAAGGTGCATAAAAATGTAAGAGGAGAGATTGAAGGAAAAAAAAAGAACTAGATAAGTATGTATCATGCTTGAACAAGTAGCCTTTCCTAAAAGTTTCAAGTCTCGCACTTTATCAAGAACCAAAATCTTGGGGTAGGTGAGAAAGGATCTTCAGTCTTCACATTCAAATTAAGAATTCTATTCATCTGATAATAATTTTATTCAACCTCAAAATTTGTAAAGAAATAGAACAAACGACAACCTTTGAACAAGATGCTAACAAGACACTAACAACTTAACTCGTAAAAGACAGTAGCTAAATATTAGAGATAAAATCTCTATAGGATTGTTAACGAGCCAATTTTGAGTTGATTTTGAGTGATTTTGAGTCGATTTGATCGCGAAAATTTTTGAGCTCGAGATCGCTCGTCAATTAATCGATTTCGAGCCAACCAGGCTTGTTTTTTTTGATCAATTTTGAGTCGGCTCGTGTCAATTTCGAGCTAGCTCAAACTGAACTATTTTATTTTTTATCTTGGCTCGAAATCAAATGGAGTTGGCTCATTTTGATCGAGTCAACTCAAATTTAATAAAAATGATTAATAAAAAAATGAAAAAAATTAAATTGAATGTATAAAATAAAAGAAAATATGATTTTCAAAGAGATAATGTTCATATTTATAATATATTATATTTATTTTAAAAGATTATAAGTTATAACTCAATACATATAATTTTAAAAATAATTTTGTTGTTATAAACATACAAGTATTATATTTAAGTTTAAATTTTTTCAATAATATATAAAATTGATCCGATCTCGAGCTTCGATCGATTGTCCGCTCGAGATCGCTAAAAAAAAAAGGCTCACTCCAAACTTTTGGCTCGTAGCTCAGCTCAATATGTTCGATTTGATATCGATCCGATCCAAGTTTCGATTTGATTTTCGAGTGATCTTTGATTTTCGAGCTAAACTAACAACCTTACTCAAGAGAACAAAATTGCTCAAATATCTAGGATAAGAAGTGTTAAAATTTTTTATGCGCATCACTAGTTCATTTCATGTATAATCATTATATTCCAGTAGCAGTTTCTGAATCTAGCCTTTGCAAGGTGACTTTTCCTGCTCGGAAAGTGATTGCATGATGCATGGTTTTGCATTACAGCATCTAGATGTAGTATTTAAATCTTTAGAGGAAAATATATTATTCTTTAATCTAACTTTACAGCCTCAAGTTCTATAAAACGGGAGGGATATTCTCCTCTCATGCAAACCATCGTGTGCAGAAGGCTGTATTACAACCTCACCCGACTGTCAGAGAAAATAACAGTACTGTACTGTTTTTATTCTTTAATATGTTGAAAAAGGAGGTTAAACTTTCTCACAATGCTCTAGTTCTTGTAGCAGAGAAGATGATACGGAAGATAAGATTTGAGCGTGAAGAGTATCAGCTGATCATTCTTGTCGACATGTTGAGTTTTCAATTCCTTCAGTTGTTGGTGTTCGCTATCACTTCAGAATGATGATCAAGGTTGCTCATTGTTTTGTATGTGATCATAATCTCGCTGAAGAGAAGTCTTTCTACCAGCGTCCACTGTTATGGCATGTCGGACAAATGGCTTTCAGATCTTCCAAGGTTCGTGATAAGCTATTTAAAATGTTAGATGCATTCTACTTTGAAAGACGCAAGCGTTTTCTATTATTTGGAAGTCTTGCGCTATCTCACAATAGAAGGTAAATGGAGCCTTATGTTGCGAATGATGGAGCAAGGCTGCTAGTTCCATTGCTGTTAGTAGAAACTGCTAGATAAGGAATCACTGGGATAGGCAAGGTTGCAAAAGCAACCGAAGAACTAAGGAGAGAAGATTGTAGAAGGGTTGATGAAACTATGGAGGGATCCAAATCAATTTTGATAGGCTTTGAAGTATTTAATTGTGACATATTATTTAATTAGTATTATTCTAACGGATGGTTTTGGCCTACTTATTGGAATCCCTATATAAATTAATTTTGTCTATAGCTTGAAATCAAATACACTAAAACTGGATTATTGAATTTGTTTTCATTTGACACCTTTGGTAACATTTGGTTAGAAAGATATGTTCGACCATTTATTAGGATGGGATGCCTTGTTGCTTGTTCTACTGCATCTAGCAATTTACAAAATATGCCAAACAAAGCATAAATAAATAAATGAAAAGAACAAACTAATATATGATCTTTTAATGTCTATTACATGAGGGCATTAAGTTTAAAATAAGTTCAGGGAGTTATACAAAAAATATCTACAGCATGACAATCTTTCCACCCTAATTGGATGGATACAAACTTTCTAGGATCGAACAATAGATCAAGTTCATGTGATTGGTGAAAATTTGAACTTCGATGTCATAGAAGTATCGCATCCAAATATTGACTAAACACTAAGTGCCAGTTTAAAGTTATAAATTGGGCAATTAAATTCACCTCAAGGACATTACACAAAAAATATTTACTTCAAAATAGTCCTTACACCCTTAGTTGGATGAACATAAACTTTCTTGTTAGCTCAAATACACTCTTTCTCACTAGCTCAATGGAATAATAACAATCTACATCTTAGGGTTTTCTCCTTTTAAATAAAAAATGATGATGGCAAATCAATTGCTTTGAGTCACACATTGGTACTCCTTTGGAACTCTTAACTACTCTTTCATGTTGCAACACACTAGAATTTATATTGGTAAGACAAACTTGCTTGTATAAACTAGTGAGAAAGGGGAGTCGAATAGACATGTTGCACTCCATTGAAAGCAAAAAAATACATGTCATACTACCTTTTTGGTTAGTTTTGTGAGCCAACTACTTTGGCTCGATCATAAAAAGGTTACTAAAGGTGTTGAAATCTTCATATCAATTAGGAGTAAGGGCTAATGGGGACTAAATTTGGATTTGATATACCAATGGTTAAACCTAGTTTCAACTCAAAAGCTTAATCCTATGAACAATAATAAAAACTTGGTTAAGCTTATTTTTTACACCACATTCTATATGGAACTAAACCCAATATTATTATATGCCCTAACAGTCTCTCTCTTATGTGAGAATTATTCATATTTGTCATGATTTTTTATTGTTTTGTTATATATTTTTATTTTATCTTGTTTATATTTTATTTCAAAATAAAATAGATTTGATAGTAATGACAGTTTTTTTTTTAAACAGTCAAAATATCTAAAAATATATTTTGAGTATTTTTAAATATAATATTATTTTTTTTAATAAAAAATATTTAGAAATTATACAATGAATAAATATATTATTAAAAATAGCATAAAAATAAAAACAGAATTGATCCCAAACAACCCTATGTCTCTTCCATCTTTATAGAAGGGTAGGGCTGCAAAGGAACTGAGTGTTAGACAAATTACTCGTGGCTTGACTCGATAGAGCTCGTTCATGCTCGTTTGATTAACTAATCAAATGAGCTGAACACTTTAATATTCGATTCATTTATGCTCATGAACATTATCATTTAAAGCTTGTGAACAAGTTGCTAGTTCGAAGAGTCTGATTACGGCTTATTTGTGAACAATATTGTTCAAATTATTATTTTTTTAGGCTGAATAAGCTTTAGTTGATACAGCTCATGTATATTTCTCAACAAATTGCTCGTGAACAACCTCGATTAAGGTTTGATTAAAGTTTATTTATTTTATTAAACAAGCTGTTCGTTAATAAGCTCGATAATCTAATTTGAACTGAGCTCGTGAACAAATTCAAATCAAGCTCAAGCTCGTTAATGGTAAACAAGCTCAAGCTTGAACATCATTCTTAAAAGCTCGAATCGAGCTCGAACTCGATCATATTAAACAAACTCAAGCTTAAACACATATATACTTGACTTGGCTCTGTTCGTTTGCAGCCCTATAGAAGGGCTATTGCCTCTCTTTTATTATATTTCATAAAGCATCAATAAAAGTATACCACAATGGTTTTTGTAGACTGATTCTAAGCCTAATGAATTCATTTTCTCTTCTAAATGGGCTCGGTCAAATTAGGACGGTAAAAAATTGAAAACGCATGTTTCCACCCTTGTACATTTCCCTAACGACAAATTTCAACAATCATATATAATTGCAAAAAAACGTGTGCAATTTTAACGTCAATTTTATTGGAGCCAACTGATAACTATGTATATATATATATATAAAAAGAGAGAGAGAGAGAGAGAGAGAGAGAGAGAGAGAGATTGAATTAGCCTATGTGTCTTTGAGCAATTCTTAATTCATTTATCCAGAGTTGTTTATTTTGAAGGGTTGAGACTTAATGCGCAGTTAAGTACAAAATATATTGCATTCGAATCGGTCTATTTACCTGTCGCAATGGCATTTCCTGTAACTTTGATTAATAATAAAGAGATATTTATTAGTGCCGATGTAACGTTGTTTTAAAAAGAACAAAGATAGTTTAAAATCCAGATCAGATCGAACTCAACTAGCGAAGGGATAATAGTCTTCCCTGCATCTAATTGACCAGGCCTAGATTGAAATTGTAGGATTAATTATGTCAAATTTATATATTAGAATTCTAATTATATATATAAATAATACGATTTGGTCTAATAATTTATATTAAAAGATTAAAATTAATCAAATATCAGGCTAATATTTGCTTGAATTGAAAAAAAAATGAGCAAAGCCATTTTTTAGTGGGAATTATTTATAAAAAGAAGAGAATGAAATAGCCAATTTATACATAAATAGAGCTACCCAATTTATAATTTTGTTTGAATATGACATCCACTATCTAGCATGTTACATCCTTAAGCATATTAATAGTTGTATGTCCTTAAGTAAGAGGCTTTAATTAAATGTAGAGAGATTATCGTGCAATGAATGTAAGCCTATATTTGTGATTTTGATTGCTAGCAACTATATGTGTATCTCATTCTAGAAATACAAATAGAACATATTTTAATTTAAAATTTTGGCATTAAGTTTTTGGGAAAATTTTTCTTAAATTAATTTTAATATTGATTATTCATTTTTTAAATTTGGAAGAAAAAGTTTTGCCCTAAAAGTTTATTATAATCGTTTGAATTTGAAGCGCATCATGTAAAATATAAATACAATAAAAAGTATCATATTAAATAATAAATAAATTGCAAAAGTAAATATAATAATGTATTGTGATAGCAATGAGAGAATAAAGTACATGCTTGTGTTACTCAGAAATTGCTTAAAAAAATTTATACAAAAGTGAAATTGGCAACAAGGAACAAGCTAAGGAATTCCTCTACCCTGATCCTTGTTATATTTTTTTTTTGTAATACTAGAGTTATATGTTTTCTTTCCTTTAAAAAACTTATGAGAAATTTATAACCATTGACATTATAAATCGCCATATATTATTAATTTATTTTAACCTCAAGTTAGGTCATGAATGCCCTCATTCTACACTCTTTTCAATCATGAACCTAGCACATTTTGAAGAAGAGCCTAAGTTGTGCAATGAACATAGAAAATATATTAAATTATTAGTGATGATTACTCACATATAATTTAAACCATATTGGGAATTCATCTATGACTTTCTATTAATAGTGACAGTGTCATCTAAGTTTAATGAGTTCAAGAATAACTTGAAATCAAAAACCAAATTGACATAATTAGGTAAGTACTATATTCATTTAAAAATCAAAAATGAGATATCGTGTCATTGACATGCATACTCAAGAAAAAGTTGAACCTCATCGTATTTTATCAAAATAGTAATTGTCACTGCCCTAAGTTCCTTGTCATTCAAGTATCATGATGTGTTTCTACCAATGATTTTTTAGATGGTTGGAAAATATGTAACACATTTTTGAAGATCCAATACCATTAATATTATGAACATGCATGTGGCTCAAAATCTATGAGCAAAAATTGTAGTTTTATGGGCCAAATAAGCTTCATATATTGAGCCTTCGGAGTGTGCTTTATTCTTCACAATTTTTTTAGTTTATTCAAGAATTTGCAAATTTTGCAAAATAATTAGGCATAAATTGAATGTTAATTGATATTAATACTACCAATAGATAGCTACATCTCAAATGGGTACATCTAATGATATTGCACTGGACCTCCCACTCTATCTTCATATAGTAGATATATTACTCCATGAAGTCAAAAAAAAGCATGGGGTTGGGTATGACTAGAATGTTTATTTCTAGTTGTTTTACACAGCTTACATATTTAATTGAGCTAAGGATAATTACTTAAAGAAGAGCCTAAGCTCGTTAAAGCACTAATGCAACTAGAAGTAAGCATTGCAAAAAAATGTGGCAGTCATGGCTCTTCATTCCAAATAATTTTTTTATTATCAAATCAATATATCTGCTCAAGTTGGATTTATACCCATATGAAAGCTTCAATGACTTTATCCACTCACATACTATTCTTTGTAGTTCTAATGTGAGGCGATGTTTTAGACTTTTGAAATATACTAGTTGTAGTCTCTTTCAACTTTAACTCTTTTATGATAATAGTCCTTCAAATCCAACGACCTTGATATTATCTTTAGTTTTCTCTTAACATCTATCACTATGTTGAAAATATTGTAAAAAAAAAATTTCTCTGCATCAGTTAAGATTATGCCTTATTATATTAGACTTCTTGTGGGTAGATCTTAGAAAATACTCTTTTGTCCATTATGTGCCATCATAACCCATCACATGATTATTAGCTAAAATATGAGAATTAAATATTATGAATAGAACTAATAATATGCCATAAATCATTTCCACTCAATCTTGGAGCTGGTTTAGCTTTTTGAACTTGATTTTTTATGAATGCATTTGTATTTCTTTTGTATGGATGATCAGTAAGGAGGAACATACGATGATAGTATAATTAATAACTTTTTTCGTCCATTTTTAGAGTGAATGCTTTTGATAGATCCATAAAGTATGGACAAGCTAGTTTCTCAATAGTGCTCCACACATAGCATTCCATACACAAAAAAAGTTATTGATAGTTCACATAAGTGTTGCTTTCATCTAAAAGTTTTGCTTTGAAATTATATCATATATTAGTATACCAACAACAACAACAACAACAAGCCTTAATCCCACTAAGTGGGATCGGCTACATGAATCCTTTGTCTCTATTGTGTTCTATTATGTGTCAAATTCTCATTTAATTCAAGTATACTAAGGTCATTTTTTATACATCTTAACCAAGTCTTTTTAGGTCTACCTCTACCTTTCTTAACATAAGGTAAATCTAAAGCATCTATGCTCCTAACCGGGTCATCGGACGACCGTCACTTTATGTGGCCAAACCATCTAAGGCGACTCTCTCTAATCTTATCTACCATTGGAGCTACTCCAACTTTTTCCTGAACATACTCATTTTGCATTTTTTCTCTAAGAGTAAAGCCACTCATCCACTTAAGCATCCTCATCTCTGTAACATTTAACTTAGTCTTATGCTTCTCTTTTATTTGTCAACATTATGCACCATAAGTCATTGCAGGTCTTACCACCATCTTATAAAATTTTCTCTTAAGTTTAAGTGGAACTTTTCTATTACACAATAGGCCATATGCATTCCTCCACTTCAACCATCCAACTTGAATTCTACTAATAACATCTCCATCTATTTCACCATCATTTTGAACAATAGAGCTTAAATATCTGAATCGCTCACTCTTATTAATGACTTGTTCACCTAATCACAACACTACCACTAGAACTTCTACAACTAAAATTACACTCCATATATTCAGTTTTAGATCTACTTAAATGAAAACCTTTAGACTCTAAAGTTGACCTCCATAATTCAAGTTTCTCTTGGACTCCCTCTCTAGTCTTATCAACAAGAAGAATGTCATCAAGAAAAAGCATACACCAAGGTACATCTTCTGTAAATGCCTAGTAAGAACATCCATAACTAAAGTAAAAAAGATAAGGGCTTAAAGTGATCCTTGATGTAATCCAAGCGAAATAGGAAAATATTTTGTTAATCCTCCTTATGTTTGGACACAAGTAATGTCTAGTATACATATCCTTAATGACTTGAATATAACCAATATTAACTCCTCTCTGTTCTAGAACTATCCAAAGAACATCTCTTGAAAATTTATCATAAGCTTTCTCTAAATCAATAAATATCATATGTAGATCCTCCTTACTTTCTCTATGCTTCTCCATCACACCTCTTAACAAATGTATAGCATCCATAGTAGATCTACCTGGCATGAAACCAAATTGATTGTGAGAAACTTTTGTATCACATCATAACCTATGCTCAATTACTCTCTCCCATAATTTTAATGTATGACACATTAACTTAATTCCTCTATAATTTGCATACTCTTGTGCATCACCTTTATTCTTAAATATAGGAACCAACAAACTTTCTCCACTCATCTGACATCTTTTTAGTCTTTAAAATAACATTAAAAGATTTGTAAGCCAAGAAATTCCTTGATCTCCTAAACATTTCCACACTTGTATTGGAATATTATCGGTCCTACTATTTTTCACATTTCATTTTCTTTAAAGCTTCTAACTTAGATTTAATAATGATGATAAAATGAAATTCTATTTTGTTGGGTATTAAGGTTGCTAAAATTAATCGTTCTTCGATCCTTCATTGAAAAATTTATCAAAATACCTCATCCACCTATTTTCAATATCCTTTTCTAAGAAAACACTTTATTATTTTCATCCTTAATACACCTCACTTGAACTATGTCTTTACTTCTCCTATCTCTTTGGTTGGCTAACTTATACATACATCTTTCACTTTCTTTGTTATCTAATCCATTGTATAAATCACTAAAAGCTAATTTTTTTGCATCATATATTACTTTCTTAGAATCTCTATAGGCCACTTTATATCTTTTCCACTTCTCCAAGTTTTTTCATATAAACCAAGCTTTATAACAATGCTTCTTATTTCTTATCTTTTCTTGCACACTCTGACTCTACCACCAACTATTCTTATTAAAAGAAGCTTTTCCTTTTGATTCTCTAAATACATCTTTAGTAACTTGCTTAATTTCACTTGCTACTTTTTCCTACATAACATTAGCTTCCTTATGAACATCCCAAATTCTAATCTCTTGTAGCTTGCTCTTAAAAGTATTTTTGTTTGTGTTCTTTAAGTGTCCTCATCTAATCTTCGGATAATAATTTGATTTATTTTTCCTCTTACAACCTTTCATCTTAAAATCTAAAACTAACAATCGATGTTGGGTACTTAAATTTAACTTGGAATGACCTTACAATCTTTACAATCTAAATGATCTATTTTTCTTATCAAAAAATAATCAATCTGTTTTTTACTAGATCTATTTTTATAGGTAATAATATGTTAATCACTTTTCTTAAATAAAGTATTAGTAACTATAAAATCATAAACTAAGGCAAAATCTAATATAGTCCTACTTTCTTCATTAGTCACTCCAAATCCATAACCACCATGAATACTTTTAAAATCTTCTACCACTCTACCAATATGTCCATTTAAATCTCCTACAATAAATACTTTTTCTTCAAGAGGTATCTTTTGTATTAATCCTCTAATTCATTCCAAAATTTTTCTTTTGAGCTTACATCCAAACCTACTTGAGGAGCATAAACACTTATAACATTGATAATCTTAGTATCAACAATAATCTTTAAAGCTATAATTCTATCTCCACATCTATTAATATTTATAACATTATCCTTCCAACTTTTATCTATAATCACACCTACACCATTTCTGTTTGGCTTCTACCTAAATACCAAAGTTTAAAACCTAAACTATCAATCTCCTTGGCCTTCTCCCCAACCCATTTAATTTCTTGAACACATAAAATATTTATCTTTCTATGAACCATAATATCTATTAATTCCATTAATTTACCTGTAAGAGTACTTATATTCCAAGATCCTAACCTAATTCTAGTTTCATGGACTAACTTCTTTGCCCGCATCCGTCCATAATGTGGGAACCCTTACTTATTTAATACTACACCCGGGCACTGATGCAGCGGCTCCAGCACATTTTTCACTATATTCAAGCCATACAGCGCGTGGCTTCCAGGGGACACCCTAGCATTAACACAATGATTTAAAGGATTCATGTCATGATTATTTTAACAAGTTTTACGCTGGCCGTCGACTACCTATTGCAACCCTCCACTTTTCCAATCTGGACTTGGGACCGGAAAAGGTAGTGTTCATATCAATGGTTGCAAGTAGACATCAATCTCTGCCTTAATGTTATATGGCTCAGGAATGATCAAAGTTAAGAACATATAAGAAGTTATCATGCACATCTCTAGTGATAAATTATATGGTATAACTATCATTGACCAACATGAATAGGGTGATGCGAACCGACTAAACACTGTGAAATCATCAGCGCAAAGGCCAAGTCTGACATTTCATGGCTTAGTTACAAAATTTGAATAAGTGCGTTTAATTGCTTTCATGCTTCTACATCCAATGGATGACTCAGGATATGTGATGCACTTGCTTTGTTGTTATTCCATTATATGTGTTGGGTTGAATGCATGGAAGCATACAGTCTATGCAAACATGGAGTTAATGATAAATAGAACATATGCTTGCGCGATACATCTTTTGGCCTGCGTTGCTTTTTACTATGTAGCTTGAACCTAGCGCTCCAAAAAATTTGCATTCAATTTCTTGTGTGCTGCCCTTGTAATATAACATACAATCATTGACACAAGAGTAAAATTTTTTTGACCGCAGTCCTAACTTTGACATCAACTTATTTGTTCATATAGGTCTTCAGGAATCAAGTTTTCTGTGTGTTTATCTCTTTTAACAACCCTGCAAATTGGTTAAAATATTCACGTGGCATATTAAATTTAGTTTTAATAATTATCATTCTTATAACCACGGATAGCTCAGTGTGGTTCGTGCATCTTTTTCACAACTATCGTTGTGTTATCTTTAGTAGGTCATAGAACTTTTAAGCTTCTTATTCACAACTATCGTTGTGTTAAATAATACGAATTGGTCTAATAATTTAAGGAGAGTAAATGAGTATTTCATCTTATTCAATGTATAGTTACATTAGTTTATAATGTTTAATAAAGAATTTTTCATATAGACGATTTCTAGGTGGCGAACGGAAAGTATTAAGACTTATTTATGAAGAATATTTTTATAGAGGATAATATGATAATCATCACATTATATTTGTTGACCTCCATATATGCGCCATAAGTCAAGTTGAGCTCACAAGGTGAATTTGACAATAAACATATAAATCATAAATCTACGGTGCCAAAATTAGTCAAAAGACTTAGATCGGCGAGCGGACTTAATCTCACGTTGAAATTGATCAAAATATAAATATTGCATAATGTTTAACAAAACAAGCGTCGAGTATATATATGCATGCTCGAGTCGAGGTTCGATACCCAAATAACCCATGTTCATGAAATTGATCACGCTATTAGCGTCGAAATGCCAAAACCTATCAAATGGCTCCCTGGACGAGTCAGCACGGCGATCGAAAGTGATAATATGCATTTTTGAGAAATTGCGTCGACTTAAAAGCGTCGATTGTGAACGGATTTACATGCGTCAAACGTCAAAATTATCTAGAATATATATCTAATTTGATTAAGGTTCTCACATTTAAAATTTTGATAAAATTAGTACACATTTTAAGATAAATCTACTTAATTATCTCTTAATTACATCCATTCCGTGCTTTGGAACTCGCAGCCGCCCCCATTCCTGTACTTTTGACACCCCATTCGGCCAATAATGAGCTGCCGCATCATCTTTCCCATACATTAATTAAGCCTTATTCCTTACTTCTGCAGGCGGAAAAAAAGGAGCAGCTTCGGTCCTCTCTCTCTCGCTCTCTCTGGCGATACTCTATACGGAAGCCCTAGTCGAATGAGCGGAACCGCCAACGGACGAGCTCGTACCTTCGCATTTCGTCCGTTCCCACACACACACATGCAAGCCGAACAGATGTCTCCAGCTCCTCCCTCTACAAGGCCAAGCTCGTCCGTGGCTTCTGCCACCTTTACGACGGCCAAGAGGCCGTCGCCATCGGAATGGAGGCTGCCATCACTCGCCGAGATGCTATCATCACAGCCTACAGCGACCACTGCATCTATGTCGCCCGCGGTGGCAGCCTCTTCGAGGTCTTTGCCGAACTCATGGGCCGCCGCGCAGGATGCTCTAAGGGAAAGGGCGGATCTATGCACCTCTACAAGAAGGATGCATCGTTTAACGGTGGCCATGGAATCATCGGCGCCCATGTCCCCCTCAGCTGTAGGATCGCTCTAGGACAGAAGTATTCCAAGGAAGGGACTGTAACCTTTGTGCTTTATGGCGATGGCGCCGCTAACCAAGGCCAGCTCTACGAGCCGCTCAACATGGCGGTGCTCTGGAATCTGCCTGTTGTTCCTGTCTGCGAGAATAACCACTATGGAATGGGGACGGCGGAGTGGAGGGCATCGAAGAACACTGCGTATTATAACCGTGCCGACTATGTCCCTAGTCTCAAGGTTGATGGAATGGATGTTCTGGCCGTAAAACAAGCTTGTGAATTTGCCAAAGAATATGTTCTACATAATGGCCTAATTGTGGATCCATGACAACACTGGCGACTATTTCACCCAGTTCGTCTAGTCAACTTCAATCTGGTCAACAACAGAAATCATTGGCTGCTATGCTTGTGGTGAGTATCATGAAGCAGTCTATTGCTCTTGTCCCGGTGATATTGCTAAGTTGGCACATAGAAGATGGTTTGTTAGCAATGAGAATAATGGAGCACAACAATGATTGGTTGACAATCCAACAACACTTTCTTCCGTGTAAATCTACTTATCAAATTTTTGTCAGCAGAAGAATCGCAGCTCTTCCGAAGCTCCTGAAAATCCAATAAAAATATCTGTTGCAGGTGTTGAAGGCCTATGCACGCTTTTTTAAGCGTGGTGGGTTTAGAACTTCTAAGCTGTGTGACAAGACCACTTGTATGCATATTTTTTAAGCGTAGTAGGAAGGCTATAACTCTCTCGAGCGCCCTATCAGACGTATTTGGGAGGTTCGAATTTGGGACGGAGACTTAGAATAAATAAAAGTGTTGAGGAGCTTAAATTGAATTTATTTGAAAATGATAAATTAAAGAATAGACTTACATATAAAAGTCTAAAAGTCTTTAAATAAAATGATTTCATAGGAGACTCGCCGACTAGTTGACTAGCATAAATGAAACTTGCACGGACTTGAAAACTTATCACTTAACAAGAACAAAATTCAAGTAAAGTTCTCATGAAACTTCGGGTGAATTTAATAGTTGCTTATGAGCACAAATAGAATCTACATTGGATTTGGAAGCTTGTCTCTCAATAAGAACAGAACTCAGACAAAACTCTTCTCATACTTATAAGGAATTCAACGTTTACTTACGAGTATCAGCATTATCTTTCAATAAATATTTGAACAGTATTATATCTTACATCAAAGAACTAAAAGATCGAGTTTACACAAGCAAGCTTGAAGGGGATTTAGTGACTATTCTACAAACAAGAATAAATATCATACATGAATTTATAAAGGCTTGAAAGCTCGTCAACCGCTATGAATAAAATTTTATTGAAAGTTAAGAATTGAATGAATTCATGATAAATACAAGTTTGGGATCCACACTAGACTTACAAGAAACTGGAAGATTGACTTCCAAATGAAAGTTAAATTCAAGCCAGACTCAATGGTGAACTCACATGAGAGCTGGATAACTCGTCCACGTGCAAGAACGTTACTTGATAACTTGCTCTCAAGTAAAGATGAGACAGAGTGACTTACAAATAAGCATAAGTAAGGCTTTTTAATGAACTATTAGACTACACTATAATCAACATCAAGTGTATTGAAACGAATGAGACTATGAACTTGCAATAAACTTTTGAACATAAGAAAGACTTCCTAGCAATAAACTTGCAAGGCTCATCAGTAGCCACCAGCAAAGTTTGACTTGAAATTAGAGATTCAACGAATTCAAAACTAAATGCGAAGAAAACAAATATAATTTCGATTGATTGAATAAGAGCCAAAACAATAAACGCCATCGAATTCACAACACATCGTATAAGCGAACAGAAAACGTTAATCAAGGCTTTAATTGAACTATTGTATGCATTATGAAGTGAGCCTATATTCAAATTTATTATCTCAAAATGCATGTAAATAGTACAAAATTTTAATGAAATGAAGAGTATATGCAACACGAAACAATAATATATTCAAATTTATAGTATCGAAATGCATGTAAATAAACTAATGAAATGAGTTTTGCACATGTCATAAGGCGTGATCAAAACTCAAATTCAACGCCTTAGAACTGTGCAAATATTCTAAATACACCCGCATGAGCCCCAACACTATGCCGAATGCGTAAATTTAGTGTCACGAAGATCTTTGCGTGGGTTGCGGTTTGGTCTTAGGGGCCAGTCAGTTAAAACCTAAAATCCAATAATTTTATTATAATATTTTTAATTTAATAAAATTTCTGAGAGTGTAATTCTGTCATATGATAGTAGATCTGATCCTCTATTATTAAATTAATAGAGTTGTGATCTCAATAAACTAAATGATTCATCATCCGGTGGTATGTTGGTAAATATTTCAATCGAAGGGGTTTTCATAATAATAATAATAAAAATCTATTTAAATTATAATATCAAATCATTATTAAATGATCAAATATTCAAACAAAAAAATTATATAAATTAAATGAAATTGATTATTTAAATTTAAAGTAAAATTCATTCACCCATCCACAACCGTTTGTCGAGGGTGATAAATTAAAAAATTTTTTGCTTACAAAGAGTCAATGTCAAATCAAATATATAACTATTTTCACACTCAAATAATCTTAAGCCCGTAAAGATGTGGTCCGTGTCCTCTGTCCGCGTGGTTTTGCCACAAAATGATATTACATAAATAGCGGTTACGACCGGAGCCATCTGATCAGGTGGTTTGCCGTGATATGACACCACTAAATTATGGTCATAGCCGCATCTCGAATGTTCCCAACGGCTTTGCTCTTTGAGCTATGAATTATAGAATGCATTTGGTTGGACAAAAAATCCTCTGTCAGCTAAGGTGGACTTAAGCTTATCTGCTTAGACAAACTCCACCCCAAGTCTACAAGGATTTCTTAAAACGACCCATGGTTCTTGTAAGATCTTACATTGGGTTGGGTCGATTCTCCTCTAAGTAGACCAGATCGACGGTCAGGATGGAACCATGGGTTAGATCGGGCGCGTCATCGTTTCTCCAACCATCCGGTTTAACTTGAAATGATAAATTTCATAATCCTAAATTCTAAAACTCATATCTTTGCTATTATACTGCGCATTAAGCGGTCTAACGACTAATCTTAAGTTCTCTCTCACATTGAGAGGGTAACTATAGGTGCTTGCCTATAGGAAACAGAAGATCTAAAGCCCTCATAAAATGAGGGTGAAATCTCAGGTAGTGTCTTATTATTCCATCGACGAAAATTTCACCCTTTAAATTATACTCTATCGAAGGTCGGTGGCGAATTTTGAGGCCACAATTACGACTCCAGGGATTGGTTTCTCTTTCCATCTTTATTTGGTCAAGTTATAAGGTATGGAATATACAAAAAAAAGGGAATGATAAATGAGAATGAAAATGAAAGTGAAAATTTTAAATGAACCTTTATGATAAAATGCTTTCAAAATAAAGTCTTGAACATCGGAGATTTCATTTAGAGTTTGTTTTTCTTATTATGTTGCTCTGTTCTGTTGTATCTTTGCATTTTGAAAGTGTGAGGTGATATATCAATTGTTGATTCGTAATCCATATCTTTTATTTAAACATAATGGATCTACAGAACACTCCCTTCACTATGCAGCTGGGCCGCATAGCCAACATCCGTCTGGTTAATGTTGTCATCAACACCGGGGACGCTGGAGCTACTATACAATTTGGTAGTATAGATTTTCCAGCAATCGCTCAAACTACTGTTAGGCTTGCACGAGACAATCATGCACAACTTGTATATCAGTCCGTGCAGCAGGCCAAACCCACTAAAACTCCTGTTGCTACTGCTGTTGAGGTCCCTCGAAGGAGAGCCTTTATATTTGAAAGGTTGGGATCACCATGAAGAGGATGATGGGGCAAACAATTTAGTAGTGCATCCAGACACTCCTTGCTCTTTGCAAGGTCAACATGATCAAGCTTCCTCTCATCTGGAGGAAAGCTAACTAGAAGACAAAGAGAAGAAGGAATGTAGTTGCATAGACTCTCACGACTGTTACCACTTGTGGAACCGGTGTTCCCATCAATTTGAAAATCTCAAGTGGGTGAGAAAAGGATCTAGTGATATTAAGCAATTATTTTAGCAACGATACCAAGCTCCAACCACAAAGGAGGCATCCACGACTCATCCTAGAGTGCACAATGTCTTTGAAAGTTAAAAAAGCAAGCCTTATGAAGAAAAGATATCAAAGGCCAATTATTAGAGAAGCCAATACTCCACAAAGTTTCCATCAAAGGTAGTAAGAACTTCGGGGAATTACAAACAAGCCTACGCGGTGAACATCAGGGTGACACACAACCACGTTGAATCCACTAAAGGTCTTGAAGGGAAAACAAGTCTGGAGGCCGAAGCCTCAAGAAGAAGCTGCCACTGAAATGCAAAAAGGCGTGACATCTGGAGATCCGCTGATGACAGGGCCTAACAGGAATAAGTTCTTAAAAAGAATGTTATAATTAATGAAGCTCGTGGTGGTCGACACCCTGGAGAATCCTCTAGGGAATCCCATCACCAACCTAAACGATCTTCCTTTGATTTTGATCGTAGCCCTCCGATTGAGGAGATGTTCGTCCCAAACTCTGAGCCTGAAATCAGATGGAGACGTCGATCAGAGATAAGACTACAAGAAGAAGAAGAGGAGGAAGAAGAAGAAGACACCATGGGGGTAGAGGTGGTGTACATGGTACAACACGTTGGAGAATCATTTGGTGTACGATAGTATCGGTTCAGGCGTCATGGAGCCGCACCTCCTATCCACATTGAAGAACCGACATCAAGTCAAACGAAAGCAAAGCCTTTTAGTTCCTCCTCAAGTGATGAGCAAGAAGAGGAACCGGAAGAAGAAGATAACACGCTATTCTACTACACTTGCACTTTCGAGATGCAAATGCGGTGGGAGAGATAAGAGATCTATCAACGAATTCAAAGATGAATGATGATGAGATGAATTTCATGATGCAAATGATGCGAGAGGAATCTGTGCCCGTGTCGACCCCTTCTCTGTCAATCTCAAACAACCAAACACTGCTTCATCAATCCACCAGTTGAGCAAGCGCCATAAACCTATTGAGCACAAAGTACTCATAATGGTAGAAACGAAGTCAATCAATTGATTGCTCCACCCATTCTCCAGCAAATACTAAGAACATCCGAGCCAGTGACTACTGTACAACTTGAAATTATTATAAATGAAAAGATTAAAACTGTTATAGCTACAGAACAGGTGGAAAAACTGGTGAATAGAGGTCGCCCATATCCTGCAGAATATAACCAGGTGCCGTATCCTAAAGGTTACTCAGTGCCAAAATTCCACTCATTTGATGGCAACGGTAACCCGAGCACACCTCAATTTAAAGTAACACTGGTAATATCGGGGTAATGATGCTTGTTGTTTGCTAGTTAGTTAGTACTTAACTGCTTTGAGGTAGTGCCGAGTTGCCTGACTTCAGTTAAGACATTTCGAGCAATGTTTATCAAAAGATTTGCCAGTACAGTTAGAAAGACTACAATAGCTGACCTCGCCCCGGAGAAGAGAAAGAAGGACGAGTCAGTTACAAAATACATAACTCGCTGACGAAATATGAGTATGAAGTGTGAGCAACAACTGGAAGAGAAACATGCAATTCAACTGTTAATGGGCAATATTGATGATAAAATGACGCCCTATTTATGCATGACTTCCATCACCACCTTTCAAGAATTACTGGATTGGGTGGAAAAATTTGAAAAGTTGAATCTTTCTAAAATTGAAAGCCATTCAGACAGAACAAAGAAATGGAAGTTCTCAGAATCAAGGGGGAGTGAATCTTAGACTGCTTCATATGATTTAAATAAAGGAAGGAAGAAAACTTACAGTGTAGATAAGGGAAAATAGCCTATTTATTTTGAAGAGAAAGTTAAACAACCATTTAGTTTTCAACCGAAGTTAATTGTTGGAGGCAATGACAAACCTAGAACTTTCCCGAGTAGTGGTGATCGCCTAAGGCAATCATTAGGAGATGATGATCGAATCCGTCCATCTCTTAAGGAGAAGATGAACAAGGAATATTCATTCAAAAGGGAAAGTGTGGCCAAACTATTTCGGCAAGCACTCAAGGCAGGGTTGGAGTTGCCAGAATGTAAAAGACCTGAAGAGTCAGAATGAACTGACAACCCAAATTATTGTCCATATCATTGGATAGTTAGCCACCCTATAGAAGATTGCTATGTATTCAAGGACTGGCTAGAAAGAAAATATAGGAAATGTGAATTCACGCTATCCAATAGTGTTCTTATTCACCCAAAGAAAGAATCTGCAAGGGTGGTTACATCCTCTTCCGTGCCCTCATAGAAAGATAAAGCAAAAGAAAAGACAGTTGAGGATGACAAATGGGAGACTGCGGTCTCAAAGAAAACTATGAAGATGCTGAAGCAATTAGAAGGCGTTTGGTGTCAGATGGAAATCTCCACTTGAACTGGTGTTGGAACCGAAGGTAGAATCTACATCAAAAGGTTACGCTCTTGAGCGGTAGTGTGTTCCTCGCCTAAGAAACAACCTATTTAGAGTTTGCCAAAAACTCTCAGAAGGCCAGCTAAACAAAAGAAGATAAATAAGAAATCTACCACCGAAAAGATTATTAATAATCTAGAAGAATATCAACAACCAGCAAGACAACTAGTTAAGCTTGCTGATTTCATGTCAGGACTCCAAATCATTGAAACAAATGATCAAGGAGATGATGACGAATAATCTCTTTCTGGAGAAGTTTGTTGGGTTATCTCAGCGTCCTTGGATACTCCCCGACATAATTTATTTCTTCAAGATAATACAAGAAGAAGAACCACCAATGATGTGACATTCAAGCCTGGCCTGATAGTGAAACAAATAGAAGATAGCTCGAAAGAAGATTTGTGCTTTCCGGAGGAAGATGAGTCAGAGTCTTCAATATCACCATTGATGAAGGGCATAAAACTGGGAAGTGATTCTAAAGTCTCCATCCGATCCTCAAGTATAAACAGTGGTTCTGAAGAGGAGACTTCTTTAGAAGAATCTGAGCCAGATAGAGCAACCCCAGTACAACTAAGAAGTTACAAGGTGCTACCGTCATCACAGAAGAAAGGAACGCCAAAAAAAAAAGAACATAGAAGTTAATGAAAATATCATTCCCAAAGATTCAAAGAAGAAGTCTAACATGGATAATGGAATCGATTACAACATCTTGTCACACTTGAGGAAGATCCCTGCACAATTGAGTGTGTATGAGACCCTCCTGATGTTGCAGGATCTCCGTGAAACCTTAATTCAGACTCTTAAGAATCCAGGAGAATATAAGCGTGCCACCGGCGGTGTATGGCCGAAGTATTACAATCTCAAGACCTTGATCACCTTCTCGAGGAAGATCTTATGCTGACATCATACATCGCTATATCTCTGGAAGCGATGATGTCATAATCAATCTAATTGATCCAAGTTCATCCGTTAATCTCATGAGTCTAAACATTGAGAGGATTGTCCTTGATGTTGACATAGGGCGGGACAAATTGATGATCCACGACTTCAATGAAAAAGGGGAAGAGATGCTCGGATCTTTTACCTTACTAAGATTCGGAGAACTTCACATAGAAGCCAAATTCCATGTCATTGATGCTGACACTTCATTTAGGGCCTTGTTGGGGCATCCCTGATTACATGAGTATGGAATGATCCCGTCTACTTTGCACCAATGCATGAAATACATAAGAGACGAGAAAGAACATAGCATTTCTGGCAACCTTCAGCCATTTGTAGTCCATGAAGCTAAAATCTACGAAGATGCGAAATACTATTTGTTGAAGGAGCTCAAGCCTCAACAATCCAAAGCTTCTACCTCAAAGGCTACATAATAACACAAAAAAGGGAAGAGGATAAAGGAAGAAAGAAGGCGACGCTGACTCTTCCTAAAGCAGCTAGTGCATCATATAAGTTGAAAAGTCTAGTCCATCATCTGGGTAGTGACACAGAAGAAGAAGATGATGATCCTTCTGTCGACCCAAGGGAGTAAACAAGTTTCTGGTAAAAGGAAAGAAAATTATGGAATACTCAGATTCTGAGTATGATTTTGAACCTACTTATGAAAGTGAAGTTCAGTGTATCTCTTCAAGAAGGACGGTAGACCTGTTGATATCAGAAGAATCATTAATGATCGTGCCGATTTCTTTTTAACACTCCAAAGAAATCACTTCACGTGAAGTCCACATTGTTGAAGAGTTAAAGACTTTCTATATGCCTATTTTTCCTGGAAGTAATGAACGTGGAATTTCATTTTACAAGTCAGAGTGTATCACCGGGATTACGATTGGCTCATGCAATTTGATGAATCGATGATATGGTTCTCACAAGAATGCCAAAATATTATCCTCAAGGATTATAAGATGATGCACAAATTAGGAGTAGTTATTGGAGCAGATAAATGGCGAGCTTCTTTGATACACTCTTTGTCTACAAAATTCCAGACCTGTGTGATAATCCATTCAAAGGTCTTGGATACATCACGTAAACATCGAAAAAAATGTTATGATAAGAAGAAGAGATTGACAGATGAAAAAATGATCATGAAGTCAATCTTACAAATGATGAGGAGAGCCAAACTGAAAGAGCTTGAAGATGGTGGACGGCTACCATGGATGAGTTGAAATCAACTTGAGGAGCGAGGATGATCCTTCAACTTTCGGTGCCCTTACGCTGAAAAGGTTGAAGAAATGAAAGCTTCTATATGAATTCGAGGGCTACTTTGCTTGGACATACTCCGAAATGTCAAACTTATCCATTGAGGTGGAGGTTCATAAACTTGCCATTAAATCAGATGCAACGCCTATTAAGCAATCTCCTAGGCGAGTGAGACTGGAGATTGAAGAACAGGTAAATGCAGAAACTAAGAAGCTGATTGAAACATGCTTTATCTGAGAAGAAAAGTATGCAGATTGGATAGCCAACGTTGTTCCAGTGAGAAAGAAGAATGGTCAAATTCGTATCTGCATTGATTTTCGAGATCTGAACAAAGCATGCAAAAGATGATTTTTCGCTTACAATATCAGAACTACTAGTAGACAATACTTTCAATTACGACATGTACTCATTTATGGACGGATCATTAGGATATAATCAAATCAAGATGGCTCCTGAAGACGAGAAGCACACATCATTTAGGACGCCAATTGGTATATACTATTACACAGTCATACCCTTTGGATTGAAGAATGCTGGAGCTACATATCAGAGGGTCATGACACGCATCTTTGACGAGTTGATTCATCAGAAAGTAGAA
Organism: Cymbidium sinense; assembly: GCA_021442155.1. Lineage (NCBI taxonomy): Eukaryota > Viridiplantae > Streptophyta > Magnoliopsida > Asparagales > Orchidaceae > Cymbidium > Cymbidium sinense. Next base: position 60,592,598 of record CM038225.1, read on the forward strand.
TGCTACGTGAATGATCTCATCGTCAAGAACATAGATCGAAGAGATCATTTTGGTGACCTGAGGATGGTCTTCGAAAGAATTAGGCAGTACGATCTCAAGATGAACCCTCTCAAATATGCATTTGGGATTTTGTCTGGAAAGTTCCTTGGCTATGTGGAACGGCATAAAGGAATTGAGATCGACCCTAATAAAATCGAAGCAATAGTGAATATGCCACCGCTGAAGAATCTTCGTCAGCTTCGTTCCGTGTAGGGACATTTGGCATTCATCCGACGCTTCATATCAAATCTGTCGGGCAGGTGTCAACCATTCGCTAAATTGATGAAGAAGAATGCACCATTTAAATGAGACAATGAGTGTCAAGAAACATTCGATAGCATCAAGAGATACTGTTAAATCCACCAATTCTAGCAGCGCCAATCTGAAAGCCTCTCATTTTGTATACAATTGCATTAGAAGAATCCCTCGAAGTATTGCTTGCACAACACAATGAAGAAGGCAAGAAAATGCGTACTATATCAAAGATTGATAGAGCGAGGCAAAGTACTCATCGAAAAGCACCGCTTGCATTAATCAGGCCGCCTAAGCTTCGACATTACATGTTATCGCATAAGATAACGCTCATATCAAAGATCGATCCGCTAAAGTTTCTGATGACAAGGCGGTGTTGACAGGTCATTTGGCACGTAGGTTGCTAGCTCGATATATATATATGTACCTTTAAAGTTGTAAGGGGCATACTAGCAGATTTTCTCGCGCATCCTATTCCGAGATTCGATCAAGATGATTTACCCGATGAATAGATCCTGCTAATTCGCGAAAGGGAGGAGTTACAGATCTGGGAAATGTATTTCGACGGTGCATCATCTATTAAGCTTGCTCAGCCCCCAAATCTACCAAAATAAGAGTTGGCGTTGGCCTCATCTTCATAACACCGGAAGGTGGCATAATGAGATGTTCATACAGGCTGACTGAGCCAAGAACCAACAATGAAGTGAATACGAGGCATTGGTAGCAGTCTCAAGAAGTGGTTATCGATCCAAAATTTAAGAATCTTTGGAGACTCTCAATTGATAAGCAACCAAGTGTTGGGTCTCTATAAGATTAATAAGCTTGAATTGACGTGCTATTATAAGTGAGTGCTAGAGCTCATGAAGCAAATTCCATTATTAAACTAGCTCGAGTTTCTCGATCGAAGAATAGTAAAGCAAATTACCTGGCCAAGCTGGCAAAAGAAATGGCGAACACGGACGATGACGATGTGTTGATTGAAGTGTCCATTCATCGAGTTCTGCAACCAGTAAATCCATACCCCCAGTAGAGGGGACATCAAACTGGTAGGAAGCAATTCAAATTGCTCACTCTCCCAAAGAACGATAAGTACAAGAGATAGAAAAACTCAAAAGTACTACAACAAATCATGCGAAGCTTTCAGTGGAAGAGCTAATGAAGACAACCTTGCATCGATTATTTCAAGGAAAATAAATTGCTGAGCAATAAATCACTAACCACGCAAATTACAAAAAGAATCCTACAATATGCTTGTCAATGACACATTATACTGTAGATCATTTGAGCAAATGTGACTGCGATGTTTGGGGATTGATGACTAATAAGGTAATGTTCGAAATTCATGAAGGACTTTGTCGGGCGCATCAGTCAGGTCTTAAAATAACACCAAAAATTAAGAGGATGGGATACTATTGACATTCAATGGTGAAAGACTGCATAGAGCTTGCCAGGAAATGTCATGAATGTCAAGTCCACGGAATCTCATTCATCAACTTCCGAATCCTCTACACCCAACAAAAGCATCCTAGTCATTCGAAAGTTGGGGCACATATATAATTGGACCGATTGATCCTCCATCATCAGCAGGACATCGATTCATTTTAGCAGCTATTGACTACTTCTTCAAATGGGTCAAGTTGCTCATTAAGAAGTCACGATCGAGTTGTCGATTGTTGACTTCTTCACCAACAATGTTGTCTATAGATTCGGGGTGCCATGATGAATCATTTCAGACAACGATCCAGCTTTCAAGAGTGCGAAGATATACAGATTCGTTGATCGACACAAAATCGATTATTCATCAATCTACAATCTAAGGGCTAATGGTTTAGCAGAGGCTTTCAATAAGACATTGATAAAGCTGCTTAAAAAGATTCTCACGAAGAATAAAAGAGAGTGACATATTAAAATGATGGAAGCACTCTGGGCGTACAGAATAATTTATAAAATGCCAACCAAAGCCACTCCTTATGCTCTAACATTTGGAGTTGGCGCTATTCTGCCACTAGAAGTTGAGCTGCCATCACTTCGAATAACTGTCCAATTCAATCTTACTCAAGATGAGAACACTCCTGCGAATGGAAGAGTTGGATGTGCTTGACGGAGTTAGACTCCAAGCTTAACAAAGTTTAGAAATTTATCAAGCGAGGATGTCCAAAGCATTCAATAGTTCAGTACGTCCTCGGACATTCTAGAAAGGTGAATTGGTTATGGTGCTGAGAAGGCCAATCATCCCTCATCGCAAGATCGGTGATAAATTTGAAGCTAATTGGGAAGGTCCTTACGTCATAGAGAAGGTGTAAAAAGGAGGAGTCTACCAGTTTATTGACAAGAATGGTCAACGACCGATGCCACCAATCAACGGTCGATATCTCAAGAAATATCACAACTAACTATGGATAAATATATAAATACTTAAATGAATCTTGCACTAGTAATATCACTTGAAGATTCTCTCGTAAAATGAGAACGCATTTTTAAGTTACTGTGAAAGTCTCTCCTTGTTAGACATGGGACATTTTTATATGTTTAGCTTAGTTTGACATTGTGCTTCAAGCCGAGATCCTTAGATAAATATATATAATAATTAGAACAAGCTCCATTTATTTATATTAAAGAAGTTCAAACTCAATATACGAACTAATTTGCAATCCGGTATTTTTTTAGTTTTTATAAATCAAACCTGTTCAATCATTCCCTGTGAAACATGAGAGCTTCTTGTATATGCATTCAGGTTGACATCGAGCTTTATGCCGAGATCCATGAATATATCTATAACTGTTATTGTTAAGTTGCAGGTTTTACAAAAACAAAAAGAATCTGCTTCAATGCACGAAAAGATAATCCTAAATGTCAAAAGTTTTTCTCCAAGATTCATCAAATGTAAAAATCAAGTCAGAAGAACTCCTAATTTTGGAAGCTTCAATCAACTAAGTTGGAAAAATATCAACCTCTACATTTTCAAGTCTAGGATGCGGATGGGTTCTAAAGGTTGAACTCAACAAGTCCATATGTGGCCGAGTTTCTGACGCTCTCCTCACTCAACAAGTCAAGAAAAGGCGCAGAAAGAGCCTCGCTCATCGCCTAATGACAAGATCGCCAAACCATCTTAAGTCAATTCCAGAAGTTCTAAAGGTCGACTCAACAAGCCCATAAATGGTCGTTCGACGCTTTCACTCAACAAACCACAAGAAAAGACCATGAAAGTGCTGTCGGTCACCCAATGATGATGAATGCTCAATCTCAAATCGATCTTAGGACTACAAGCAACCAAAATCTAAGAGATATTTCCACTCGATCGATGAACCAAGACAACCTGAGGAAACCTCAATTTAGCCGCTCAAATCAATTTATATATATTTACAAGGTGATATTTCCAATCTTTTTCAAATGATTTGATCAAGCACAAAACACGATCAAAGTCCCCTCATCAAGTCCGAAAAGTAAAGCAGACCGAAGAAGCGATTCCATAGTTCACACAAAGGCAATGGCAACTAAAGAATTTCATGGTTATTCGTGTTAAAAGCACAGCTAGATAACTCAACATTGACCTAATATGAGTCGGAAGTCTGGGTCATCTATATGCACTATTCAACGAGTCTGTCAAAGCAGCAAGAACAGTACTTAGACGTACATACACTTTCTGACAAGTCAATATAGACAAATCAGGTCAATCCTTCATCAAAGTCCGCCAAGCTTAAAACTAGGATAGAAGAAATTTCAAATCTCAAAGTGAACAAGCCGATTCCTCTATCCAACCCGGTCAAGTATGAAGCAAGGGTCGAGGAAATCCAAATCTATGAAGACAGAAAAGAAAGAGATTTTCAGCAAACTCATCGAAGCATAGTAGAGGGCAGAAGAAGCTCTTCAGTGAACCCATCGAAGTTGAAAGTTAAAGTGATCCAAGACCCAGGACCAGTCTAAAGGGTCAACCAGTTTTTCAACAAACATGACTCGCTCTATGCACGAATCATATTTGTTAGGAGGGCATTTGTTGACCTTCATGTATGCGTTATAAGTCAAGTTAAGCTTATATGGTGAATTCGATGAGCTTCAACGCCCAAATCGGAGCTGAAATGCCCTCAACGGTGCTGAAAATCGAAAAGACCGACGAATTAACGAACCGCCATCGTTTAACGCCGAAATTGATCAAAATATAAATATTGCACAATCTAACGATTAACCAAGCAAACAATCGAGCTATAAATGCACCTACGCATATATCAGAGTTGAGAGGTTGCGACGATACCCAAATGATCTCTATTCACGAAATTGATCATGTTAGCGTCGAAATGCCAAATCTATCAAATGAAATTTGAGCTCAATGGATGAGTTCACGCGACGTCGGCATCGAAAGTGATAATATGCATTTTGAACAAAACTAACCGATTCGCGCGACTTGAACAAAACGATCCAATCCGAAATACACATCATCAGATCCGAACGTCAAAATTATTTAGAATAAATATCTAATTTGATTAAGGTCCTCGCATTTAAAATTTTGATAAAATTAGCACGTATTTCGAGATAAATCTACTTGATTATCTCTTAATTACATCCAAATAGCGCTTCGGAACTCGCAGCCGCCCATTCTCATGCTTTTGCCACCCCATTCGGCCAATAAAGAGCTACCACATCATCTTCCCCATACCACCCCCATTTAATTAAGCCTTATCCCTCACTATTGCAGGCGGAAAAAAGAGCAGCTTCGGTCCTCTCTCTCGCTCTCTCTGGCGATACTCTATACGGAAGCCCTAGTCGAACGAGCGGAACCGCCAACGGACGAGCTCGTACCTTCCCATTCCGTACGTTCCCACACACGCATGCAAGCTGAACAGAGGTCTCCAGCTCCTCCCTCTACAAGGCCAAGCTCGTCCGTGGCTTCTGCCACCTCTATGACGGCCAAGAGGCCGTCGCCATCGGAATGGAGGTTGCCATCACTGGCCGAGGTGCTATCATCACAGCCTACCGCGACCACTGCATCTATGTCGCCTGCGGTGGCAGCCTCTTTGAGGCCTTTGCCGAACTCATGGGCCGCCGCGCAGGATGCTCTAAGGGAAAGGGCAGATTTATGCACCTCTACAAGAAGGATGCATCGTTTAACGGTGGCCATGGAATCATCGGCGCCCATGTTCCCCTCGGCTGTAGGATCGCTCTAGGACAGAAGTAATCCAAGGAAGGGACTGTAACCTTTGTGCTTTATGGCGATGGTGCCGCCAACCAAGGCCAGCTCTACGAGCTGCTTAACATGGTGGTGCTTTGGAATCTGCCTGTTGTTCTTGTCTGCGAGAATAACCACTATGGAATGGGGACGGCGGAGTGGAGGGCATCGAAGAACACTGCGTATTATAATCGTGTCGACTATGTCCCTGGTCTCAAGGTTGAAGGAATGGATGTTCTGGCCGTAAAACAAGCTTGCGAATTTGCCAAAGAATATGTTCTACATGATGGCTCAATTGTGGATCCATGACAACACTGGCGACTATTTCACCCAGTTCGTCTAGTCAACTTCAATCTGATCAACAACAAAAATCATTGGCTGCTATGCTTGTGGTGAGTATCATGAAGCAGTCTATTGCTCTTGTCCCTGATGATATTGCTAAGTTGGCACATAGAAGATGCTTTGTTAGCAATGGGAATAATGGAGCACAACAATGATTGGACAGAAGAATAGCTGCTCTTCCGAAGCTCCTGAAAATCCAATAAAAATATCTGTTGCAGGTGTTGAAGGCCTATGCATGTTTTTTTAAGCGTGGTGGATTTAGAGGATTTCTTTTTAATGCAAAGACATCGACTATGCATGCTTAAGCATGCAGGCTTATAACACTTTCAAAGCGTCTATGCGGGACAACGCTTCTGACAAATTTGACCTAATGGAGACTTAAACAAGAACAAATAAAAGTGTTGAGGAGCTTAAATTGAATTTATTTGAAAATGATAAATTAAAGAATAAACTTACATATAAAAGTCTAAAAGTCTTTAAATAAAATGATTTCATAGGAGACTCGCCGACTAGTTGACGAGCATAAATGGAACTTGCAACGGATTTGAAAAATTATCACTTAACAAGAACAAAATTCAAGCAAAGCCGTCATGAAATTTCGGGTGAATTTAATAGTTGCTTTTGAGCACAAATGGAATCTACATTGGATTTGGAAGCTTGTCTCTCAATAAGAACAGAGCTCAGACAAAACTCTCCTGATACTTATAAGGAATTCAACATTTACTTACGAGTTTCAGCATTATCTTTCAATAAATATTTGAACAATATTATATCTTGCATCAAAAGAACTAAAAGATCAAGTTTACACAAGCAAGCTTGAAGGGGATTTAGTGACTATTCTACAAACAAGAATAAATATCAACATGATGAATTTATAAAGGCTTGAAAGCTCGTCAACCGCTATGAATAAAATTTTATTGAAAGTTAAGAATTGAATGAATTCATGATAAATACAAGTCTGGGATCCACACTAGACTTGTAAGAAACTGGAAGATTGACTTCCAAATGAAAGTTAAATTCAAGCCAGACTCAATGGTGAACTCACATGAGAGTTGGATAACTCATCCATGTGCAAGAACATTACTCGATAACTTGCTCTCAAGTAAAGATGAGACAGAGTGACTTACAAATAAGCATAAGAAAGGCTTCCTAATGAACTATTTGACTACACTATAGTCGACATCAAGTGTATTGAAATGAATTATATGAAATTGAATGAGACTATGAATTTGCAATAAACTTTTGAACATAAGAAAGGCTTCCTTGTAATAACTTGTAAGGCTCATCAGCAGCCACCAACAAAGTCTGATTTGAAAATAGAAATTCAACGAATTCAAAATTAAATGCGAAGAAAACAAATATTATTTCAATTGATTGAATAAGAGTCAAAACAACAAACGCCACCGGATTCGCAACATATCGTATAAGAGAACAGATGACGTTAATCAAGGCTTCAATTGAACTATTGTATGCATTATGAAGTTAGCCTATATTCAAATTTATCATCTTAAAATGCATGTAAATAGTACAAAATTTTAATGAAATGAAGAGTATATGCAACACGAAACAATCATATATTCAAATTTATAAGATTTAAATGCATGTAAATAAACTAATGAATGAGTTTTACATGTCATGCGCATGATTAAAAGTCAAATTAATTTAATTAAATATTCTAACATACCATGGGTCCGATATTATGTTAATGCTTAAACTTAGTGTCTGAGGACGTTGTTTCTGCTTGGTCTTTAGACTGATTCAGTTAATTATAATATTTTTAATCTAATAAAATCTCTGAAAATATAATTCTGTCATATGATTATAGATCTGATCTATTATTAAATTAATAGAGTTGACAGGATCTGAAGCAATAAATTAAATGATCAACATCCCGATGGTGGCCGTGTTGACTGAATATTTCAATCGAAGGGATTTTCATAATAATAATAATAAAAAATGTATTCAAATTTTAATTTCAAATCATTATTAAATGATCAAATATTTAAACAAAAAAATATAAATTAAATGAAATTGATTATTTAAATTTAAAGTAAAATCCATCCACCCATCCGCAACTGTTTGTCGAGGGTGACAAATTAAGAAAACTTTTGCTCACAAATAACCAATGTCAAATCAAATACATAACTATTTTTACACTTAAATAATCTTAAGTCTGGGACGCCGTCCTCTCGTCTGGTTTTCTTAAAATGACACCACATAAAAGATTATAACCAGAGCCTCGACGGGTGGTTTCGCGATATGACACCACTAAATTATTCACGCCGTATGTTCCCATCGTCTTTGCTCTTTTGAGTGAGTTAGAATGCATTTGGTTGAAAAAAGCGGTTGCGATAGATAGAACTTAAGCTTGTCTTCTTAGACAAACTCAAGTTACAGGATTTTTTGACGATAATCCATGATCACGACAGGATTCTTATAGTCGAATTTTGACTAAGTAGACTGAGGGCACAACCCGGATGATAACCAGACGGGATGCCATCGTCCCCCAACCATCCGTTTAAGTGAAATAATGAATTTCATAATCTTAAATTCAAAAAACTCTATGTCGCTACTATACGCCACATTAACGACTATTTAATTGAAAGTTCTCTCTTGAGAAGAGAATTAACTATAGGAGCTTGCGTTTATAGGAAACCTGAAACCAGATCTAAAGCCCTCACAAAATGAGGGTGAAATCTTTGAGTAATATCTTATCTATTATTCCATCTGGCTTTTGAAAATTTCACCGACATTTTAAATCATACTCTCTTAATCGAGAGGTCGGTAGCGAATTTTCAGAGCCTATAATATTATTACATTATAGTAAAAAATAGTTTTTTTTTCTAAGTATTATTTCATTCTAAAGACTAAAATGATAAGATTGTGCTAATATATTGTGTAGAACAAAGTGCATTGGGCCTTGCAGTTATACTTAAAGTTTAAACATGCTGATAAAATTAAGTATTCAGTTTTTATTGCTTAATGTTACTCTAATCTTTGCTATTATCTATTTCATTTTTTTTTTCATTTTTATTCTTTTCACTATTTTGATTTGTAGGCCTCAAAATATTTTTCTATCTTCTTAATGTCAAGCTTTTTATCATCAAAATACACTAGAAAAAACTATAAACTTTTGTAACTATTATATTTAATATGACTTGCTGTCGTAAGCATCTATTTTTCTCTCATTCCTAATATTCTCAAATTTCGATAATCAAACAACAATTTATCTTTGACATTTGAGATACCCATCTATCAATCCATTCATTACTTCCATCAATATCATTGATAGGTACTAGATCAATGACATTTTGCATCTCATGACAAACTTTAACAATTTGATTATACTTCATTTAAATTAGATCATAAAGTGCATAATGATCCAATTTATTTCTAAAAGAGGCTTTTGAAGTTCTTAAATATTTATCATAATTTATAAACTCAATATAGGCCCATCTCATATTATGCCTTATATACTTTTAAATAATTAGAAAAAAAATTGTATTAAAAGACGAGTGCCTCATTTTTAGTGTCTTAATGGCGTGCCCTTCCTAGGAGTGTGAGGGTCTAAACATTACCACAACTCATTTAACACCTAGATGAACACTCAAAGCATCATTGATAACACAACTTAGAAGTACAAAGGAGATTGCATACTTCATCTACAAATAATATAAATCAATCTATCACCATTAGATAGGGTTTTTTTTGGGTATATTAAGTCAACTATAGTATCCCCCACTTCAATCTATGCCTACACTTCCCAAAAATCTTAATAAAATGATCAATCTACTAATAATGATGTTGTCTACTATTGATATCAAGGAAATGATTAGAAAGCCTTACAATGCTCTCACAAAATTTTAGCTCTTGTGTAACAATATGATGAAGTTAGAAATCCTGGTGAAGATATTGACTAATTTGATGATTATATACCCTATTTTATTGTTGATTTGAATACTTTATATTATAACAAATTCATATCTTATATGATCTAACATAATATTTTATGGAGGACATTAAATATGATTTTGAAAATTGATAAAATAACTCATAAAATTTGATTCTAAGTTTCTTATGGATTCACTTTCCTTTCATGAATTAGCCATTTGATGCCTATAGTTACTTCATTTTGTATTAAGCATGTATATGAATTATGTACTTATTTCAAATGCATTTTTGTATACATGATGAAAGGTATATAATTATCATGTAAGCTACATGTAATATTTGGGAAGTTATCATGAATGGAGGTGATTTATTTTGTTTATCTTTTACAAATGATTAGACTATTTATTTGTCTTTATCTATTGGAGCTAAGCTCAATTACATTAGTAGTTAGCTTTACCTTGTAATATTAGTACTATTCCTCATTTTAATGATGCAACTATATTGCTAATTTAAGGCATCATAAAACCTCTAGTACTTTTTATTTATTTATGGAGGTTGAGTTTATGTAGGGTAAGATGCACTTTTGTTTTAGATTATAAATTCTCAAAATTTTGGCCTTTTGAGTTTTTTTGTGAGCCAACATGCTTGGATCAGTTTACCCCATAGATAAACTAAATATCATGATTTTAAAAAATCATTTGAGGCCCACACTTTGGGTGTGCCTTGTATAGAGGTGCACAAAAAGGTGCCTTGAGGCTTAAGCCTCATAATATATTGAGAATTGTGCCTTTTTAGCCTACACCTCGAGCATTTATGCCTTGAAGTAATTGAGATGGTCCCTCAATGGATTTTTATAAAAATTTATTATTACATTATATTCTAATATTATATTTATATATGTTATACTATAAAATACTTTTCTTAAATACCTGATATGTTGGTCATCGAAGCACTTTCAATTCTTCAACGCTTAGAGTTTAGGGTATACAGGTTGATTGTAGTTCTCTCTATCGTGTGTGATTTCATCATTTTTGTTTAGATGTTAATTTTGCGAGAGCAATAGGAGCGGGGGATATTGCCAATTTTGTAATCGTGTGAGGTCATTTGCGAGTGCTTATTTTAAATTTTGTTTAAAATTTTAGACTATCAAATTAAAAAAATTTAATGTCATAAAAAAATCAAGATGTATATCAAAATACATAATTACTCTCCATTCATGTTTGGTAATTTCCATAATATATCATTGCTCATTTTGAAAAGGCTACTTATTAATTTAGAAGCAATTTTATTTCACAATCATTTATAAAAAGGAAGCAAAGTGGGGTTGAAACTTTTAAAAAGTTAAAAGGTAATGTAAATATGATAGATTACTTAGTCATGTTATTAATTTAAAATTTTATGTTAAATTATATTGAATCTAACATTAATTGATATAAGGAGTAATAAGAAAAATATAGTGATTTGTAGAAGATTCTGAAGATGTTGATGAAATTGGATTAGAGTACAATAGAATTTATATATGATGAGTTTTTTAAATATGTTGAAAGTGAGGAAGAGATTGTTGTGGATCTTCATCCTCATAATATATTTAAAATTTAAATGTTTAGCTTAAATCTCATTTCAAACTTTCACTTTAGATTAATATGTCAATTGTTTTTGTCATTTTTTTAAACTATTATTAATTGTATTAGTTCTTTCTAAGGCTTATAACTTGATTTGTCTTGAGGTTACGCCTCGCCTCACTAAAAGCAAAATATAATATTTGTTGAATATATTTGGGTAGCCCAATTGGCTAGGGTTTGTTGACTCATTTTGGGGTTGGTCTACTAAAAAAGTTACCTAATAAGTTTCTTTGGCATTGCATTGTAGTACCCAAGCAGTCCGCATAGAAGGCTGAATGGGTTGGAGACCGGTTTAGTTAGGTGTAGGGTTCATAATGAATTGGAATCCATCTTGACAATTGGGAGTTATGTTGATCAGATTTTAGTTCATTTTTGAAAACACTAGTCAAGCCTCGAGAGTGACTGAGCGGGCTATCAAAGACTGACCAAAATTTGTTTAGCATCAAAGGTGTTGGGATGGGATGAGTTGACTAAAACTATAATTACTTTTACTTTTGGCAAGATTTTTTATAGCTAATAGTCCCCTCTTAGAACACAAAAATCTGAGATTGCCTTTGATTATTACGGAGAGATCTCATGGGGTTATTAACATGCCCAACACTACTAGATGTTGTTTTCATAACTTGCATAATGGATCATGATGAGAGGGTCATAGATTTCTTACATGGCTTCTTTATGTAAGCCTTATCACTCGGTGAGGTGAATGTTATTATTCTTTTGAGTAGTGAGTAGGAGAAAAGAGTTCCATGCGATGTGAGCTTTGAAAATATGCATCCAACCTCTCGATGAAGAGAGTATGATTTATGTTGGTCAAATTTTTAAAAGACAGATAAAACAAGATAGAGATACTACTCAGAGATTTTACCCTTATTTTGTGAGGACTTTTAGATATGGTTCCAAGTTTTTTATAGGCGCAAGCACCTATTGTTAATTACCCCTTCCAATGCTGAGAGAGTATTTCAATTAAGGCCAGTCATTGCTAAGTGCGTAATGTATAGTAGCGGCATGTGGAGTTTTGGAGTTATGATTTATGAAATTCATCATCATTAGCTTAAAGCGAATGGTTGGGGGAATGATGATGTGTCTGATCAAGATTTTATGGTTGTCATCAGTCAAGTCCCTCCTACTTTGAGGAGGTACACCCAACGAATAAAAGATCATTGTCAACAGTCATGTGTTGCATTGTCCAAGATATCCTTATAGACCCAGGGTTGTATTTGTTTGAGGGGTAAATTTGAGTCACTTTAGTTGATAGAGGGTTTTTTGCCCTATTAAGTGCACCATATGATTCACAACTCAAGAGACAGAGTCGTTGGGGAACATACGGGCTACAATCGTAATCATAATATAATGATGTCATTTGACGGCAACCACTCGGTCAGAGGACTCTGGTTGTAACCGCATCATATGTGGAGCCTATTGGCCAAACCATGCGGACAGAGAACACGGGCCACATCCTTACTATGAGATTATTTGAGTGTGAATATAGTAATGTATTTGATTTAACATTGACTTCTTTGTGAGCTAGAGTTTTCTTAATTCACCTCTAACAAATAATTACGGGTGAGTGGATGGATTTTAGCTTTTAATTTTTAGATTGATGATTTTCATTTAGACATTTATATTTGATTACTTTTGCATTCTTCAAATTCTTATGAAATTTGAATTTATCTTGATTTGTCTTTGAATTTTGAATATAACTTGATAGTGATATCTCTTCTAGTTGAAATCTTCATTCAACACAACCATCATCGGGGTGTGAACTCTTTAATTGTTCACATTTAAATTTGATAATTTTATTTTTAGATTAACTCCTCAGGTTAAAATTCACAATTAACGCTCATGTGGGTATGACCTTGTCAACTCTGGTTTTGTGCTTGCAAAGGATCGGGTCAGTGATGTTTATATGTGATTTAAAATTGACTTTATTAATCTGTATTATAGACTCAGTCAACTCTGGCCATAGCGTAGAAGATTAGATCTATAGACATGGACATTATGTTCTCAACATGATTTAGAGTTCAACTTGTTAAAACTGAAGCTTCTTTATTTATATTATTGATGGCCATATGCAAATGCAAGAACAAATATTTTTCTTAATGAACAAACATGTAACTTCTAACCAATCCTGTCAACTTCGATCCTTGTGAGGAGGAGGATCGGATTGGTTGTGTGACTTATAACTTCAATATTTAAGTGAAACAGCTTATTAGTATTGTGTATGCATTAATTTCTAAGAATTAAGTCTACAAACTAAATATCTATCTCAATGTAATTATCACTTCGTGAAGAGGTTTTCAAGCTTTTCAAGGCAAAGTGGTCTTTAAACACATTTGTTGTCAACCCGCATCACTAGCGTTTTTTTGTAGTGTCAAGCCATGGTATATCATTAGATTGATCATCAAGCGGTTTGAGGAATTCCGCTATATATTTAAGACTGAGCTTTGAGAAATTTCTTGTGAAATGTGTAAGTCACTTAAGAGCTTACATGTTACTCTAGATGTTATATTTGAATTAATGCTACTTTGTAATGTGTGCATAATGAGTGCATCACATTATTTGCATGCACATTGAGATATTAAATCTAGACTTAGACCACTTCATGATGCATGCATAAGCGATGTTTAGAAGATTTGATTAATCACACATATTTAGATGCAATGACATTAAACATCAATCTCCATATGTGTGCATAATTTACATCTTGACATTATGTACATGTATCTCAATGTGATAACTATAAATATGTAACTGCCTTGGGAATCACACACATCTGCATGTATTTGACTTAGAACCATCTCATAATGAAATGAGAACTTGCACTAATCAAATACTTTTGCAAGCTTGAAGTTATCTAGGTTGAATGAAAGAGATTAAAAAATCCTTTATAATGTGAACGAGGCCCATTCAAGTTGTTCTTCGTCTATGTGGATCATCACGTAATATGTTTTATGTTGTCGCTAATCAGGAATATCTTGGTGCTTTTTTAGCAACCAATATGAGTTACTATAGATTTCTCATTAATCTCAATAGAAGTTTCACCCTTGCTTGAAGACAAACATTCAAACGAACCGTAAGTTTGATATGCCTCAATCTCTAGGAAGGTGGCCTTTCGATCTAGCACATCCTTAGTTAATCTAGTGTATATCATAGGCTTCGTTCATATTTAACTTTAATTCTTTTGAATATTTCGTGGCACAATATATTGCAATCCCATATTCATTCAACTGTTTTGCATATGTGAAATGAATATTTAGTTTGCTATAGGTTACTTTCAGCTGGAAGATTGCAAGTCTAATTTTATCTCAAGAATTTAGCATTTTGTGTTTGGTTCAATTATTGATCTAATTGCTCATTTAAGCTTCAGATATTATTCTTTATCTATCTCATTTGCATTGGCTATCAGTCCATATTTTGATGAAACTGACTTCGTCATCATCCCCATGGGAGTCGATCGGAGTGCTAAGGCCTTCCCATCATGCTTATGGAAAGTGTGCATAGTAGGTGTCTTTTTACACCGCGGCCAGAAAAGCCTTCATACTTACCGTGCTTATGGGAAGCATGCATAAACTTTCAAAACCTGTATAGGAAGCATCTTAACTTTCCTTGCCGTGTTGAGGCAATACGAATGAGTACTTCAATCTAGCAGTTATTACAGTTATATAGAAGCAACGAGTACAAAAATGTAATATTCATGCTTGCAAGTACACAGTAGTTTAAATTAAAATTCAGCAGCCTCCCGGTGTCATCCCCACATAGGAGGGCTGCTCGAGAGTGAATGGTCTTACCACCATGCTTATGGGAAGCATGCATGATAGGTATCTTGCGACACCACGACCAGAAAGGAATATGTACTTACCGCGTTTATGGGAAGCGTCGCATAAGCTTTCAAAACTTGCACGAAAAAATATCTTAATCTTTCTCCTAATGTTGAAGCAGCATGAATGAGTACTTAGGTCTAACAAGTGTTTGCAATTATAAAAAAACAGCGAATGCAAAAAATTAATACATCATGCTTGCAAGTAGACAATTATTTGAAATAAAATCCGGCAGCTTCCCGACATCATCCTCTTATAGCGGACTGCATTGGGGGTCAATGACCTTGCCATCACACTTATGGGAAACGTGCATGGTAGGTGTCTTGCGACACACGGCCAAAAAAGAGTATGTATCTACCACGCTTATAGAAAGTGCACATAAGTCTTCAAAACTTGTATAAGAAGAGCATCCTGATATTCTCCTCTCGTTGAAGCAATACGAATGAGTAGTTAGGTCTAGCAAATTTTCTCGCCATATTGAAGCAATCTCGAACAGGTACTTAAAACCACAACAATTCTTACAATTTTACTTTCACATGTTCATTGAGGTAATATAATAGGACACAAATGTGATCACTCTAGCACACCTATCATTATTTCATCCACTCTTCGCGATTTGAAGCTATCATATGAATGCCCAACAAATCTTTTATTTACTCTAATTCATCCCAATGACAAAACGAATTCCTGTTATCACAATATGAATGAAATTTAAGCAAGGCTCAACTCAATGGTATCCAACAGTAAAAATGGAAGCTTTAATTCATGCATATCTTAAAGTCTTGCAACTCCTTCACTTTGACATTGATTTAAAAGCTAAGGATTACCTACTAATCGTATCATGATATGATCTATGCAAGATTCAACTCCACTTTGGATGAACAATGCAAATGACAACCCTAAATTTTCAAATCCATTTTTTTATTTTACTTGTATATCAGATTGCAACAAACAATAAATACAAAAGGATGAGGGATGAGGTTGGAGACCATTATAGAGAGGTCGGCTTTGAGTGGCATTGGAGGCTTGCTGTTGATAAATGAGAAAGAATGCTGCTGTTATGATGCTAAAGAATATGGATGGGAGAGAGAAGCGGTTGAGAGGGAGGGAAAAGTGACTCCTCCAAAGTAGGGAGTTCGATGGCTATGAAGTGACTTTTTGTGTGAGACGAGAGAGATGACGGACTTGAGTGGATCGATGGGAGAGTTGGCGAGGTGCTTTTATTTAAATGGAATAAAAAGGAAAGACCGTCTATTCGACATAGAGTCGAGTGACTCTGTTTCTTGCAGGTTTATAAGAGAAAGACAGAATAGGAAATGTTCGAGAGAGAGAGGAGATGGCTTACTCGGCTCTCTCGAAGCTGGGAGTAAACAAGCAAAACGAAAACACAGAGGAGCTTGTTGTTATGCATATATGCCTTAAGATTAAGTTCAAGCTAATTTGACTTTTTTAATGTATAGGAAGATGGATGTCAATTTTAGGTTAATTTGGTGTTTCGAACATAATGTTGTAGTCCGTTTCATGATTGGAGTTCATTTAGTTTAATTAGGTGGCGGTGAGTCAATTTTCAAAAAAGATGCGTTGTTGCCCTTTTCGACACTTTGTAAACTCATATGAATCGAGCGCCGATAGTCTCATTTTGATCAGTTTCGACATTTTGATGCTAACGACGTGATCAATTTTGCGGAAACTAGTTTCGGTGTTGATTGCGGTATTTCAGCTTTGATTTGCGTGATATTGCGTCCATAGTTCGTCGAATTGACCACACTTGCTCAATTCAACTTATGGAAGATGTACGGAGGTCAACATGCGAGTTTAAGTGTTGTCAATTCCAAGCCAAAAGACCTCCAACTAATTGAGCGACACAGGCTTAAGGAGAGTAACCAATCTCAATACTTTCTAACTACTTTAGTTGGGTGATTCTTAATCTATTTCTGAGTTGTTCAAATCCTACATGATTAATGCAAATTCTCTTTGTCCTTCTTGCTGTATGAATATCAATGGCATGAGCAGTTGTATGGTTGGGTACTTTCATCCTTCTTAATCTTTGTGGTAGTATGATCTTATGATTGATGGATATATGTGAATGAAATGAATGATGAAATTATTGTGCACGTGGGAGATTGGAGATGCCGTCTGATTTCTCCAAAAAAATTGGTCTATGTGACCCC
This sequence comes from Cymbidium sinense, assembly GCA_021442155.1. Lineage (NCBI taxonomy): Eukaryota > Viridiplantae > Streptophyta > Magnoliopsida > Asparagales > Orchidaceae > Cymbidium > Cymbidium sinense. The sequence goes on from CM038225.1 coordinate 60,609,894, forward strand.
AACTTGTGACTATCTATCTTGCTGTGTTAACTTGATCTGTGACGAGAGTTCAAGTAAATCAATAAATAAGAAACATGCTATTTTTGAATAATGGCTAAACTTTAAAATGTAGGGATATTTGAGTAGTTATGATTGGGTATTTGCTCCATCACTTTTGGCTGAGCAACTTAAATTGTTGATTGGATTGCTTTGATAATTTATGTGATTTTGCTTGCAACCATATAATCCACTATTAGAATAATTTCATCTGCATTAAATCTAGGTTTGCATCATTTTGGATTCTCAAGGATTATGTTGACGTGCTATGTTTGTGATAAAGAACTCCATAAAAGAAATAGAAAGATAATGGAGAAGATGAAAATAAAGAAGAGGTAAGTAATTTGAAGTTTTGATTAGAGTTCTTTATTTTTATTCTGTCGTTCTGAGGTCCATGTGTTGATGGTTCTTCTCTGGGACTTTTGAATTAAGGGACCTTCTTTGTTACCATGTCATTTTGGGGATGGGCTCTCCTATGGACTTCTGATTGGTGGGGCTGGAGCCTCAGCTTGGCATTAGGAGACAATGATGAAAACTAAAGAAAAAAATTAAGAAAAAAGAAATAGAACCAAATAAGGATACCTTACTTTCAAGTGCAAAGATCACCTTTGATAGATCTAAAGTGTTGCATGTAATTGGTGATCAAAATTCTAGAATAGAAGGAAGTTCTAACATTGATATCAAGAATTTATGAATGCCATAAAGCTATATTGTCTAATTCAAAATGTCCTATATAGATATGAAAGAGCAATAGATTACTAAAAAAAATGTTAACAATCTTAATGAAATAGATTAAAATAATCTTGATAAATACTAAAATGATAATGAGTTCCAAAAAATATTAGTCTCAGGCTCTCAAATATTCATGATAAAGTTTTAAAATTATTGTTGGCGTTAATTCCCCTTGTGGGCACAAAATATTGTGCTTTGTACCTGTAAGTAAATATCATGCTCTTTTAACTATATGCCATTAATTGGTTGATAATATTTATGAAGAATTAAAGGAGGATATGATCTTGAAGGAACGTCAGTGTGTTATGGAAGTTGTAATGTAAGGATTTGTACTTAGGATGCCCTTAGAAAGATGGAAGATTCACACAATGCATTAATAAAAAGTATTGTGCTCTTTAATGCTAGTGACTGGGTAATAGAATCTCAAAATAAAAAGCAGGAACAACAATCATGTCAATAGCAAATTACTTGCATGCATTCAAGTGGATGGACTACAAATAATTCCAAGGCAAGAGAAAGAAGGAAAACCTAAATTTATTGTAGTAATATTCCATGAGTTTTTATTTGAAAATTGGCAAATCATGCACAAATACTTTGTTCATAAAAACATTTATACTATTGGGATGAATATCCTCTTTAACGAAGAGTAATCCAAAGTGTGTGGTTTTGGTAGAATGAATTATAATAGACCATTGGATCCAGCCTGATAGTATGTACTTTAGATTCCACTTTGGATCAAAAAAAATTGTTAGATAGTTATGTGATATGTCCATATAAATCATTTTGCTAAATAAGTTTTTTTTAATTGTAAAGCAAGAACCATAATGAAGATCAATCTTTGATTGATTATTAATTTTGAATAAAATATGAATATACAATTCCTTAGGAGTTGCATTATTAATTTGTTTGGATGAACTAGCATCTTCTGCAGTACTATGGGTGTTCAGTTTTGAAGTTATGGATGGAATCAGATTGACTATCTGCTTCAAAATAAAGCACTGGTTTAAACCTAAACCGAGACTTATTAACTAATGAATATATAATTTGATTTTCATCATCACTCATTTGTTCATACTTGAGTTACAATGTTGTTGTCTCAACCCAACCACAATTCTGTTCATTGTTGATCTCTTAAATTATTGTTATTGTGATACTGATATAAATCATTCTATCTTTAGTAATTCTTTTCCTGATAATGTTATGTACAATGTTAGTCATTAAACGATTTAACCTGATAGTTATAATGGCTGCGTGAGATTGTCTACAAGCATATCCAAATTGATTCTCATATCTCATAATCATGATGAGTTTTGATTTTAGCCACAATGAATGCCAGAAATGCAAAGATGCAACTATTACATGAAATGATGTGAGTATTTTAATAGGTTGACTTAAGTAGCTAAATGCTTTAAACTATCAGATCTCTTCAGCCATCAAGTCAGAATATAAAACTGAGTTGAAAAAGATAAAAACCAATTTTGATTCTAATTTATGTCATGCGATTGGAAGTTCATTTAGCTACGTCAGAATATTCCTCTCAACAGGGTTTAAATTTCTATATGTGGAGACATTCAATATGATTTTGATTATTTTAATGGAGCTTCCCAAGTATAGTTCGTAAGAAAGTTACATGATTTCCCATTCAAAATAAAATTTGCATTCCAAGCTACAATTTGTATTTGTTTACTTAAATAGGTGGATGAGGTATTTTGATTAATTTTTTTAATAAAGGATCTGAAAATATGATTGATTTTAACAGCTTTAATTTCCTAATAAAAATAGATAATTTTATTTTTATTGTTGTATTAGTAAATTTGAAGTTAGAAAAGTTTTAAAGAAAATGAAATGTGGGAAAACAGCAGGACCTGATAAATAGAAGTGTGGAAATATTTAGGAGATTATGAAACTTCTTGGTTTACAAATCTTTTTAATGTTATTTTGAAGACTAAAAGATGCTGAATGAGTGGAGAAAGACTTTGTTGGTTCCTTTATTTAAGAATAAAGGTGATGCATAAGAGTATGCAAATTATAGAGGAATTAAGTTAATGTGCCATACATTAATATTATGGGAGAGAGTAGTGAGCATAGGTTACGAAGTGATACAAAAGTTTCTCAAAATCAGTTTGGTTTCATACCAGATAGATCTACTATGGATGCTATACATTTGTTGAGAGGTTTGATGGAGAAGTATAGAGAAAGTAAGGAGGATCTACATATGATATTTGTTGATTTAGAGAAAGCTTATGATAAAGTTTCAAGAGATGTTCTTTGGAGAGTTCTAGAAAAGGAGTTATTATTAGTTATATTCAAGTTATTAAGGATATGTAAACTAGAGCTGTTACTTGTGTCCAAACATAAAGAGAATTGACAAATATTTTCCTATTTCAGTTGGATTACATCAAGGATCGGCTTTGAGCCCTTATCATTTTGCTTTAATTATGGATGTTCTTATTAGGCATTTATAGGAAGATGTACCTTGGTGTATGTTTTTTGTTGATGACATTCTTCTTGTTGATAAGACTAGAGAGGAAGTCTAAGAGAAACTTGAATTATGAAGGTCAACCTTAGAGTCTAAAGGTTTTCGTTTGAGTAGATCTAAAATTGAATATATGGAGTGTAATTTTAGTTGTAGAAGTTCTAGTGGTGGTGTTGTGACATTGGGTGACCAAGTCATTAAAAAGAGTGAGTGATCCAAATATCTAGGCTATATTGTTCAAAATAATGATGAAATAGATGGAGATGTTAATAGTAGAATTCAAGTTGGATGGTTGAAGTGATGGAATGCATCTAGTCTATTGTGTGATAGAAAAGTATCGCTTAGACTTAAGGGAAAATTTTATAAGATGGTGATAAGACCTACAATGATTTATGGTTCAGAATGTTGGCCAATAAAAGAGAAGCATAAGACTAAGTTAAGTTTTGCTAAGATGGGGATGCTCAGGCGGATGAGTGGCTTTACTCTTAGAGATAAAATGCGAAATGAGTATGTCCGGGAAAAAAATGGAGTAGCTCTAGTGGCATATAAGATTAAAGAGAGTCGCTTTAGATGGTTTGATCACATAAAAGCATCCTGAATGGGTTATGAGTAGATTTATTAGATTTGCCTTATGTTAAGAAAGGTTGAGGTAGATCTAAAAGACCTGGTTAAGATGTATAAAAATTGACCTTAGTTTACTATAAATAAATGAGAATTTGACACATAATATGACACAATGAAGAAGAAGGATTATGTAGGACATAGTGGGATAAAGACTTATTGTTGTTGTTGCTGTTTGTCGAACCTTGAGCATTTTGGTGTCCGTGAAGAAAATATGAATCCTTAAGTAGAAAGGAGGCCACTAGAAGTCTAGGAGAAAATGACCTTGAAGAGTAAAAGTGGCTGAATAGTCTGGAAGTAAGCTAATTTTGTAGAACTGATTTCTATCTTTCTTTGTTTCCTCCACATAATAATAAGCTCAGAGCCTGCCTTGGAATGCATGCAGAGAGATACAACACTATTTATATTCATTAGGATTTAGGATGCCTGCTTAAGAACTAAGGGGGCCGCATGGTTGTGTGAGAAAAAATGGTGACTATTATTCCTAAATATCTGGTGGCTCGTTTGGTCAGTTGGGATATAGTTGGTTTAATTATGTCTATTTTGATGTTATGGAGGATAAAGTTTTTTTTGTGGTTTATTGTGAGAGAGAGAGAGAGAGAGAGAGGAATGTTACTTTAAATCCTAATTGAGGTCGAATGAGTGTGAATTTTATGGATAGATAGGACGTTAAGATTTTTGTTGGGATGCGGGGAAATGAAATTATTGGTTTGGATGGAAGGATGCACAATCAAATCTCGAGAGAAGGAAAAAACTCAAGATCGGAGAATCGGAGAACCTTTTGAAAAAAAAAGATTAAATAGTCCAAATTTTAGGTGTGAATAAGAGTGTGTATTTGGTCGGTTTGGCCGACTTTTTTGTTAAGTTGAATAAACTGAACTGAATAGCTTAAAATAACTGAACCATCCAAACAATGTATGGAACTGAATCAACTGAACTGAACTATAATTCGGTTTATTCATTCGATTTTTGGTTATATTGAATAACATTAAAAATAATTTTTTTTTCAGTTTTTTTTGAAATAACAAATTAAAGCACAATCTAACAAATTTGATATATTAAATATTTTTTTAGACAAATAGAAATCAATTAATTTATATAAATATCTAAGTATTTACAATCAAAAGTACACACTTATATTTACTTTTTTTTAACTATTTTGATTTATTTGGTTTAACCATTTTTTTAACCGAAAACCAAATAGTTTAGTATTTACAATTGAAAATCAAACCGTAAGTTTGCAAATCGAACCAAATCAATTAAATAATATGTGCTTTAATTTGATTTTTCGGTTCAAACCGACTAGTGCATACCCCTAGGTGTGAAGTCTTTAGATCAGGAGAAAGTTGTTTTCGGTGATGTTGGAGGAAATGAATACTCATTGCTGGTATGTGGAAAATCATTTTAAGCCTTAATGAAATAAGGAGTTTAAACCCTCGTGGTTCTTTAAAACTAATTAGGTGCTGGATATTCATAAACAAATATAAAAGATGATCATGCTGATGTTTAATATGGGAAGGTGCATAAAAATGTTAAGAGGAGAGATTGAAAGAAAAAAAAGAACTAGATAAGTATGTATCATGCTTGAACAAGTAGCCTTTCCTTAAAGGTTTCAAGTCTCGCACTTTATCAAGAACCAAGATCTTGGGGTAGGTGAGAGGATCTTCAGTCTTCACATTCAAATTAAGAATTCTATTCATCTGATAATAAATTTATTCAACCTCAAAATTTGTAAAGAAATAGAACAAACAACAACTTTGAACAAGATGCTAACAACTTAACGGTACTGATTAAAAGACATGTAGCTAAATATTAGAATGATAATGAGCTCTATAGTAGGATTGTTAACGAGCGATTTTGAGTTGATTTTGAGTCGATTTTGAGTCGATTTTGAGCTGATCTAAGCCACCTTTCGAAAATTTTTTTGAGCTCGAGATCGTGGCTCATGTCGATTTCGAGCCAACTAGGCTTATTTTTTTGATCAATTTTGAGTCGGCTCGTGTCGATTTCGAGCTAGCTCAAACTGAACTATTTTATTTTTTTATCTTGGCTCGAAATCAAATGGAGTTGGTTCATTTTGATCAAGTCAACTCGAATTTAATAAAAATGATTAATAAAAAAAATGAAAAAAATTAAATTGAATGTATAAAATAAAAGAAAATATGATTTTTAAAGAGATAATGTTCATATTTATAAATATATTATATTTATTTTAAAAGATTATAAGTTATAACTCAATACATATAATTTTAAAAATAATTTTGTTGTTATAAACATACAAGTATTATATATAAGTTTAAATTTTTTCAATAATATATAAAATTGATCCGATCTCGAGCTAGTTTGATCTGATCTGTGTCCGGCTCGAGATCGGCTCAAAAAAAGGCTCACTCCAAACTTTTGGCTCGTAGCTCAGCTCAATATGTTCGATTTGATATTGATCCAATCCAAGCTTTGATTTGATTTTCGAGTGATCTTTGATTTTTGAGCTAAACTAATAGCCTTACTCAACAGGATAAAAAGAGTTATAATTTTTTATGCGCATCACTAGTTCATTTCATCTATAATGATTATATTCCAGTAGCAGTTTCTGAATCTAGCCTTTGCAAGGTGACTTTTCATGCTCGGAAAGTGATTGCATGATGCATGGTTTTGCATTACAGCATCTAGATGTAGTATTTAAATCTTTAGAGGAAAATATATTATTCTTTTAATCTAACTTTCCAGCCTCAAGTTCTATAAAACGGGAGGGATATTCTCCTCTCATGCAAACCATCGTGTGCGGAAGGCTGTATTACAACCTCACCCGACTGTCCGAGAACAATAGATCAAGTTCATGTGATTGGTGAAAATTTGAACTTCGATGTCATAGAAGTATCGCATCCAAATATTGACTGCAAACACTGTAAGTGCCAGTTTAAAGTTATAAACTGGGCAATTAAATTCACCCCAAGGACATTACACAAAAAATATTTACTTCAAAATAGTCCTTACACCCTTAGTTGGATGAACATAAACTTTCTTGTTAGCTCAAATACACTCTTTCTCACTAGCTCAATGGAATAATAACAATCTACATCTTAGGGTTTTCTCCTTTTAAATAAAAAATGATGATGGCAAATCCATTGCTTTGAGTCACACATTGGTACTCCTTTGGAACTCTTAACTACTCTTTCATGTTGCAACACACTAGAATTTATATTGGTAAGACAAATTTGCTTGTATAAACTAGTGAGAAAGAGTCGAATAGACATGTTGCACTACTGAAAGCAAAAAAATACATGTCATACTACCTTTTTGGTTAGTTTTGTGAGCCAACTACTTTGGCTCGGTCATAAAAAGGTTACTAAAGGTGTTGAAATCTTCATATCAATTAGGAGTAAGGGCTAATGGGGACTATATTTGGATTTGATATACCAATGGTTATGCCTAGTTTCAACTCAAAAGCAATCCTATGAACAATAATAAAACTTGGTTAAACATTTTTTACACCACATATTATTATATGCTAACAGTCTCTCTCTTATGTGAGAATTATTCATATTTGTCATGATTTTTTATTGTTTTGTTATATTTTTATTTTATCTTGTTTATATTTTATTTCAAAATAAAATAGATTTGATAGTAATGACAGTTTTTTTTAAAACACTCAAAATATTTAAAAATATATTTTGAGTATTTTTAAATATAATATTATTTATTTTTGTAATAAAAAATATTTAGAAACTATACAATGAATAAATATATTATTAAAAATAGCATAAAATAAAACAAATTGATCCCAAACAACTCCTATGTCTCTTCCATCTTTATAGAAGGGTAAATAACGAGTGTTACAAGTTACTCGTCATCGATTAGAGCTTCGTTCACTCTTTTGATTAACTAATCAAATGAAATTTGAACACTAATATTATCATTTATGTTAAATGAATTATCGTTTAAAACTTTGTGACAACTCGCTAAGAAAACTTAGTATGGCGATTATGGCTTGTTTGTGAATAATATTGCTCAAATTATTATTTTTAGCTGAATAACTTTAGTTGATACAGCTCATGTATATTTCTCAACAAATTATTAGTGAACAACCCGATTAAGGTTTGATTAAAGTTTATTTATTTTATTAAACAACTGGTTAATAAGCTCGATAATCCAATTTGAACAGCTCTGAACAAATTCAAATCAAGCTCAATGGTTAATGGTAAACAAGCTCAAGCTTGAACATCATTCTTAAAAGCTCGAATCGAGCTCGAACTCGATCATATTAAGCAAACTCAAACTTAAACACATATATAGTTGGCTCAGCTCTGTTCGTTTGCAGCCCTAAGAAGGGCTATTGCCTCTCTTTTATTATATTTCATAAAGCATCAATAAAAGTATACCACAATGGTTTTTGTAGACTGATTCTAAGCCTAACGAATTCAATTTCTGTTCTAAATGGGCTCGGTCAAATTAGGACGGTAAAAAATTGAAAACGCATGTTTCCACCCTTGTACATTTCCCTAACGACAAATTTCAACAATCATATATAATTGCAAAAAAAAAACTGTGCAATTTTAACGTCAATTTTATTGGAGCCAACTGATAACTATGTATATATATATATATAAAAGAGAGAGAGAGAGAGAGAGAGAGATTGAATTAGCCTATTTGTCTTTGAGCAATTATTAATTTATTTATCCAGAGTTGTTTATTTTGAAGGGTTGAGACTTAATGCGCAGTTAAGTACAAAATATATTGCATTCGAATCGGTCTATTTACCTGTCGCAATGGCATTTCCTGTAACTTCGATTAATAATAAAGATATATTTATTAGTGCGGATGTAACGTTGTTTTAAAAAAAACAAAGATAGTTTAAAATCCAGATCAGATCGAACTCAACTAGCGAAGGGATAATAGTCTTCCCTGCATCTAATTGTCCAGGCCTAGATTGAAATTGTAGGATTAATTATGTCAAATTTATATATTAGAATTCTAATTATATATATAAATAATACGAATTGGTCTAATAATTTAAGGAGAGTAAATAAGTATTTCATCTTATTCAATGTATAATTACATTAGTTTATAATGTTTAATAAAGAATTTTTCATATAGACGATTTCTAGGTGGCGAACGGAAAGTATTAAGACTTATAAATCTTAACAATATATGAATTATTTATAAAAAGAAGACAATGAAATAGCCAATATATACATAAATAGAGCTACCCAATTTATAATTTTGTTTGAATCATGACATCCACTATCTAGCATGTTACATCCTTAAGCATATTAATAGTTGTATGCCCTTAAGTTAAGAGGCTTTAATTAAATGTAGAGAGATTGAATGTAAGCCTATATTTGTGGATTTTGATTGCTAGCAACTATATGTGTATCTCATTCTAGAAATACAAATAGAACATATTTTAATTTAAAATTTTGGCATGAAGTTTTTGGGAAAATTTTCTTAAATTAATTTTAATATTGATTATTCATTTTTTAAATTTGGAAGAAAAAATTTTGCCCTAAAAGTTTATTGTAATCATATGAATTTGAAGTGCACCATGTAAAATATAAATAAAATAAAAAGCATCATATTAAATAATAAATAAACTGCAAAAGTAAATATAATAATGTATTGTGATAGCAATGAGAGAAAAAAGTACATGCTTGTGTTACTCAGAAATTGCTTAAACAAAATTTATACAAAAGTGAAATTGGCAACAAGGAACAAATTCCTCTGCATATATATATATATATATATATATATATATATATATATATATATATATATATATATATATATATATTAATACTAGAGTTATATGTTTTCTTTCCTTTAGATCAAAAATTTATGTGAAATTTATAACCATTGACATTATAAATCTGCCATATATTTACGATTTATTTTGGACCTCAAGTTAGGTCATGAATGCCCTCATTCTACACTCCGTTTCTTCAATCATGAACCTAGCACATTTAGAAGAAGAGACAAAGTTGTGCAATGAACATAGAAAATATATTAAATTATTAGTGATGATTACTCACATATAATTTAAACCATATTGGGAATTCATCTATGACTTTCTATTAATAGTGACAGTGTCATCTAAGTTTAATGAGTTCAAGAATAACTTGAAATCAAAAATCAAATTGACATAATTAGGTAAGTACTATATTCATTTAAAAATAAAAAATGAGATATTGTGTCATTGACATGCATACTCAAAAAAAAGTTGAACCTCATCGTATTTTATCAAAATAGTAACTATCACTGCCCTAAGTTCCTTGTCATTCAAGTATCATGATGTGTTTCTACCCAATGATTTTTTAGATGGTTGGAAAATATGTAACACATTTTTTAAAGATCCAATACCATTAATATTATCTGAACATGCATGTGGCTCAAAATCTATGAGCAAAAGTTTGTAGTTTTATGGGCCAAATAAGCTTCATATATTGAGCCTTCGGAGTGTGCTTTATTCTTCACAATTTTTTTTAGTTTATTCAAGAATTTGCATGAATTTTGCAAAATAATTAGGCATAAATTGAATGTTAATTGATATTAATACTACCAATAGATAGCTACATCTCAAATGGGTACATGTAATGATATTGCACTGGACCTCCCACTCTATCTTCATATAGTAGATATATTGTGTACTCCATGAAGTCAAAAAAAAGCATGGGGTTGGGTATGACTAGAATGTTTATTTCTAGTTATTTTACACGACATATTTAATTGAGCTAAGGATAATTACTTAAAGAAGTGCCTAAGCTCGATTAAAGCACTAATGCAACTAGAAGTAAGCATTGCAAAAAAAAAAATGTGGCAGTCATGGCTCTTCATTCCAAATAATTTTTTCATTATCAAATCAATATATCTGCTCAAGTTGGATGCATACCCATATGAAAGCTTCAATGAATTTATCCACTCACATACTATTCTTTGTAGTTCTAATGTAAGGCAGTATTTGGCTTTAGACTTTTGAAATATACTAGTTGTAGTCTCTTTCAACCTTAACTCTCTTTTATGATAATATTCCTTCAAATCCAACCTGACCTTGATATTATCTTTAGTCTTTCTCTTAACATCTATCACTATGTTGAAAATATTGTCAAAAAAAAAATTTCTCTGTGCATCACATTAAGCTTATGCCTTATTATATTAGACTTCTAGTAGGATAGATCCTAGAAAATACTCCTCTTTGTCCAATTATGTGCCACATCATAACCCATCACATGATTATTAGCTAAAATATGAGAATTAAATATTATCGGAATAGAACTAATAATATTCCATAAATCATTTCCACTCAATCTTGGAGCTGGTTTAGCTTTTTGAACTTGATTTTTTATGAATGCATTTGTATTTCTTTTGAATGGATGATCAGCAAGGAGGAACATACGATGATAATAAAATTAATAATTTTTTCATCCATTTTTAGAGTGAATGCTTTTGATAGATCCATAAAGTATTTAGAAATTATACAATGAATAAATATATTATTAAAAATAGCATAAAAATAAAAACAGAATTGATCCCAAATAACCCTTATGTCTCTTCCATATTTATAGAAGGGTAGGGCGCAAAGGAACCGAGCGTTCGACAAGCTACTCGTGGCTTGACTCGATTAGAGCTCGTTCATGCTCGTTTGATTAACTAATCAAATGAGCTGAACACTTTAATATTCGATTCATTTATGTTCATTAATATTATCATTTAAAGTTCGTGAACAAGCTCGATTATGGCTTGATTACGGCTTGTTTGTGAACAATATTGTTCAAATTATTATTATATTAGGCTGAATAAGCTTTAGTTGATACAGCTCATGTATATTTCTCAACAAATTGCTCGTGAACAATCTCGATTAAGTTTTGATTAAAGTTTATTTATTTTATTAAGCACTGTTGGTTAATAAGTTAGATAATCTAATTTTGAAAAGCTGAACAAATTCAAATCAAGCTCGAGCTCGTTAATGGTAAACAAGCTCAAGCTTGAACATCATTCTTAAAAGCTCGAATCGAGGTCCAACTCGATCATATTAAACAAACTCAAGCTTAAACTCATATATACTTGGCTCAGCTCTGTTCGTTTGCAGCCCTATAGAAGGGCTATTGCCTCTCTTTTATTATATTTCATAAAGCATCAATAAAAGTATACCACAATGGTTTTTGTAGACTGATTCTAAGCCTAACGAATTCATTTTCTCTCCTAAATGGGCTCGGTCAAATTAGGACGGCAAAAAATAGAAAACGCATGTTTTCACCCTTGTATATTTCCCTAACGACAAATTTCAACAATCATATATAATTGCAAAAAAACGTGTGCAATTTTAACGTCAATTTTATTGGAGCCAACTGAGAACTATATATATATATATATATAATATGTATAGAGAGAGAGAGAGAGAGAGAGAGATTGAATTGGCCTATGTGTCTTTGAGCAATTCTTAATTTATTTATCCAGAGTTGTTTATTTTGAAGGGTTGAGACTTAATGCGCAGTTAAGTACAAAATATATTGCATTCGAATCGGTCTATTTACCTGTCGCAATGGCATTTCCTTAAACTTTGATTAATAATAAAGAGATATTTATTAGTGCCGATGTAACGTTGTTTTAAAAAGAACAAAGATAGTTTAAAATCCAGATCAGATCGAGCGAAGGGATAATAGTCTTCCCTGCATCTAATTGACCAGGCCTAGATTGAAATTGTAGGATTAATTATGTCAAATTTATATATTAGAATTCTAATTATATATATAAATAATACGATTTGGTCTAATAATTTATATTAAAAGATTAAAATTAATCAAATATCAGGCTAATATTTGCTTGAATTGAAAAAAAATGAGCAAAGCCATTTTTTTAGTTTATTTATAAAAAGAAGAGAATGAAATAGCCAATTTATACATAAATAGAGCTACCCAATTTATAATTTTGTTTGAATATGACATCCACTATCTAGCATGTTACATCCTTAAGCATATTAATAGTTGTATGTCCTTAAGTAAGAGGCTTTAATTAAATGTAGAGAGATTATCGTGCAATGAATGTAAGCCTATATTTGTGGATTTTGATTGCTAGCAACTATATGTGTATCTCATTCTAGAAATACAAATAGAACATATTTTAATTTAAAATTTTGGCATGAAGTTTTTGGGAAAATTTTTCTTAAATTAATTTTAATATTGATTATTCATTTTTTAAATTTGGAAGAAAAAGTTTTGCCCTAAAAGTTTATTGTAATCGTTTGAATTTGAAGTGCATCATGTAAAATATAAATAAAATAAAAAGTATCATATTAAATAATAAATAAATTGCAAAAGTAAATATAATAATGTATTGTGATAGCAATGAGAGAATAAAGTACATGCTTGTGTTACTCAGAAATTGCTTAAACAAAATTTATACAAAAGTGAAATTGGCAACAAGGAACAAGCTAAGGAATTCCTCTACTCCTGATCCTTGTTATATTTTTTTTTTGTAATACTAAAGTTATATGTTTTCTTTCCTTTAGATAAAAAACCTATGGGAAATTTATAACCATTGACATTATAAATCTGCCATATATTTATGACTTATTTCGAACCTCAAGTTAGGTCATGAATGCCCTCATTCTACACTCCGTTTCTTCAATCATGAACCTAGCACATTTAGAAGAAGAGACTAAGTTGTGCAATGAACATAGAAAATATATTAAATTATTAGTGATGATTACTCACATATAATTTAAACCATATTGGGAATTCATCATGACTTTCTATTAATAGTGACAGTGTCATCTAAGTTTAATGAGTTCAAGAATAACTTGAAATCAAAAACCAAATTGACATAATTAGGTAAGTACTATATTCATTTAAAAATCAAAAATGAGATATTGTGTCATTGACATGCATACTCAAGAAAAAGTTGAACCTCATCGTATTTTATCAAAATAGTAACTGTCACTGCCCTAAGTTCCTTGTCATTCAAGTATCATGATGTGTTTCTATCCAATGATTTTTTAGATGGTTGGAAAATATGTAACACATTTTTTGAAGATCCAATACCATTAATATTATCTGAACATGCATGTGGCTCAAAATCTATGAGCAAAAATTTGTAGTTTTATGGGCCAAATAAGCTTCATATATTGAGCCTTCGGAGTGTGCTTTATTCTTCACAGTTTTTGTTAGTTTATTCAAGAATTTGCATGAATTTTGCAAAATAATTAGGCATAAATTGAATGTTAATTGATATTAATACTACCAATAGATAGCTACATCTCAAATGGGTACATCTAATGATATTGCACTGGACCTCCCACTCTATCTTCATATAGTAGATATATTGACAGGTACTCCATGAAGTCAAAAAAAGCATGGGGGTTGGGTATGACTAGAATGTTTATTTCTAGTTATTTTACACAGCTTACATATTTAATTGAGCTAAGGATAATTACTTAAAGAAGTGCCTAAGCTCGATTAAAGCACTAATGCAACTAGAAGTAAGCATTGCAAAAAAAATGTGGCAGTCATGGCTCTTCATTCCAAATAATTTTTTCATTATCAAATCAATATATCTGCTCAAGTTGGATGCATACCCATATGAAAGCTTCAATGAATTTATCCACTCACATACTATTCTTTGTAGTTCTAATGTAAGGCAGTATTTGGCTTTAGACTTTTGAAATATACTAGTTGTAGTCTCTTTCAACTTTAACTCTCTTTTATGATAATATTCCTTCAAATCCAACCTGTCCTTGATATTATCTTTAGTCTTTCTCTTAACATCTATCACTATGTTGAAAATATTGTCAAAAAAAAATTTCTCTGTGCATCACATTAAGATTATGCCTTATTATATTAGACTTCTAGTAGGTAGAAAATACTCCTCTTTGTCCAATTATGTGCCACATATTAACCCATCACATGATTATTAGCTAAAATATGAGAATTAAATATTATCGGAATAGAACTAATAATATTCCATAAATCATTTCCACTCAATCTTGGAGTGGTTTAGCTTTTGAACTTGATTTTTATGAATGCATTTGTATTTCTTTTGAATGGATGATCAGCAAGGAGGAACATACGATGATAGTAAAATTAATAATTTTTTCATCCATTTTTAGAGTGAATGCTTTTGATAGATCCATAAAGTATGGACAAGCTAGTTTCTCAATAGTGCTCCACCCTAATAGCATTCCATACACAAAAAAGTTATTGATAGTTCACATAAGTGTTGCTTTCATCTAAAAGTTTTGCTTTGAAATTATATCATATTTTAGTATACCAACAATAACAACAATAACAACAACTACATGAATCCTTTGTCTCTATTGTGTTCTATTATGTGTCAAATTCTCATTTAATTCAAGTATACTAAGGTCATTTTTTATACATCTTAACCAAGTCTTTTTAGGTCTACCTCTACCTTTCTTAACATAAGGTAACTCTAAAGCATTTACGCTCCTAACCGGGTCATCGGACGGTCGTCGGTTTCTGTGGCCAAACCATCTAAGGTGACTCTCTCTAATCTTATTTGCCATTGGAGCTACTCCAACTTTTTCCTGAACATACTCATTTTGCATTTTATCTCTAAGAGTAAAGCCACTCATCCACCTAAGCATCCTCATCTCTGTAATTCTTAACTTAGTCTTATGCTTCTCTTTTATTGGTCAACATTCTGCACCATAAGTCATTGCAGGTCTTACCACCATCTTATAAAATTTTCCCTTAAGTTTAAGTGGAACTTTTCTATCACACAATAGGCCATATGCATTCCTCCACTTCAACCATCCAACTTGAATTCTACTAATAACATCTCCATCTATTTCACCATCATTTTGAATAATAGAGCCTAAATATAGATCGCTCACTCTTATTAATGACTTGTTCACCTAATGTCACAACTACTAGAACTTCTACAACTAAAATTACACTCCATATATTTAGTTTTAGATCTACTTAAAGCAACCTTTAGACTCTAAAGTTGATCTCCATAATTCAAGTTTTATTGGACTCCTCTCTAGTCTTATCAACAAGAAGAATGTCATCGACAAAAGCATACACCAGGTACATCTTCCTGTAAATGCCTAGTAAGAACATCCATAACTAAAGTAAAAGATAAGGGCTTAAAGGATCCTTGATGTAATCCAATGAAATAGGAAAATATTTTATCAATCCTCCTTGTGTTTGGACACAAGTAACTCTAGTATACATATCCTTAATGACTTGAATATAACCAATATTAACTCCTGTTTCTAGAACTATCCAAAGAACATCTCTTGAAACTTTGTCATAAGCTTTCTCTAAATCAATAAATATCATTTGTAGATCCTCCTTACTTTCTCTATGCTTCTCCATCACACCTCTTAACAAATGTAGATCATTCATAGTAGATCTACCTAGAATGAAACCAAACTGATTGTGAGAAACTTTTATCACATATTATGTTAAAACTTTAAATAATTTTTAATCACATTCACATTTCATGTGCATCACCTTTAGTCTTAAATATAACCAACAAATCTTTCTCCACTCATCTGGCATCTTTTTAGTCTTTAAAATAACATTAAAAAGATTTGTAAGCCAAGAAATTCCTTGATCTCCTAAACATTTCCACACTTGTATTGGAATATTATCAGGTCCTACTATTTTTTCACATTTCATTTTCTTTAAAGCTTCTCTAACTTCAGATGTAATAATATGATGATAAAAATAAAATTCATTATTTTTGTTTAGGGTATTAAGGTTGCTAAAATTAATCGTACTTCATTGAAAAATTTATCAAAATACCTCATCCACCTATTTTCAATATCCTTTTCTAAAAAAGTACTTTATTATTTTCATCCTTAATACACTTCACTTGAACTATGTCTTTACTTCTCCTATCTCTTTGGTTGGCTAACTTATACATACATCTTTCACTTTCTTTGTTATCTAATCTATTGTATAAATCACTAAAAACTAATTTTTTTTGCATCATATATTACTTTCTTAGAATCTCTACAGGACACTTTATATCTTTCCCACTTCTCCAAGTTTTTACATATAAACCAAGCTTTATAACAATGCTTCTTATTTCTTATCTTTTCTTGCACACTCTAACTCTACCACCAACTATTCTTATTATAAGAAGCTTTTCCTTTTGATTCTCCAAGCACATCTTTAGCAACTTGCTTAATTTCACTTGCTATATTTTCCTACATAACATTAACTTCCTTATGAACATCCCAAATTCTAATCTCTTGTAGATTGCTCTTAAAAATATTTTTGTATTTGTGTTCTTTAAGTGTCCTTATCTAATCCTCAGATAATAATTTGATTTATTTTTCCTCTTACAACCTTTCATCTTAAAATCTAAAACTAACAATCGATGTTGGGTACTTAAATTTTCACTTGGAATGACCTTACAATCTTTACAATCTAAATCTATTTTTCTTATCGAAAATAATCAATCTGTTTTTACTAGATCCATTTTTTAGGTAATAATATGTTCATCTCTTTTCTTAAATAAAATATTAGTAATTATTAAAATCATAAGGAAAAATCTAATATAGTCATACCTTCTTCAGTAATCACTCCAAATCCATAACCACCATGAATACTTTTAAAGTCTTCTACCACTTTACCAACATGTCCATTTAAATCTCCTTTAATAAGTATCTTTTGTATTAATCCCTCTAATTCATTCCAAAAATTTTCTTTTGAGCCTACATCCAAACCTACTTGAGGAGCATAAACACTTATAAAAATAATAATCTTCGTATCAATAATAATCTTTAAAGCTATAATTCTATCTCCACATCTATTAATATTTATAACATTATCCTTCAAACTTTTATCTATAATCACACCTACACCATTTCTAATTTGACTTCTCGAATACCAAAGTTTAAAACCTAAACTATCAATTTCCTTGGCCTTCTCCCCAACCCATTTAGTTTCTTGAACATATAAAATATTTATCTTTCTATGAACCATAATATCTATTAATTCTATTAATTTACGTAAGAGTACCTATAGATCCTAACCTAATTCTAGTTTCATGGACTAACTTCTTTGCCATCTCCATAATGTGGGAACCCTTGCTTATTTAATCTTTTGCACCGGATGCAAATCTGACTCTTTTCACTATATTCAAGCCATACAACGCGTCGCTTCCACGGGACGCCCTAGCATTAACATAATGATTTAATGATTCATGTCATGATTATTTTGACAAGTTTTACGCTGGCTGTCGACTACCTATCGCAACCCTCCACTTTTCACATCTGGACTTGGGACCAACAAAGGTAGTGTTCATATCAATGGTTGCAAGTAGACATCAATCTTTGCCTTAATGTTATATGGCTCAGGAATGATCAAAGTTAAGAACATATAAGAAGTTATCATGCACATCTCTAGTGATAAATTATATGGTATAACTATCATTGATCAACATGAATAGGGTGATGTGAACCGACTAAACATTGTGAAATCATCAGCGCAAAGGCCAAGTCTGACATTTCATGGCTTGGTTACAAAATTTGAATAAGTGCGTTGAATTGCTTTCATGCTTCTACATCCAATGGATGACTCAGGATATGTGATGCACTTGCTTTGTTGTTATTCCATCGTATGTGTTGGGTTGAATGCATGGAAGCATACAGTCTATGCAAACATGGAGTTAATGACAAATAGAACATATGCTTGTGCGGTACATCTTTTGGCCTGCGTTGCTTTTTACTATGATGCTTGAACCTATGTGCTCCAAAAAATATGCATTCAATATCTTGTGTGCTGTCCTTGTAATATAACATATAATCATTGACACAAGAGTCAAATTTTTTTGACCGCAGTCCTAACTTTGACATCAATTTATTTGTTCTATATAGGTCTTCAGGAATCAAGTTTTCTATGTGTTTATCTCTTTTAACAGCCCTGCAAATTGGTTAAAATATTCACATGGCATATTAAATTTAGTTTTAATAATTAACATTCTTATAACCACGGATAGCTCAGTGTGGTTCGTGCATCTTTTTCACAACTATCGTTGTGTTATCTTTAGTAGGTCATAGAACTTTTAAGCTTCTTTATTAGGTAGCTCCTCCTTCGCAAGGTACTCTGCTCTAGTAGCAGAACTATTTCTTTATAAGTTCGACTAGAATCATATTTGCCTGAAGGGATGCATGACTCATTGAGGCACCACTGTCAACATCAACATATGGCTCGAACTCACCAAGTGAAGTACTTAATGAATAATTTCATTGGAAACTCTTACAATACAAGTCTACTTTATCTTCATCTCGTGTTAAGAAAGTCTAATTCTTATGCCTCACACTTGAACATCGAAAATTTTCTATAGAAATGTAAGAAGGAAGGTGAGATGCCACGTGTATGAATTGCTGAACACCACTCAAGAATTCATCATTTGGGTAAATTGGAGAATGTAAGAATTTAATTAACATTCTATCTCAGTTACATAAATAGTATTGATTGCTTTAGGTCTCATTCTATCATCCACAGAGAGAGAGAGAGAGAGAGAGAGAGAGAGAGAGAAATCATGGGAAATGGCTTGGGTGGGGGGCGGGTTTCATTGTCCCTATAATAACAATTTCCACCAATTTTTAGCTGGAAACCGTTCTACTAAATAATCCGTCAAAAATTCAATCAAGTTTAATTGACTCGAGCATGCGTCTTCCTTAATTGGAAATTCTATCGAAATATTTCTTAACGGTTTGTCGATTAATTGATAATTTCGATGAAAATGCCACTTAAAAACTATTTTTTAATAGTTTTTGAGATTAGTCTAATATAAATTTTTATTGATTAGTCATATATTACACTCATTTTAAAATAATTCTTAGGTTCAAGATTTACAAATTATGAGAATTTTTTGTTAAGATAACATTGTATATTTTCTTCTTTTACAAACAAAATTGGGTCATAATTTTTCTATCAAATTTTTGTCATGTGTCTTTTCAATGATTTTGGATGTATTTTAAAACAAGTTTAATTATATATAATGTGGTTGACAAGTCACTTATAATACTTATCTTAACATAGATTTAACGGGTATAAAACCTATCTTAATCAATGTTTATCAACTTATTTTATTTTTGTAATTTCTAATCTAATGGAACCTCTTGGTATCATTGTCTAGGATCAATTAAATCACCTAATATTTTGGCCCTATTAGATAAATCATATTCAAATTGGGCTAGCAAGAGTTTAAGCTTAATTTAGGCCAATCTAATATCTCAATTGGGATTAATTTATTTATGATTTGAAAGTAGAAATACATTAGTTAAACAAATCAATTTGATCAACTGATCTAAAATGATTAATTAAGGGAATGTTTAAGGGGTCCCTTTGGGACAAGTTTAGTTTTGGTCGAACTTAGACCATTATTAAATTTGAGTGATCCAGTGTCCAACTCAACTATTACAAATATGATTAAATCATTAAATAGAGCAATTTAAGGGTTAGCATTATAATTATTCTAGAGTTGACTCTAATCAAATTTATGCTTATTAATAAACTTATAATACAAAATTTAAAAAAAATTAAGGAAACTCCCATTATTTGATAAGCTCAATTTGTTTTATTGTCATTAAGAGTTAGTGTTAATTATCTTAATCTAAGGGATGAGTTAGGGTTCAAGGTAAGCTATTCGGTATCTCAACCTATGTATGGCTTGACAAAAGGATGGAGGTGATGAATAATTAAGCTTAGCCTAGTCAATAATATTAAGGATTGATATCAAAGATTTCTTTGATAATCTTTTATATGAGCTAAAGGATTAAGCTAAGGAAACTATACTCAAACAAGTGTAAATGATTAGGATTGAGAATATGAATTAGTCAAGTGGGAGAAGACCAATTTGAATTGAATAGTCCCAAGCATTAACTAGCATTTTTGATTTTTAAATTTTGATGCTAATATGGAGGAACACTCCTTGGGGTTTTGTTTAAGTCTTCATATTCAACAAATTTATGAATGAGTTTTTCTCTTGCAAGAATGGTTATATTGATTTCTTTGAATTTTGGTTTAACTTTAATTAGGCAATGAATAATGTGATCATCATCTTGTAATGAACAAGGGCAAGCTAATCAAAAAGACTTCTAAATATTTTGAGAAACTTGGTGATAGAATATTAGTAATGAGTTATGAAGAGATAGTTATGTTCGATGAAAAGAGTGTATGTGCTTAGCAAACAAAAAGTTTATCTCTTGAATCATGAGATGGTGTCAAGGTGGCTATATAGGTCATCAAAGGTTTGAATAAGAAGGCTAGAATGAAGTGAAACTAGACTTGATCTTGTTGGACTAAAATAAGTGATTTGAGTTTATGATTTTAAAGCCTTATACATTTATGGTAGAAGAAAATTGCCGAATGTTATTATTGATATGACCAAAGAGGTTGAATTCCTAAGAGAGGGAGTGCTTCTAGGCTTGCCAGGATGAATAGTTGCTAGGAATTAGTTTGAATGGAAGTTAGGTTGTAAGCTTGGGGTGGGTGGTCAATGGTTTGGTGGGGTTGATGATTACCTTGACCATTGAGTTCAAGAATATGATCAACTCATTTAAAGTCATGAACCCTAATACCATAAATCAATTAAGGAGCAATATTTATGAAGGTTGAAGATGATGAAAGCCAAAAGAATAACACTTACACTTAAATTATAATGATAGGATATAATATCAGAATAATTGCAATAAGTTTAATTTATCTTCTTAAGTTTCTATGTTATGCTTTATTATTTACAATTTATAATTCAATTAGTACTAATTATATAAAATAATAAAAATAAAATTTATAATTATTTTCTTAATTATATAGCTTAAAAGTTGAAGTTGTACTTTCTGATTTTTCTGGAAATATCCTTTTAAGGATTATGTAACTTATTTTCTTAAATGGAGTTTAATAAATTTAAAACTTCTTATGTTCATTTTAACAGTTGCAAAGAAATTCAATTCATTTGTTAAAGACTTGCTTGGGATCAATTTTATTTTATTTTTATGTGATTTTTAAAAAAACATGTTTATTTAGGAGCCATTTGGGAACACTTTTATATTTTTGTTTACTATTTCTTATTTTTATTTTGTTTTGTTTATGTTTTATTTTAAAGAAAAATATGTTTAATGGTAATAGTTATTTTTAAGAACACTCAAAATACCTAAAAGCTATATTGTGTGCTTTTAATAATAATGTTATTTATTTTTGAAAATAAAACATAAAAATATTTTAAAAACACATTAAACAAATATATTTTTAAAAATAGTATAAAAATAAAAATAAAACACAAAATAAAAGGGCCGTTTGGAATCACTTTTATTTTATATTTTGTTTTATTTATGTTTTGTTTTAAAGAAAATATGTTTGATGGTAATAATTATTTTAAGAACACTCAAAACACCTAAAAGCTATATTGAGTACTTTTAATAATAATGTTATTTATTTTTGAAAACAAAAAGTAAAAATATTTAAAAAACACATTAAAGAAATATATTTTTATTAAAAACATAAAAATAAAAATAAAATACACGAAATAAAATTGATCCCAAACGGTAGTATATTTTTAAGTGTTTTTATTTTTTGTTCTTGAAAACAATTTATCTTATCTAATCACTCAATACAACTATTAGATGTTTTGAGTATTTATAAAATAACTATATATTTTATTATAAATCAAATAATAAATAAAATAAAAAAATAAAAGATAGAAAAAATGTTAACCCAGATGACCCCAAGTTTATGTTCTTCACAAATAATTTTTTTTTTAAAAATTTACATTATAATCAGCTGAGGTAAATTTGATTAAATGTATCTTATTAACAATTGTCATTATATCTACTTTTAGGTGAGTGTAATGCATATTTCATTTATTAGTTTTGCATTTTATTTATCTTAAGGTTAATTTAATAGCTATAAAATTTACGGTGGTCTTCTCCAAAAAATTATTTAAGAAAATAAATATATACTTTAAAGGTATGGTCAACATTCAATCAAACTTAAATTTAAATTAGAGAAAACAAAATAAAAAAATTTCCATATTAATATAATAATTATCAATTCATTTAAATTAAAATTCTATGAAATAATATATTTATAAATTATATTTTCTAAGTAAAATTTATTTTTTCACAATCATCATAACTTTAAGTATAATATTATTTTGTAGAAAACCTTATTAGTTAAGATTCCAATATGGATTTTAGCTGTAGAACTCCTATTCTACCTTGATTATTCACTGAACTTGAGAAAGAATTTATTTTGGAGATGAATTAATAAGGCATGATGAAGATAGGGTATGTGAAGAATTATAATTGATTTTTGTTAGCCATAAAAAACACATCTAATAAAGCATGGATCTCGACACATTTCTTGAATTAAAAACTTTTAAAATTAAATTGAGATTATTTGCTTGATGATTTCGGCAAATTTATATTCAAACTAAAAATATAAATGAGACAGACATAATGGTACCAAGAACCATCCAATTTGAGTCTAATGAGCTAAAATTAGGTAATTTAAGTATAATGAGATGCTTCAAGCATTAATTAATGAATTAAATGATTTTCAAATTTGGCATGCGTATAGTTGAATTAAGTGGGCTCAATGAGTGGAGTTTAATAAGCTTAATATCACTCAATTCTAAGGTTATTAAAGCACTTAAATAATGAAACACCAGTTATGATCAAATGATTTAATATGCACCATTTGATGAAATATATTGGGATTAACTAAATTTACTAAAATGTCCATCCTAGATCTCTATAAATATGACTCAATTCTCAATATGAAGGGAAGAGCTCAGAGTAAAGTTTTAGAGCTTGAATCTGACCACTATTAACAGTCATAATGGATCATCAAGTGTAACAATCACTGACCACCATCAATGACTGTTGTAGTGCAATCAACACCATCAACGACCTAATAGTTTTCATTTTTTAGCACTTTGATTTATGCCTTGCTTAATGTCATCCAACATCTACTCAATTCCTTTGGTAGGTGGCTTTTCCCCATCCCTTAAGTGATTTATCACAAGCTTCTCAATGACTAGCTCTTAAATGGAATTATCGTTACTCTTTCCTAAAAACCTGTGCAAATGCTTATTTCTTCTTTATGCTAACCTAAAGCCATCAACTGTCTTTAATAATGCATTTTAAGTCAAACACCAATATCTTGCTCCCTTCAAGATATTTTATCTTCCATGTTAAAAAAGAAAAAAAGGTTCAGAAAACATTCTGATGTCCTTCCATTTTAGGGGATGTGATAGCTAAGATCTTTGTTTCATTTATCATATGCAATCTACTAATGAAATAGTTGAGCTTACTAACATTTCTCTAACATAAATAACTCTTCTCTTGAATTCCCTAGTGAACATATTGATCATAATGAGCAATTCCTTACATGATCTCATAAAAATAAAGGACTCAAATGAAACAATGACTCTAGGACTCAATGAAATAACATAATCACAATTGATGATTAATCCCAAAATGTAGCAAAAACATTTTTCTTTTTTATTTTATTTAGTGTTAGTCATATTCCTTAGTCATTAGGCGTTTTAAGCTCCATAATCTTTCTTTCTACTTTATCTCTATGATTCATGCCCAAATGCATCCATTATCTTATTATATTTATCACCATTATTTAGTTACATGATACTGACTTTTGATCATTGCTTTAATCTTTTTTTTCACCTATTATGATAGAGATGGAAAGTAAAATTCTTGTTATTGGTGTCCACAACATGATAATCCTATAGATCTTAAGCTCAAGATGAATCTTTGGCTTATGGTCGATTTCACCACCTGAAATTATACTTTAGGATATAGAATTCAAATACAAAAGAAGTTCTAGTTTATTTATGTTCATGATCAATTCTATCTAAGCTAGCTAAGGATATAAAAAAATGGCATACAACACTAATCAACATTACAATGTGACCCATTTTGAATCATTCACCCATTGATGACTCTATATATTTATTACTATTATTATTTTCACTTAAGAATCATTAATGTTGTCAGGTGTCACATTAGCTCTGATAACTCCTTAGGCCCTTTATGGAGCCATTAAAAATAATTAGGCTAGCCACATAACATTATATGAATAATCAATTCCATTAAGTCTCTTAGTATGAGCTATTAGCTTTAGCTTGAAAATATGCTAGCTATCTAGTGGTATATACATGTTATTAATCTTTTTTCTATGATTCATAGTATAAATCATCATTACCTTGTAAGGATTAATAGGAATTTATTCATTATATTATACATCTTTCTTATACAATAATAAAGTAACCATTTTAACTTTATTATTTATTATGCACATTTAATTTATTACTACTTATGCTGTTGGAATTCTATTAGAGCACAAATACACACTAATATAATTAATCTAAAGACATGGACAATTAATCTTAACTGAGAGTGTTCCTTGATCATTGCATTCAAGTGTAGTCAACTATGGAGACTTATTAATTAGAAACTAGTAGCCCTAGAATAAAAATAAACATTTTTTTAACATTATCTATTAAGAAGGGGAAATATAGTTTTGCCACATAAGTCATTATTCTTTGAGTATCGTGCTTTTTTTAGCTCAACATTGGGTCAACCCTTTTCTAAAATCTTTTCAGCACTTTGCCCAATCCCATGATTAAAGTTAGCCAATGTCTTGTTGTTTGCCTTGGTTAATAATTTTTCCTCTTTCCATGAGTGATATATTGCTTGATTTTCAATGACATAACCCTTAAAATGGGTTCTTTAGTTACTTTTATGATGACGATACTATATAAACTCATTATATAATTATTTTCTTGGGCTTTAAAGTTGTTGACCCTTACTAGAACTCTATGTTGAGTAATATTCCATTATTTTTATCTCCCTTTTGTCTTTTCTATACCATGTTAAAATAATAAGAAGACTAGAAAAGTAGTCCATCACCCATTTATTTTTGGGGGATGTGATAGCCATGACCTTTGCCTTACTATATCCATTGTCAGTGCATTACACTAGCCTATTAGCTTTTCTTTGATATAACTACTTTCAATCTTAATCGTAATGAGCACTCCCTCACTTATTAACCCCTTGAAAGTTAAAGAATCATAGATTTCTTGGCAACAATTGTCAATTTAGATTAGTTGACATCTTTAGGAATTATTGATAACCCTCTTGGCATACTAAAATAAGGCTACAAGGAGTGCTAACACTAGTATTAGCTAAACTCATAAAAGGTAAATATAAACACATAATTTCTATTTAGTGTTTGCCTAACTCTTAGTTATCATTAAGTTTTAAACTTTGTAGCTTGGTTTACAATTTTGTTTTCATGATAGGTCAAGCTATGATGCTTTTTACTCACTAAGCTCAAATTATTGTAGTACTTTGTCCATAGGCATTTAGAAATTATGCTTGCTTAGGTAGTTAGGAAATTCTCTTAATATAAACTTAATATTTCCTTTTAGTTTACTATTTGCTAACTCATTGGCCATATTATCATACTCATTTTGATCAACTTCCCCCAAAACTCAATAACTTATATCAATAAGACCATTCTCCCATGTAAGATGCTATAGTTATTTTCTACAAAACTAATCAACACTTTTTCTTTTACTCTTATGTATGTGACCACCCAGTAACTAGTGTAATTCTCCACCAACACTCACCCATGAACTAGGGTTTGTGTTCATACAATCTATTGATTTTAACTTGATGTTGCCTTATAACAAACCTATATTATTGATAACACCAAAGTCATCAACTTTTGGATTGTTAGCTTTAGCAATGTTTGTCCATCCATTAGCTAGCTAACAACTCTTTAGGCTCACTAAAGAGCCATTAAAACTACAACCCATAATCACAAGGCTAACAACCTAACATTATATTGACTTATCATCTCCATAGTGATGAATCCTTTAGTATGAGTTGTAAATTATGTCAAGATTAAATCAAGTTAGTTGTACACTAACTTTATGTGTGTCATTTTCTTATAAATATTTACCCTTATTTTTAAATTATAATTAATCATTAACATGTAAGAATTAGATAGAAATTTAATCATTCATAATGTATTTTCTTATATAATAATAAATAAATTATTTTACCTATGTTATTTATTTTGTTCTTTTAATGATATTATACTTCTATTAAGACAACCATATCTTTGCAAAAGAACCCCATACTTGGACAATTGCTAATATTAGAACTTCATATTTAAGATGTAATTAACCATGATGACTTGTATCTAGAGACCAATACCATATGATCAAAACTAGCACTATTTTTTTTATTACTT
Source organism: Cymbidium sinense (assembly GCA_021442155.1). Lineage (NCBI taxonomy): Eukaryota > Viridiplantae > Streptophyta > Magnoliopsida > Asparagales > Orchidaceae > Cymbidium > Cymbidium sinense. Next base: position 60,637,011 of record CM038225.1, read on the forward strand.
ATTTGATAGGGAAATTTGGTTTTCCATGTGAGTCAATCTTTAAGCCTAAAGGATAGTGGCATATGTGGAATAATCTCGATATCTATTAAGTTTCATGTTATCCATCAACATAAGTCCCAAGTGCTTATCAGGTTTAGATGTGATGATAGAATATAATGATTGTTGACTGATTTTTCTTATTGATATGTATCACATTGATGATCATTAGGGTAATCAAGTTTGGGGACACCCCTAATGAAGTCTAAAGAGTAATTATTTTAAGTGTGATGAGGCTAGTATTGAAAATAAAGGGGTAAAATATATAAAAAAATTTTTATATAAGAGATTTCATAGATGAAAAATATAAGAATAATTGTTCAGTGATGTAAGACTAATAATTCCCATTTTAATTTGCATAAAATACTAATAACAATTATCATATTAATTTTAAAATTCTCAAATTAAAATATCAAAAATATTAAAATACCAATCTCTTAAAGGGAATATACTCCATAAAATGAATTATCTTCATATATGAATAATGGTTTAGTGATGTAAGACTATTTAAATTTGCAAAAAATACCCAATAAAATTACTTTATTAATTTTAAAAATTGAAAATTAAAAAAAAATCAAAATCACCGATCTCTCAAAGGGAATATATTTCCTATAATAAATTATACTTTTAAATCAAAGAGTACTTTTGATAAATGAGTCATGCTTTTTTATAAATTCCACTAAGTAATATTAAAGAGTAATCTATGATTCAAAAATCATCATCATAATATAGTAGTCTATGCTTCAAATTAAGTCAGACTAAAAGGTAAAGGATGAATCATTATAATTAGGAAAATGACCATTGTTCCATTTAAAAAGACCTATGCAATGATGATTGACATCATCGAGCCATATATATACTTAAAGAAAAGTTGTCTTAATCATGAAGAAAGAGGACTACATATATAATTCACATAATAACTTAAATAATACTTCCATTAAATCTAAATCTCAACCTTGTAGTTTAACCAATACAAACATTAATACTAAATCTATTAATCATGCCCATTTATCTATTAGGAATAAAAAAAAAGACTAAATAGAAAGACACCATATAGCATACATAAAAAAAAACTTTTAAATGACCACAATGATGCAAACTATTATCATCAGAAAAGACTTTATGCTCACATATCAAAGATCAGATTATTTGGAGATCATGGGGGTACTCCGATTCTGATTTTCTGGTTGCCTCGATAGTAGAAGATCCATTTTAGGTTATATTTTCTTATTAGCTGGAGGAGCTATATCTTGGAAAAGTGTTAAACAATGACTTATAACTTCCATATGGAAGCTTTATAGCTTGTTATGAGGCATCAAATCAAGGAATATGGCTACAATTTTATCAGGGCTAAATATTTTTGATGGAATAGAGACCATTAAAATAAATTGTGATAATAATGAGTTATATTCAAAGAACAAGGAGTTCATCAAAATCAAAGTATATTGACATAAAGTTTCTTGTTTTAAAGAAAGAGTTCAGTTCTCAAGTATCTATTGAACATATGTAAATTTTATGATTGATCCACTTACAAGGTTTGCCACTTAAAGTATTTCATGAGCATGTGGCTCATATGGGAGTGGTTTACTTTGATGATATGCTAGCATAGTGAGAGTTTGCTTATGTTGTTCAATAATTATAAATATATTTTTCTGATCAGAATAAAGTATTATTATTATCTTATAGTTGAAAACTTTGAAATAAAGTTATGTAGTTTCAATTACAGTTTAGCACAAATAAATGAAACTATATGTATAACTCTTTTGAGTTATAATATAGGACCAGTTGGAAATTTACATGATATATGATCACATTATATGAAATTTCCATGCTACACATCCATACTTGATCTATGTCATTAATCATATTGATTTAGTGATCACTGATCGGTCTTATTATAGAAAAATTATAATAAAGATAACTTTGATTCTATGTCAATATTATTAATGGACCAGATTGTCTAAAGATGTTTCTCTTTAAAAATAGTAAATATTGAGCTCTTAAAGTATTTAATAATGTATAATTGTCAAGCAATATATATATGTGGCCCAAGTGAGAGATTGTTATGAATTTTTGAATGTGGGCTCACATATGAATTTAATTATACATTATGCCCTATCTTATTTTTAAGCCTATTAATTTTTATGATCAAATAAAGATTAATTAATTTTAGGCTTTTGAGATATGTTATTAATTTTGTATGGAATTATCATGTGTAGAGACCGGGCATTTTTTTATTTTAATGATGGGCTAAAATAAAATGAAATGCAGTCAAGTATAAATAGGGTCATGGTCCCCATTCTAAAGGGAGAAGTTCTCATTTTCCTCATATCCCATCTTGAGTGAAAAGAATGCTCTCTGTCTCTCTCTCTCTCTCTCTCTCTCTCTCTCTCTCTCTCTCTCTCTTTCTCTCTCTCTCTCTTAAGAACACCCCTTTAGAAGTGGAAGGCCAAAATCCCGCATTAGCTCTTCCATGGATTTAAGTATGCTTCCGATTACATCTTCTTGGTGATTTGACATGAGATCTGGGCTAGATAAATTTATTTTTTATCTTTACATATTTCCAACATCTTAAAGATTACTTTATAATATTCTTCTTAAAGGATGGCTCATCAGAATTTAGAGCTAAACTTAAATTATTGTGACTACTTTTTTTAGAGGTCTTCACCCTAACCCTAGCCACACCACACTAATGCATAAGACAACCCATTGTTATGCTAATCTTCCTATTGATTAATTGATATATAAATTATATTTGATGAGGCTATCCACACATAATAAAAGTAGCTTGATAAACTCTCACATAAAAAGGTGTTGCACAAATATCGATATGGACAACAAAGAAATTATGATCTGTCTCCTCGACCACCCCAACAATAATGCGAATATAAATAATATAAGTACACACCCCTAAATACATCTTATGATCTTATTCTGATGGTAATCCTGAAAGAAATGATAGTTTGGTGCTTTAATCCATTGAACCTAAAGTTTGAAATCAAGAACGATAATATAATTTCTGCTTGAATCATTGGCTTACCACTGAAACATGCATATAGTTGAATGAAAACATTGAGAGATTACCCATTAGGTTATTTAATTTATTGTTTCATTAACAAGCCACTTTGGGATGGTCAATGGGGTGAGAATGGGCCAATTAGCATGGATAATTAATAAGACCTAGCATGAAATGACAGGCAATATGGTGGAGGAGGCACTTCTTGAATAAATTAAAAAGAAGAAATTAATCACAAGCTCCTAATATAAATTGATAAATATGCATTAGATAAAATTTTTAAATGTTTTATAGAAATATAATGTAGATCTTGTTAATTTAAATGAACTACTTGTAAATATATTTTTCTACGAGAGAGTTTAAATCTTCTTTTTTCAATAAATGCAACTTAATTAGGCTTATGGTTGTGAGCTTAAAATATTCTTTTAGATATGACATAACATTTAGTTAATTTTTTTTCATCAATCAAGCAAAATAACACTCCTTAAATAGTTAGTATGATTAATAACAATTTCAAATAAATTTTTCTTGAGATGATATTATTTATTTTTAAGTTTAAATAATATTAAAAGTATATCTCACAAGGTTTTATGATTCATTCTATTGAACCCAAGGCTATTTTAGATATTTATATCTTAATGCACTAGTTCTAACATAATGTGAAATGCTACAATTTGGCATTTGGAGAAGAAAATATCTCAATAACACATAGGATAGATTATCAACATTGACAAATATTGTCCTTCTTATTCATTAGATTAGCATACTTTTTAGATAGACTAAATAAGGATAAATTTATCCTTTTAACAATATACAAATTTCATATTCTTGTTAGCTAAGACTGATCACGCTATAATCATTCACTATAAAAATACTTTTAAAGAGAATAGTTTTGTTAATCTTAATAAAATATGATTGAAAACACACATGCCATTATAATAGCGCTATGAAATTTTTAACTAGCCATCCTTACGTTTCTAAATGGACAGTACGGTGTGCAAATGCAGAGAAAAAACATTTATAATAAAAAATCATGATTAATATGCCCACATAATGATTATTTATGACCACCACTTGAGACTGACTCGATAATATTGTATATAAAATGCTCAAAGAATTTTTATATTTGTCAAATCATATTTAACAATTCATGTTTATGTGATTTATTTTATATACTTAGATAGGAACAACAAAATTAATTTATTGAAGATGATATACATTATACCATACAACTAAATGAACACTTATAATGGTGTAAGGTAGTTGACCATGTGCAAGCTTAGTATTTGTTCTTGCTTGGTTCATTTGAATTTTTATTTGATCAAAATTGCCTCATATTCATAATTATTTTAGAATATCATGTTGTCATTCTACTGTTTCAAATTTAAACCAAACATGATCTAATATTGGAAAAAAATAATAAATATCAAATCAGGCATGATAGGATCATTTTACTTATATCAATTAATAAATTAAGAAAATATAAATTATATATATTAAGCCAATAATAAATCGAACACATTGAAGACTAAAAAAATATTTAATATTATATCTTGTAATTAATAAAAGCATTAAAGATGATCTTTTATAATAACCTAAATACATTCTATTTATAGATGATGAGCTTTTTTTATAGCCTCATTTATAAGCTACACATACACACACAATGTGTGTGGTTGTAAGAGATAAAGTGGATGGAGTAATCAATACTTGCCAACAAATCAGTCTTCTCTTTATTAAATTATAGAAATTGGATAGCAAAGATGTTTCTCTTATGTTAAGAAGAGTATAAATGAAACTGCAACCACTTGTAGTGGAGTATGCTTCTCTAATTTAATGACATAAGAGCTTCCACCTAAATTGGTGATGTACATAATATTTACTTGAGATTGTACTATGCTACAACTAGATTATCTATAATAAAGAGATAGATGATGCATAATGCTTTTATTAGGATGACATTTATGATTTACATGTGATCCATTAGGAGGTGAATTGTGCCTTAAGTTAATTTGTGATATATAAAAAGTAAAATTTAATCAATAATTTTATTCTTAAAATGAATCAACATCTATTTCCATGAATTCTTATAAGAATTAAATTATAAGAAGAAATGAAAAAAATCTCACTAGAAAAAGCAAATCAAAGACAATCAATTTTTTATATAGTTTAGCTTGAAGACCTATGGCCACACTATGAACTATCATCATCTAGGATAGATAATCTTATTATTTGGTAAACTTTTTCATCTAAGTCATCAGAAGAGCAATCATAAATAATAATGGGTTCTAGAAATTTTTATGGTTGGGGCAATAATTAAATTTTCAAAATTCTCTCTTTTTCTTCTTTTGGGTAGTTTTAAATTTTTTTGGTAGAAATTATTTAGATAAAAAGATAAAATTTATAATAACAAAAAACTTATCATTTATAACTTTGATTTTTCATATTTTAAAAGTGTTGAACGATTACATTATTATCAGATATTTAAACTATTTGAGACATTGTGATTCCACAATGGTGACCCTCATCTTTCCTCTAACCCCTCTTTAAAAGTGCTTCAAATTGTGCAAATCCCATAAATCCACTTGCCATTATGCTCTTTAATTTAAGGGAAAATGAAGGAGAAATGATATATAGATTTTTTTTAGGATACAAGGTTGTCTTTTTTGTTGTTTGGCTATATTTAAGTTAAATCATACTTAAATAATATTCAAAACTCATTGCCAAACAAAACTCCAAGGATATAATTCCCTTGAATCTTGCTTCACCTAATGAGTTTTTATTTAAAAAAAAAATCTATGGAGAAATTGAGCTTTGACATCTCATTTATCTTGTCTAATCTTGAAACAACAACAATGCATCTCACTGCTCCATGCAAATGGTGGAAAGGGTGTAGAGAGTTAGAAAGCTATTAGAAGTGTAGGGTCTAAGCAGAGTTAAAGAGGGGAGGCTGCAGGTTCGGTGAGTTAGGCGGGTACGGACTAAGGTGTATGGTTTTACTTAAACTTAAAATTAACAAATAGGTTAACTTATCAATAATTTTTTTTTTGGGGGGTGGGAGGACTTGTATTTTGCTATAAAAAAAGAGCTGCAAAGATCTCTCCCCATAATATATAGAATGTTGGTCTTTGAGACTCTTTCTTCTTATTTTTATGACAAAAAGATAAAAGTAGGGGTGCTTATTTATATTCTAAACACTCTGACAACTTTGTTGAATAAAGTGGCCTTTTTTTAGGAATAAAATATTTTACATTATTATAAACAACATTTTTATTGATGGAAAAAGGTTGCATATCACCTTGAATAAAAAACTCCTCTCCTTGGTGATTGTATTTATACATTGATGTAGTGCCGACAGTATCATGTCATATTCATAAAGCTAGGGTGGTCTCAATAGCCTTTGAAAAAAAGTTATTCTCATATATTACATGAAATTTTACGTTAATCTTGAAATCACCCTATCCTTGTTCATTAAATCCATGTAGCATTAACTTGTTTGAGAACAATTTTTTTTTATTTAAGGAAAGTAAATCCATTCTAAAGTCTCTAATGTGATCACATTCATTAAGGATCTAAGGTCTATCAAGGTCCTATTAAAAGTATCCACATGGACCAACACAGTCATGTATAGGGGTTTATTAAGATTAGTAGTCTTAAATAACAAATTCACATTTATAAAGGTAATAACGAGAAGATTTTTTGAATAAGGAGTTTAATTCATCTTTTCTTAGTGAAGTGAGAGTAGAAAACTTCAAATTTGAGTAAAGCCTTACTTAAACTTTGACGTATTTCAGACGACAGTAATAAGACATCATAGATACTTAATAGTGTAGGGATTTTCTTTACAAGAGCCAAAACATTGTAACCTACTTCAAGTTGTTGAGTAGGCACTATAGAGTCTTGGCTTCCTTTAGTCAAATTATTTTCAACATCTTTGGTAACTATGTTGTTATACATACTTCTAGACATATTTTTAAGACCACAAAGTATCTTACCACTTCTCAAGTGAACCTCATGAATTTTTTCCATTTCAATTTGGGCATGTTTGGAAGAGTTTAATGCAGGCTCTTCTTCTGAAGAATCATTAAACTTTAGTTTAGAATCCCTTCAGCTCCTCTTCTACTTCTCCATCAAAGCATGAATCATAAAAATTGATAATGAGACAAGATATTCAAAGACCAATTCTTTTATTTCATCATAATTATACATGCTGATATATTTAGTGACAGTAGTTAGTCTTTCTAGATATTTATTAGGGATTTCAACTTTTGTTATCCTATATTGCCTTTCTAACTAGTCTTTAAATGTGATATGATTCTCAATTAAATGCCTAAGGTATTGATGCTAAGGACAATATGATAGTTCATTAGTCATTCATATTTATCGTTTCTTTGGTTCAAGAAGTCTCATTCTAGATTATGATAACATTTTAAACAACTTTTTTTTAATATTTTAATTTAAAAGAAGATATTTTGTAAGTCTTTCCTATAGTTGGGCTTTATATATTGATAGTGAAGAGATTTTATTCATTTGAGTTGAATTTTAATTTGATAGAGATTATAATCCACCAACACAAGGTTGTGGAAATGCCTAAGATGTGAGGATTTATGCTTGTAGCTTGAAGAAAATAGCTACCTCGGATCCTAAATCTAGGGAGCTTTAGTATGAGCTAAAGTGTGACCTAAATCTAAGCAACAGGTGGACATACAGGTTTACCTCTACAAGAGAGAATAAATTGTCTGACTTTTGGACTTACAATGATGCACAGGGGTGGGTCATAACTCTCTACGATCATACAATGTAGTTTGGTCTTATGAATTGCAAGATAGTTATGGTAGTTATTTAATTGGAAAGAGACTAAAGTCCTAAACCCACTCCCTAAGAGACTAGAGCAAGAGTGGTATGAGCATATGAATTAATCTATAAATGCAAAATCTTTTCAAATTTTATTTCATTTTTAACACATCATTTAGACAAAGGCTTTAGGATTTTGTATATGCCTAAATGCATGATGAAGTAGATTGTTGGCCAAATCAAAAGAGAGAGGGTGAAGCTCCATCATCAGGGGTTGCTCTCATAGTGCGTCCCATTGTGTAGTGGTACCAGGAGAGAGGGGAAGAGTGGACTTGCCAATTTGGGAAAGATCCCATGTGGGGAGGAAAATCTAATAGGAAAGGCCTTGGATTGGCCCCAATTAAGATTGGGCTAATTTGGGGCTGACCCAAGGTTAATTTATGATGGGTTGGGCCATGTCTCATTGGGTATTGGCTTGGTTTAAGTGGGTTTGGAAAAATTTGACCCTTATAAGTCAAATTGGGTTAGGTTGACCAATTGATCAAATTGGGTCAAACCAATACATGAGTCACGTTCAAATAAGTATTTAGGATGTTTTGGTCTTGGCTCATTTGGATTCATGTAGGTCAAATGGGTCAAGTTGACCAATTTGACCAATTTGGCTAAATTGGCTTAGATTAGGGGTTGATTCATGCACAATTAGTTAATTAAAGATGATTATAGGCTTTGGTTGGATTTAGGATAATTTGACCCTTTAGGTCAATTTGGGCTAAATTGGTCAATTGGGTTCAATTGGCCAAATTGAGTTAAATTATGGCTTTAGCTAAGTTCAACAATCAATTTAGAATGAATTTGAGCCATTGGTTGCAATCAATTTGGGTTATATCTTGATTTGACCCAATATAGTCTTTTAGGTCAAAGGGCCAATTGGGTTAGGTTTGGCTCAATTGATGGTCAAGTCATGTTCAATCATTGATCATAGGTTGGTGTGAATCAATGGTTCCAATGGCTTGGTTTGAGATTTGACTAGTTTGGTTATGTAGGTTAAGAGTATTGACTTGGTCAAATAACCAAGTTGACTTAGTTTGACCCAATTTATGATAATTGATCAACCTAGGGTGATCAACAATCATCATAGGAGGTTTGGGTAGTCTTGGTTCAATCCAATTTGGGTTGGATTGAAATTTGGCTTAAATAGGTCCTTTAGGCCGCTTTGGGTTATGTGAGTCTATTGGGCTTAGTTCAGTCGATTTTGAGTTGATTTGGATTTAGATGAGTTTATATATGGATTTGGGAATGGCATATAGCTTTGATTGCAATTGATTTGAGTTCAAATAAATTTTGGTTCATTTGGATATTTCAAGTCAAATGGGTCAGGTTAGGTTTGATTTGATTGAATTGATTTTGGCTTGATGATTGTAGATTTCATTTATATTTGGGATGATAATTAAAAGGATAATTGATTCATGAGAAAATCAATTGAATTTGATTTGAATGGAGTTTTGGCTAAGTCTATAGGGTCAAATCATATGGCTTAAGAAGGGTTGATTTTGTTTGATATTTGGTTTGGTTTGGTTGATTTGAATTTGATTTTATAACTAGCATGGGTTGATTGGAGAGTTGAATTAACTTTGAGAAAATCAATTTAGTTTGATTTGATTTGAATTTGGTTAGGTCCATAGGATCAAATTATGGGCTTAGGATATGTTCGATTTGATTTGACTTTGATTATAGGTTTTAATCATTTGATTTGGAATTTGAATTTGGATTTGGTATGTGAGTTTGGGTAAATTAAATTTGAGGTTTGGTTTAAGCCAAAGAGGTAGGCATAGATTGTTTTTAGGCTATAGGGTAGGTAAATCTTCCTAAGTCTTAAGGCATAACCTAATTCTATGATTAACCCTTCTAAGTCTCTAAGCTTAGGTTAAGTGTTAACCTAATTGCTAGAAAGTGTTTTATGACTAAGAAAGTCTTAATTTATAGAAGACTCCTAATCTAAGAAGAGGAGATTGAATCCTTACTCCAAAAGTGAGGTCAACAGTTGTTTCTCCACTATTTTTGGGGAGTTAAAGAATTTTTTTCTTAAGTCTCTCTTAAGGGTTATCCTCTTTTAAGATTGAACAAGATGCTTCACCATGGAGATTAAAGACATTAATAAGTAAATTTTTAAATGTGTGAATAGAAGAGAGATTTAAATGTAGTGCTGCATGTTCAATAATATGAGACAAAAAAAAAATTAATAGCATGAATTTCTAGGAGTAATAACTCATTTTATTATCATATTCTGATATCTAATGAGAATGTCTAGTAGAGTCTTAGAGGATTTTTGTTATGAATTCATCATGTTATGCATATTGATTTGTTTATGTATGCCTATAAACCTCTTCACAAAGACTTCCCCTAATTCATCAAAGGTTCTAAATGATTCGTTGGGCAAGTTAGCATACAACAAAGACCTCTATATTGGGCATTATGCCATTATGGATTACCAGTTCCATCAAACTATGTTAAACTAAGGGGAATACCTTCGAGAAAAAAAGTTCATATTCTTCTAAATATGATTCTCATTTTTAATAGATGACTCTCCCTATTGTGCCACCATTGCAGATTTGACTTACATTTCTACCATAAATCTAATATGAGCATCTAATAGGGATGTCAGTGGAGTTGTTACTGACAATGCAACCATAGAAATAGAAATAGAAATAATAGAAAGATCAAAAAGATTTAGTACAATTTGAGTTTGACGTACCGAGATAGATTGAAGTGTAAAATAGGTGTCATTTTGTAACATCTTTGAGCAAGTAAAGTAGGAGATGACTAACTTCCAATTTGTGTGTAGTAGCATCTATATGATTTGTTCTTATAATTTTTGAATTAAGACATATTTTTCTTTATCATCTTCTTGAACAATAAAGACATCTTATTCTTTTTCAGAATTAGATGACTCTTTTTTATTTTCTTGAATATTTTCGAGGAAGGTTTCATGAAAAAACTTACCTTTTTGAGTGGGTGGTCTACCCCATCTACCAGTTACCATAATGTGGGCTTTAGAATGTTTTTTGTTATCTTCCATGGCAACCTTTTCTCACAGATCATCTCATTCATTGAATTTGTATGTTATCATATTTGTTTCATGATAAACCAAAATGGAAGGGTACTCTTTATGGGATAAAGCAGAGGAAAGATCAAAATTATCTTTTGGGGTCTTCTTTCTAACCCACTCTTTAGAAGAGAATTTTTTTGATACATTCTTTTTAAGCATCATTTGACCAAGAGTCTTAGAGTTCACAAGATTTTTTTTTCTTTTGTGATAAAAATTCCCACTGGTGGTCTAGATAATGTTAATGAAAAATAAGCTAATGTTTTCATTTCATCTTTATTAATAATAGATGACTTAAGAGTAATAGGCTTAGCTTGGATTGTTTGGAGGTGAAGTGTCATTAACTACAGAAACAACCTAAATAGGTACATCAATTAGATTTATGGTAGAATGTTCTTAAACCTTTTACTACTATATTTCTTAGGTGATGCATAATAAGAAAAATCCTTATGCACATATTGACTAGTGAAAATGATCTGAGTAACCAATTATGGTCTAGCAATTGGTTCTCCACCAATCATGAAATCAACTACCTATTAAATCCTTTTGATTAAAACTTGAGAAGTACCTTGAGTAACATGTACAAAAATGTGTGTGAGATAATGAATTATTTTGTCTAGATTATTGCCCATACCAAAAGCTTCGATCTAGTTTATATAAATGGAGATGCTAGGGATAATGTTTAGTTGCTTTTATTTTTGATATAATTTCTTATTTTTAGTACATCAGACCCTACTACTTATAATAGGTACTTAGAACTATGCCAAAATAAATTAAGAATATTTATTAACATGAGTCAATGGCCTAGTAATTCTAAGGATAGACAAAAAACACAAAGGGTGTCTTGTGGTGTTTATTTTTGGTTTGGGTGCTTTGTGTGTATATGTGAGGGAACACCACGCAGATCCACAGATGTACTTATTATGGTGATCGGGTATAACATTAAGGAATAGTATGCTATCTCGAGTGATAGAAGTCACTACTCTATGATGGACCTAATCACCTAATAAGGACTCCTAAGGCATGATGGGTCTTCAAATATACCAGAGATTTTTCCCCTACTTTACATGAAAAAGTAAAGCAGGGTTTATTTAAACAGGGTTCATTAAGTTCCCTATAAAGGCAAGCCTCCATAGTTAATTATATCTTAAGGAAAATGAATCCCATAAGAATACTCTCGATTAAAGTAGGTGATCGTTATCTCTAAAGAATTCAAAGATAGGACTATCAAAGAATTGGTTGTATTTTTGAAAATCAAGTAGGAGAGATTAAAAGAGAAGAGTTATTATCAAAACTAAAGGAGAATATTAGAGAGTGCTCATGATACTAGGAAGCCTAGTGAGCACTCCAATTTATCCTATAGTTGAGCTTTATATATTTGAGTTTGAAGAGATTCATCTGTTTGAGTCGAAATTTTTTTAGAAATCTAGGACTTACAATTCCACAACACAAGATTATGGAAATGCCTAAGAAGTGAGAATTTATGCTCGCAGCCCACAAAGGAAATAATAACCTGAGATACTAAATCTAGAGAGCTTTGGTGAGGTCCAAAGAATAATCTAAATCTAAGACAAAAGTGTGTATATGGTTTACCTCATGAGAATAAATCACCCATGGAGCTTATTATTGCACAGGTGGCAGCTAACTCCTCCTATGCTTTAAATCCATGTAGGAAAGTCATATGCTTTGCAAGATGGTTAGGCTGTTATTTATTTAGAAGAGAAACTAAGTCCTTAAACTCACTCCCTAAGAGACTAGATCATGAAGGGCATGAGTAATGACTTATTCTAATGCAAAATTTCAACAAGTTTTATTTGATTTTTGGACTTTTTATTTTGACATAGGCTATAGGATATTATATGCCCAAATGCATGAGAAATTGATTATGTGTTAAATAAGAAGAGAAAGAGGTGTCCTTCCATCAAAGGCTCTTACAAGTTAAGCCATTATTCTCTGGCACAGATGGAATCCCTCTCTTAGCAAGAGTGAAAGAATATGACATGCATGATATTATACATTCAATCATCTAGCTAAAGGGTTGCTAAATATTTTATTATCTTGATTTAACTCATAGGCTTTTATGTGAGGTTATGAATTATTTTAAAATTTCAGTTATGAGTTGTTAATGGGATATGAAATTTATTTTTTATCATAAGAGCCTAATCGCATCCAAACCACATATCAATCACCAATCATAAAGAAACTACGAAAAGACATGCTATTTCTAATGCACAAGCTAAACAAAATATCAAATAATTTTATAAAGCTATCACAAAATAATAAAAGGCCGATGCGGTCGGGTACTGCCATACAACCCAAAAAGAAATGTGGGTAGCCGAGCTCTACCCTTATACATTTCGGTATAATGAAAGAATAATTACAATTATAAAATGATAAGTGTTATGGGGGTCTTCATTCTTCATCCTCCATTCTTCACTCTTCACCTTTCATTCCTTCATTTTTGATTTGCTCCATTTCTTTCTTTCTTTTGACTTGATTGTGATGTTGTTTGCTCTAAAGACATCTGTGGGTGAAAAAAAAATTTCTATATAGTCGCCTTCATTTGTGGTGAAAAGCAAGAATATAAAAGTTCATCTTTTTGGGATGTCACGTAGATTCGTAGATGTGCTTATTCAGGTGATTGTGTATTGGAATAGTGTACTATCTTGGGAGATAGAAGTCACTACCATTTAATGGACCTAATCACCTCATTAAGGACTCATAAGGACAATGGGTCTACATATGTACTAGAGAATCTTCCCCTACTTTACATGAAAAAGTGAAGCAGGGTTTATTTTAAATCGGGTTTATTAAGTTTTCTACAGGGGCAAGCCCCTATAGTTAATTACATCCTAAGGGATGAGATCCCTTAGGAATACTCTCGATTAAGGTAAATGATCATTATCTTCAAAGATTTTAATAGGAAAAAACTATCAATCGATTAGTTTATTTTTGAAGATCAAATGAGATTGATCAAAGAGAGGGAGTTATTATCGAAGCCAAAAGAAAGATTAGTAGGAGATGCCCACGATGCTAGGAAACCTAACGAGCATCTCAAACTATCCTATGGTTGGGCTTTACATTTTTAAAATTGGTTTAATTTGTTTGAGTTGCATTTATTCATTAGAAATTTAGGACTTATGATTCCACAATGCAAGATTATGGAAATGCCTATGAGGTGAGGATTTAAGCTTATGGCCCATGAAAGGGAGAAGCAACCTCAGAACCTAAATCTAGAGAGCTTTGGTGATGGCCGAAAGCACAACATAAATTTAAGAAAAAAATGTGTATTTGGTTTGCCTCTACAAGAGAGGACAAACTACTCGACTACTTGGACTTATAACCGCCTGTAGGTGGCCGCCAACAAACTCCTCCTATGATTTTAAATTCATGTAGGCAAGTCTTGTGCTTTATGCAAGATAGCTAGGCTGTTATTTATTTAGAAAGAGACTAAACTCCCTCCTTAAAGAGACTAGATCATGTAAGGACATGCTTCAAATGACCTAAATATAATAGAATTCATATTTCATTTTATTTTTATTTTTGGATAATTATTTTGACTCGGGCTAATAGGATTCATATGCCTAATGCATGAGAAATAAAGTTATTGGCCAAAATCAGCAAGAAGGGAAGAGGTGTGTTTCCACCATGGTTCTCAAAGGTCAAGACAAGTTTTTATGGAAAAGGTGGAAGCCCTCCAATCAAGAGTGAAACAAGATGCATTTGTGCATGAAGTCATAAAAGAAGTACTCATCCAGTTAAGAGGTTGCTAATTCTTTTATCTTGATTTTAAACCTAAGCTTTAGGTGAGCTTATGAATTCTTTATTTTTAGTTTTGAGTTGTTATGTTTGGTAAAAGATTTATTTTTTTCAAAGAGCCTAATCCACATCCAGGCCATACATAAAGTAAAGAAGAAACAAGGAAAAAGATGCCGCTTAATGCACAAGCTAAACAAATCATCAATCAATTTATAAAATTAACCACAAAAGAATAAGAGACCATTGTGGTCGGGTACCACCACATAAATTAGAAAACAAATTGGGTAGCCGAGCTCTACCCTTATACAACCCGGATTACAAATGAATTAAATACAATTAAGCAATGAATTCATTATTATGGGGGTCTTCAAACTTCATTTCTTAATTCTTCTTTTCTTCTTTCTTCTTTGGTTCCTTCTTTTGGATGGTTGGAAGGTGGATGCTCCAAAGCCTTCACATGGTGCATAAGATGAGATCTTATGATAAATGCTCATCCTAATCCCTAAAAAAATCATTCTAAAATCCTAATTGTAAAATTTAGATGAAAAGGAAAAATAAATCTAGCTAACACCTATAAAACAAAAGTTAGCAAAACAAACCACACAAATCCCAAGCGTGTATATTAGACTTATCACCCCACACATGGGTGACTAAGTCCATCTGACCCATTGGATTATGCTTAGGGGTATAAGTACCTACACAACAAAAATATTTATATTTTTATTTATTACAACACCCCTTAAGCACAATCTCCTGTAGAAAATAATGGTTTGACTAAGATCACCCTACCATTCGTTCTACGCACATGCATCATAACATCTAGTCTAAAATATATATCACAAAACAAAAGCAAGCATCAAACCATGCACCGCCCTAACTTAAAACTAGAAGTGGTGACTTAGTCAAATGTATGTGCTTTGGAGGTTTGTGTGGTATGCTTAGCTATGGCTTTAAGTTAGAATATTCTAAGTGTGAAGCATGTTTAACATAGAGGAGGGTTTCATTTAAGTGATTTAATTATTTTGGGTTGATTTTATTTCATGTTTTGATTAGGTTCAAGTGAATCTTACAATTAATTACTAAGTTATAAAGAGAGGGAAAGAGAAGAGAACTTCTCTTTCCTTCCCTAACTTAAGTAACCTCTAAAGTGGATTCACATTTTAGTTTTATTTAGTGAATGTTTTAATAAGGTATTTTAATTAATCCTAAGTTTAGATGAACTCTAAACAAACCTCTTCAAAAAAAAAAAGGCATTTTAAGATTAAATAAAATGAACTAAATTCATAAAATATACATCACTTCATTTCTTTCCCAACATGTATAACAAATCAATCCAAATCAAGCTAAATTCAATTTATTTTCTCATGAATCAATTATATCTTCAATCCTCATCCTAAATATAAATCAAACCCAATCAAATCTATAATAAAACTCAATCATACTCATTCAATCATACCAATTCCAAATATCAAATCGAAACCTAAGCTTAAGCTAAATGATTTAATCCCATGGACTTAACCAAATTTTCATTCAATCCAAACCAAATTCAATTGATTTTCTCATGAATCAATTATATATTCAATAACCATCCCAAATATAAATCAAACCTACAATCATTAAGCCAAACTAAAATCAATCCAAATCAAACCTAACTTAACTGATTTGACTCAAAATATTTAAATGAACCAAAACTCATTTGAACCCAAACCAATTGCAATCAAAGCTATATATCAATCCCAAATTTATATATAAATTCAACTAAACTCAATTCAACCAAAAATCAACCCAACTAAACCCATAGGTTCACTTGACCCAAAGTAACATAAAAAATCTATTTGAGCCAAAATCCAATCCAACCCAAATTGAATTGAATCAACTTAAAAAAAACCTCCTATGATGATTGCTAATCACCTAGGTTGATCAATTGTCACAAATTGGGTCAAACCAAGTCAACTTGGTCCTTTGACCAAGCCAACACCCTTAACCAAATTAGCCAAATCTCAAACCATGCTAAATTGATTGAAACCATTGATTCACACCAACTTATGATCCATGATTGAACATGACTTGACCATCAATTAAGCCAAACCTAATTGGCCTTTTGACCTAATTTGACCTAAAAGATCAAAAATCAAATCATGATCTAACCCAAATTGATTGTAACCAATGGCTCAAGTTCATTCCAAATTAATTATTGAACTTGACCAAAGCCATAATTGAACCAAATTTAACAAATTGGTCAACCTAACCCATTTAGCCTAAATTGACCTGAAGGGTCAAATTGGCTCAAATCTAAATCAAACCCAAAATAACTAAAACCAAAGCCTATCACATCATACACCATCCTAACATAGACCTAGAAGTGGTGACTCAATTTTATTGTGTATGTTAAGGCTTTGTGTGGTATGTATTAACCAAACATTAGAGTTTAATTATTTTAAGGTTGAAAATTGTTCAAGTTAACATGATGGTGAGCTTCATTTGAAGTTATTTAATTGATTTATGAATTTTAATTTATATTTTATTTTATTTCATGTGATTTACACTTAGCAACTAAATGTTATAAAGAGAAGGAAGATGACCTCTTTCATCCCTACTTAAGCCACTTTCTAAAGAATATTAATTAGATTTAGTTCTCTTTAATGAATGGCTTATTAAATAATTTTTAATTAATCCTAAGTTTAGATTAACTTTAAATGACATTATCTAATATGAAAGGCTTCTTAAGATTAAAATTGAGTCACCACTTCTAGGTCTATGTTAGGATGGTGTATGATATGATGTATATTTTATTTTGGATATAATATTCTAGAGATTTTATTGTGAGGACTATGCTTATTTAGCTAACAACTATTTTGCAGATATAGTTAGATTTTTTTTTTCATAAACATGTAATTTTTGTAATCAGAATTAGGATTAGTGGATTTAGGATGAGTAGTGGCTAGAAGGCAAAAACCTGGGAGGCCCTGTGAAGCCTAGATCAAACCAGTCCAAAAAAGAAAAGAAAAGGAAAAAGATTCAAGGCCCCCATAGCATTCAATGTAATTATAATATTCAATTATAATCCAGGTTGTATAAGGGTACAACTCGACTACCCAATTTATTTCTTTTTCGAGGTCTACGACAGTACCCTATCGCACTGGTCTTTTATTCTTTTACGAAATTCATAAGTCTGATTGTTGTGTTTAGTTTATGCAATATAAATAGCATGCTTTTCATAGGTTTCTTAAAGTGTGATGATTTGATGTTTGGTATGAATGTGATAGGCTTAGGAGTTAAACATAACATTTTAAATCAAATTGGGAAAATCGAGTAGTCAGGAGTATCTTTTTTCTAGTGAGCATAGTCCTCACAAGATTAGCTTGCCACCAGCTGCAGAGGTTAAGTGCTTATTTGTTCATGATAGTGACCCAACTACCGGGCAGACCCGATCTTTCATGCCTGTTCAGTTGGATCGATCCTTAGATGACATAGTAGCTCATTATTTAGTGGAGAAGAAGGAAATCTTAGGATACACTTGGTCTAATTTATATGATGAAAAGGTCAGCTTTGATCCAAACAAAGATGATCTGTTAGAGCATTCAATGGCGGTACCCATGGTAGATACCCGGGGTTCCCTCCTCCATGAGTAGCAGACTTTGGAAGGTGCTGAGGCCAAGTAGGAAGACACTGCCTACTTTGCCCAACCTCCGTCAGCAATTAAAGCAAAAAGATGAACAAATAGATAGGATGGGGAAGTAGCTCGAGGATTTGTTAGCAGTAGTCTTAGCTCTTCATAAACAAGCACCGACAGTTCATCCTACTATAGATGAGACTAGTCAGCCAGAGTTGGTGCATGTCTTGGATCCAGCCAAGACTTTACCTCCAGTAGAGTATGGCAGCACCGATTTGTATAGGAAGGTAGTGGATAGTACCTCCATACAAGAAAAAGGCATCAAAACTATAGTTGAGCGATGGGGTGAGAAAGCGTTGGCTCAAGCCCAAGGAGGATTATCAGTTCTAAAGGGTAGACCTTACTCAGAGAAATTTGATGCCATTCAATATCCTAAGGGTTTCGTGCCACCTTCTTTATAGTGCTTCAATTGCAGTGGGAAACTGAGGCAATATAATGCGCACTTCAGAGCTAGTTAGTGCAGTGGCGGCAAGCTAAGAGTGTCCTATTTGAGTTGAAGAAATTTGGCAATGGGCTTGGCTTGGGGAGGAGCTCTAAGGTTTTGAAATGGTCTCTAGGAGGTTTACGAAAGTGTGAGTGTTGAATTAGGATAGAAATAAAGGGAGGGGATCCTCTCTCCCTTGGATTGGACGGATGGATTGAGCTCCTAATTTTTGATCGGTGGGCCGCTGTCAAAGCACCGGAGTGGTCAGTGTTACCTCCATGTGGCTCGATTGGGTTGGTGGAAGCTCTAGTGGGTGACTTAAGGTAGCTAGTTTCTCCTTTAGGTCCATGGGTTTTGGCCAGTGAGGGAGGTGAGTTAACTCACCTCCCTTTGTCAAACTTACGACCCACATTGGTTGGGCTAGGTAGTTAGTCCCTCTTCTTGGGTGTTTGAGGGCCACATGGAAGGTAAGGGTTGACTTTGCCAAGTTTGGCTAAAACCCATGTGGGAGGAGAATCCATGGGAGATTTTCTTTGGGTTGAGCCTTTAGGTTGGGCTGGTTTGGGTGACCAAGGTGGGTTTGAGATGGGTTGGTCAGGTTTCAATGGGTCATGGTTTGGTTCAAATGGGTTTGGCTCAATTTGGCCCATATAAATCAAATTAGGCGAGGTTGGGTTGGGTTGACTAATTGGTTAAATTGGGTCAAACCAAAGTTTGGGCCAAGTTCAAATGATGATTTGAAGTTTTTGTTCAATTAGTTTGAATCAATTTGGCTTAGGTTTAATTTTAGCTCATTTGGATTCATGTAGTTCAAATGGGTCAAGTTGACCAATTTGACAATTATTGAATTGGCAGGTTATGTGTTGGTTTGGGTTTGATTGATCAATTGGAGATGATTGCAAGCTTTAGTTTCAATCAATTTGGATTTGTTTTGATTTAGGCCAAATTGATCATTTAGGTCAATTTGGGCTATGGAATTGGGTCCAATTGGTCAAATTAAGCTCAGTGGGGCTTTGGTCAAGTATACTAATCAAGTTGGAATGAACTTGATCGATTGGTTACAATCAATTTAGGTTATATCATGATTTGACTCAATTTGGTCTTTTAGGTGAAATTGGGTCAACTTGGGTCAAAGGGCCAATTGGGTTAGGTTTGGCTCAATTGATGGTCAAGTCATATTCAAATATTGATTTTGGGTTGGTATGAGTTATTGGTTTCAATTGATTTGGTGTAGAATAAATTTTGGCTTGTTTGGGTTTATATGGGTTAAGAGGGTTGACTTGGTCAAATGACCAAGTTGATTTGGTTTAACCCAATTTATGATAATTGATCATCTTAGGGTGGTCAAGAATCATCATAGAAGGTTTTAATTGATTCAATCCAATTTAGGCAATTGGTCACTTTGGGTCAAGTGGACCAATTGAGCAGTTGATTTAGGGTTGAGTTGAGTTGAGTTTAGTTGAGTTTATATATGAGTATAGGACTCATTTATAAATTTAATTACAATGGGTTTGGGTTTAAATGGGTTTTGGCTCATTTGAATATTTAATGTCAAAGGGGTTAGGTTAGGTTTGATTAAGGTTAATTTTAGTTTAGCTTGATGATTATAGGTTTTATTTATATTTGTGAACTTGATTGAAGGTATGATTGATTCATGAGAAAATCAATTGAATTTGACGTTTAGATTAGGAGAATTTTGGCTAAATCCATAGGATAGGGTCATAGGACTTAGAGAAGAGTTTGATTTAGTTTTGATGATTTGAATGTATATTTTATTTATATTTGTGAAGATGATTGAAGATATATGGTGATTCATGAGAAAATCAGTTGAAGTTGAAGTGATTTGAAGACCAATTAGCTAAGTCCATAAAGTAGGGTCATAGGACTTAGAGAAGAGTTTGATTTAGTTTGACTTAGTTTTGATAATTTGAATGTATATTTCATTTATATTTATGAAGATGATTAAAGATATGATTGATTCATGAGAAAATCAATTGAGTTGAAGTGATTTGAAGAAAAATTGGCTAAGTCCATGGAGTAGGGTCATAGGAGTTAGAGAAGAGTTTAATTTAGTTTGACTTAGTTTTGCTAATTTGAATGTATATTTCATTTATATTTATGAAGATGATTGCATATATGATTGATTCATAAGAAAATCAATTGAATTTTATGTTTAGATTAGGAAAATTTGGCTAAATCTATAGGATAGGGTCATATGACTTAGAGAAGAGTTTGATTTAGTTTTGATGATTTGAATGTATATTTCAATTATATTTGTGAAGATGAGATATGATTGATTCATGTGAAAATTAGTTGAATTTGAAGTGATTTGAAGACCAATTGGCTAAGTCCTTGGAGTAGGGTCATAAGACTTAGAGAAGAGTTTGATTTAGTTTGGATTTCATATTTAGTTTTAGTATGATTGTAGATTTTGGCAAATTGGTTTTATTGTAGAGTTGATCTAGGAGAAAATCAATTGAGTTTGGATTGAAGGCTAAGTCCATAAGGTGAAATCATAAGGCTTAGATTGGATTGCTCTTGATTTGATTATAAGTTTCAATCATTTGATTTGGATCTCGATTTGGTATTGATGCTTAGCATGATGACTTAAATTTGAGGGTTGGTTTTGGCTTGAGAAGGTGAACATAGGTTGGGTATAGGCTATAGGGTAGGTAGATTATTTTAATCCCTAAGGCATAACCTAATTATATGGTTAACCCTTCTAAGTCTCTAGGCTTAGGTTAAGTGTTCACCTAATTGCTAAAAGTGTCTTATGACCAAAGAAGTCTTAATATCTTGAAGACTCGTAAATCTAAGAGGAAGAGATTGAATCCTCACTCCAAAATTGAGGTCGACAATGTTAGGACTATGTATGATGTGATGTATATTTTATTTTATGATGTAACATTTTAGACTAGATGTTAGGGTGTATACTTCGTAGATTGGATGTTAGGCCACTTTTAGCCTAATCATATTTTCTACAAGGGATTATGCTTAAGGGGGTGCTAAAAAATAAATATAAATGCTCTCTTTGCTGGTTGCTTAAACCCCTAAGAATAATCCAAATTAAAGCAGGCGGGCTTGGTTACTTATGTGTATGGTGCTAAGTCCAAATTATACATATAACTGTTTGAGATTATATATTTTTTTAGTTAACCTCTATTTCGTAGGTGTAGTTAGATTTACTTTTCCTATATGAATATAATTTTGTAATAGGGATTAGGATTAGTGCTATGGGAGATTAGGATGAGCAATGGCTAGAAGGCTTTGTGCTGAGAGGCCCTGTGATGCCTTTGGAGCATAATCAAATCAAGGAAGGAAGGAGATAGAAGATATAAAGAAGTGAAGACCCCCATAGCATATATTCATTCAAATTGTAATTATTCTTTTATATTCTAGGTTGTATACATGTAGATCTCGGCTACCCATCTTTTCTTTTTTTGGGTTATCTGGCGTCATGACATTGCTTTCTTATAAAATTGCTTGATGATTTGTTTAAACTGCGCATTAGGATTACACGATTTTCATAGTTTATTTATGGTTGATGCTTTAATGTGTGGCTTGGATGCGGTAAGCTCTTAAGATAAAATAAATTTTTTATCCAACTAATAACTCATAACTAAGATTTAAAATAACTCATAACCTCACCACAAAGCCTAGGTTATTATAATCAAGATAATTAAAAGATTTAGCAACCCCTTAGCTGTATGTTATATGTTTCACATCATCCTTGCATCTTCAATCATTCTTGTAAAAATGAGAGCCTCCATCCTTACATAATTAGGACAACTTGACCCATTAGAGCAACCCCTGAAGACAGAGCTTCACCCACTTTCTCTCTTGATTTAGCCAATAATCAATTTTCATCGTGCATTTAGACATATAAAAATCCCAAAGCCTTTGTCTAAAATGACTGTCAAAATGAAATAAAATTTGAAAAGATTTTGCATTTGTAGATCAAGTCATATGCTCATACCACTCATGTTCTAGTCTCTTAGGGAGTGGGTTTAAGGACTTTAGTCTCTTTCAAATTAAATAACTACCCTAGTGTGGTGTTTATTTTTGGATGTGTATGGAGGGACACCACATAGATCGTAGGGGGTACTTATTAAAGTGATCGGTTATGACATTAAAGTATGATATACTATCTTGAAAGATAGAGACGTCACCCTTCAATGGACTTAATCAACTAATAAGGACTCCTAAGGCATGATGGGTCTTCGAATATACCAGAGATTTTTTCCCTACTTTACATGGATGAATAAAGCAAGGTTTATATTAAACTAAGTTCTAATTTTCCCTATGGAGGCAAGCCTCCATAGTTAATTACATTATAAGGAATGTGAATTCCTTAAGAATACTCTCGATTAAAGTAGATAATTAGGGTCTCCAAAGATTTCAAGGTTAAGACTATCAAAGGATTGGTTATGTTCAAAAAATTAATTGGAAAAGTTCAAGGAGAAGAATTATTTTTGGAATCTAATGGGATAAAGTAGGAAATGCTCATGATATTAGGAAGCCTAGTGAACATTCCAAACTATCCAAAAATTGGGCTTTATATATTTGAAGTTCAAGAGATCAATTTAGTTAAAGTTGACATTTTATTAGAAAGCTGGGATTTATAATCCAACAACACAAGATTGTGAAAATGCCTAAGAGGTAAGGATTTATGCTTGTAGCTAGAAGAAAATAGCTACCTCGGATTGTAAATCTAGGGAGCTTTAGTAAGAGATAAAGCACAACCTAAATCTAAGCAAAGATGGGCATAAAGTTTACCTCCACAAGAGAGGATAAATCACTGACTCTGCTTTGACCTTTAGAGTGATAGCTAGCTAACTCCTCCTACGATTTTAAAACCACGTAGTCTAGTCATATAATTTTGCAAGATAGTTGGGCTGTTGTTTATTAGAAAGAAATTGGAGTCCTTAAACCCACTCTTTAAGAGACTAGAACATGAGTGGTATGAATAATGACTTAATCTAATGCAAAATCTTTTCAAATTTTATTTCAATTTTGACATTTCATTTTGACAAAGGCTTTAAAATTTTTATATGTCTAAATGCATGATGAAATTAGATTATTGGCTAAATCAGCAAGAAGAGGGTGTTCTCCACCATAAGGGATGCCCTCACAAGTCAAGCATTCCCCTACCGTGTAAGGATGAAGATCCCTAATTTTGAGGAAGAAGGAATATGCATGCATGATGTGAGACATACAACATTCAGCTAAGTGGTTGCTAAATCTTTTAATTATCTTATTTAATGCATAGACTTTATGGTGAGGTTATGAATTATTTAAAACATTTGTTATGAGTTGTTGTTGGGTAGAAAATTTATTTTTATCCTAAGAGTGTAATCAGATCCAGGCCACACATTAAAGCATCAATCATTTAAGAAACTAGGAAGAACATATTGTTTCTATTGTGCAAGCTAAACAAAACATCAAAAAATTTTATAACTAACATAAAAGAGTAAAATGCCACCATACAACCGTACAACCCTAAAAGAGAAAATGGATAACTGAGTTCTACCCTTATACAAACCAGAATTACAAAATAATAATTACAACTTATAAAATGCTATGAGGGTCTTCATTATTCATGTCTTCATGTCTTTATGTATCTTCCTCCTTCTTTGATTTGGATGAGCTTGCTTGAAAGGCATCACAGGACCTCCCAAGACAAAGCCTTCTAGCCATTGCTCATCCTAATCCCATATAGCATTAATCCTAATTACTAATTACAAAATTATATTAAAAATAAAAAAGTAAATCTAACTACACCTGCAAAATAAAGGTTAGTTAAACATACATACAATCCCATGCAGTTATATCATAATTTTGACTTGGCACCACATCGTAACCAATCCCACTATCTTAACTTGAATTATGCTTAGGGGCTTAAGCAACCTACAAAGAGAGTATTTATATTATTTTTAAGCGGCCCCTTAAGCATAATCCCTTATAGAAAATATGATTAGGCTAATCACGACCTAACATCTAGTCTATGAAGTACACACCCTAACATCCAGTCTAAAATATTACATCATAAAATAAAATATACACAAAACATACATCATCCTAACTTAGGACTAGAAGTGGTGATTTAGCTCTAATGTGTGTGTTAAGGCTTGTGGTATGTCTTACTAGGCATTAAGGTTATATTTTTTATAAGTGTGAAAGGAATTTAATTTACCCAAAGGATGATTTCACTTCAAATTGTTTAATTGATTCGAGAATTTTAATTTGTGTTTTCTTTTGGTTTCATTTGATTACACTTAGCAACTAAGTGTTATAAAGAGAAGAAAAGAGGATTGCCCTCTTTCATCCCTACTTGAAGCCACTTTCTAAAGCATATTGATTTTATTTAGTTCTCTTTAGTGAATAGCTTATTAGATATTTTAAATTGATCCTAAGTTTAGGTTCACCTTAAATAATTTCATTCAATATGAAAGGCTTCTTAAGATTAACAATTGAATTACTATCATATGACACATATCATTATTCCTTTCCATCACATGTAGCATGCATATGACTTAATTCTAAGTATAATTATGTATGCAACATATTTATTTTAGTAGACTTTAAATGAAAGATGTATATGTGTATTTTGTAGAAAATGAGATTTTCACTCATTAGCTAAATGCACATAGAAGTGTATAAAAGTTTTAAGCAAGTACTTCGCCATTATTAACCAGGAAAATGAGATAATCAAAGACCTCCTTAGGGCTACTTAAAGCCATGTGTTTCTGGGGTGTCCATACTAGATATATCTATAATTCTTAAATACACATGAATGTACAAATAACTACAAGAATGGAAAATCATGCAAAAATTGTATTTTATTGAGTCATTTATGTATGTGAATTAAAGCTTTATCCACATTTTGATGTAGTAATACATGTAAATGAAATTAGGTAAGTAATGTTGTTGTTAACTAGGGAAGTAATCAAATGACCTCCAACTAAAGCCTCATTAGGGATGCTAGGCTATATAGCATTACATTCAAATATATATAAAGTCATATGAATTAAGCAAAAAAGATTTTCATTCACACATTTAAGCTATGAACACATGCAAGTTTATAAGTAATTATAACTACTATCACTCAAATATTGTAGTTAACTTGTAAATTTTGAAAATTGATTTTAATTTAATAGTGCTAATAGCCACATATATATCAAGTTAATCACATGCAAGCTTAACGAAGGAAAATCATTTGATTTAATTAATTTTGAAAGACATGGATAAATGATTCAAGTGACATGCAACATCTAACATGATTGGAAAGGAATTACTAAGTATAAACACATGTTTTCATTCAACTAAGTTAATTCCTAAGGACGATCATCTCAAATAAAAGCATTTAAAGAAAACCAAGGCTTTTTAATTATCATTTCAAGTTTATGTTTTGATTTGATTTGAAGAAATGAAGGAAAGTTTGCTGATCCTAACCCATTCTCATGTTTGTAAATTAATTTGGTTTAATGGGAAGTGATTAGGTTGATTTTATGGATTAATTAAGTTGTGATATGAATTAAATCAATTAATTAACCCTTCCCTATATTTCTTTAACATAATTATTCAAATAATTATGAGCTAACATGATATGCACATACATTGGAAATTAAATCAGTAATGATCCTAAGAAATGAAAGGGGCCTAATTCAATTCGCTCTTAATTAATGATTAATTAAGCTAAGGAACTTAATTAAGTACTTTTATAATTCTCCCACACATATGGGCTAATTATAATTTCCTTAGGATTCACTTAGTTTATGGAACACCTAAGTAGCTACCCAAGAATTGATTAATCAAGGTCTAGAGTAATTTAGATTTTATCTGATTAAGACTTCAATTTAATTAATCAGGTAGTTTAATCAATTAATTAAGCCTTAATTAATTTGATTAATGAAATGAACTTAGGGAAATTGATTAGAGAGGAGGCCCTAACCTTATCCCATGGATCTATTCACTGTTGAACAAAGATTAACAACTTAATCAATTAATTGATTACTATTCATAAGATTAATTAACCATTAATTAGATTAAGAGAGTAATTAAGACTCAATTAATCAATTTACCTAATAAAACAAGTATTAAATCCCAAGAAAATTAGAGGAGGCAGAGGTCATCCTCTTAAACAATCTCAAAAATTTTAGGATTAATCACATGAAGATTAGAGGTAATTAAGCTAATTAGATTTTTAATTAAACCTTAATTAAGATTTATTTATTATTTAAAATTAATTAATAATAATTTTTATTAAATTCTCCTCTGAAATATCTTTAAAATGAATATTTACTTACATTTTTTGGATTTTTCTACAATTTATGGTGAATTTTGGAAGTTTTAGTGATTAAAATGCAATTAATTAGCATTAATTAACATTAATCCTGTCAGTGCCATGTGGCGCGCTGATGCGGTGTGCCATTAATTAGCATTAATTAACCCAAATCCCTAAAGTCACCATCTACAAGATTCCCCGACCAGAGAACACAGTAAGAGATGCTTTGGCTAAACTTGCCAAAGAATTGGCATGTCCGAAAGATGAGTCCATTCTAATAAGGGTCCAAAATAGACAAGTCCTATCCCTTATTGATGTTGAACTCATCGAGAGACTTTCTCTTGAAGGGGAGGTTGCCATTGCCTATAAAGACAAGGAGCTAGATTAGAGGCAACCGTTCATAGACTATTTGAACACAGGCAAACTATCTCAAGAAAAGTCACATGCCCATCAGGTGAAATAGAGAGCTACCTCCCATGCTCTCGTTAATGGAACCTTGTACCGACGGTCTTTCGATCAAGTGTGGTTACGCTGTTTGGACAAATACATAGCCCATAGGATTATCACTAAGGTACATTCAGGTCTATGCAGAGCACATCAATCTGATTCGAAGATTAAGATGAAGATCAAGAGACTAGGATACTACTGGCCTTCGATGATTACAGACTGCATAAATGTAGCTAGGAGATGCCATCAGTGTCAGGTACACGGTGTGGTCTTACATCAACTGCTCAATATTCTACACCCTACATTAGCTTCATTGCCATTTGAGTGTTGGGGTACTGACATTATGGGTCCGATCGATCCTTCTTCTTTCAAGGGTTCATTCTAGCTGCCACATACTACTTTTTCAAGTGGGCGGAGGCAATCCCACTCAGAGAAGTCACAGCTCAGCATGTACTTCAATTTTTTAAGAATAATATCGTATATAGGTTTGGGGTGCCTCAATGAATTATACTCGCTAATGGTATTGCATTCAAAAGCTCCAAGATCAATAGCTTCGCCAAAGACACGATATAGATTAGAGATACTCCACCATCTACTACCCTAGAGAAAATGGCTTAGCAGAAGCATCAACAAAACTCTCATTCAAATGCTACATAAGACTCTTGAAGACAACAAGTGACAGTGAAATGAGCAGTTGGTTGAGGCCTTGTGGGCCTACCGCATCACATATCGAACTTCAACTCAATCTACCCCATTTTCCTTAGTGTATGGGTCTGAAGCCATTCTATCTTTAGAAGTTCAACTCTCATCACTAAGGATAGAATTGGGTAGCAAGATCACTATAGAGTAGAATGCAAAGTTATGATTAGAAGAGCTCAAAGGTTTGGAGGAGAAATGCCAATGGGTGTGCCTAGAACCTCGAGTTCTACAAAGGAAAAATGATTCAAGCTCACAACAAGCTGGTACACCCAAGATCTTTTTAAGTAGGAGAACTTGTGTTAGTCCTAAGGAGACCAATTATTGCTCATTGAAAGATGGGAGGCAAGTTTGAAACCACTTGAAAAGACCCCTATGTCGTAGAGAAGGCCTACCAAGAAGGATCTTATAAGCTCATTAATTGTAAAGGGGAACACCAAAAATGATTCAAGCTCATTAATGGGCTCTATTTGAAGAAATATTACCCATAAAAGATGTTTGAAAAAAATTATCAATAAAGGAATAAAAATATGATTCCATTTCATCAAAATCTTCTCTTCTTTCGAAGCGTTATTTGCTTGTCTTGCGAATCCACCATGACGTGTCTAGGATAGGTGTAAGAGAACCCAAGAGGCATCCTATACATCTTTCTGAACACGAACACAATCAAACACAATCTCCTGACGCTATTAGAATAGGTATGAGAGAACCCAAGAGGCATTCTATTTCGATTAGCACAATTGAGTTAGGTGTAAGAGAACCCAAGCGGCATCCTTTCTTAGTGGGAATTCTAGTTTTCATCAGTGGAACCATTTCATCCAAATCCTCAAGTGTGTTTAAGGTAGGTGTGAGATAACCCAAGCAGCATCCTATTCCATTTAACACAAGCATAAAAAATAAACACATGTCTTTTATCTTGGGTTATTTTGATGTGAGAGCAAGCCCCCTGTGGTACTTACTCATTAGCTGCTCTAGGTCGGGTTTACATACTACCTCATTAGTATGTCACTCTAGTGGTCACTTATTTAAAAGATGTGAGTCCCTGTGCTTTCTTCCTAACTTGATCATTGCAAACCAATGAGCACCTTGTTAGTTTGGTAGCTTTCACTGCCCAGCTAGTAAGCTACCTCGTGTCGATCCTGTTTAAGAAGATGTGAGTTCCCGTGCTTTCTTCTTGAATTAATAATCATGTATTGACAAGGTCAAGTATATTTGAGGTTTAGGATAAGTCCCCCATAGGCTCCATTCCTTTTGGCTACTTTTGAGCTGACATAAGTCCCCAATGGCATTCACTCAGTAGTCACCCTAGGTCGGATGACACTTATTGATCTGAAGACAGACTATCCCAGCAATCAGTTTCGCTATAGGAGGATGTGAATCCACAAGCTTTCTTCCTAGGCTGATTATTACAAACTGATGGGCACCTTTGGTTGGTTAATGTTCACTATGCTGACAGCGACTCACCCAGTGGATATACTACTCTTAGCAGATGAGAGTCCCCATACTTTCTCCATGAGTTGGCCACCGAATACCTATGATATTATCTTATCCAGGGTTTTGGATCAAGCCCTTAGTGGCCCCATCCCTTGACACTCTATTTGGATCACATCCTTTACGACCCCATTTAAACACTACCCGGGTTAATTTTGGATTGGACTGTCTCTCTTTCCTAGTAGCCACCCCTATGGTCGGAGAATTTATTTAGTGGATGCGCAGATTCTCCCTTGGTTTGATGCGAGAGGTCTAGGCGATATAGCTCTTTCTTAGTTTGATCCCTCATGAAACCAAGGGTTCATGATAAAATAAACTCAAACAAAATATTTTCTTATGGATTAGAATTCAAGCCCCAAAGGGACCCTTTTCCAAGCATATCTTTAGGTAGTGTCATTAGAACTCCCTATAGGAATTGGTTGACTATTTGAGTTATGATAAGTCTCCGGGTCGGCACTCTCTCCATAGTCGCTCTTAGGTCGAGTTCAATATATTTTTCCACAAGCAGGTTACCCAGACAGTCATTCTGCTTTGGAAGATGTAAGACTATGACGCATTCTTTCTAGCATGATTGAATGAAGGAGCGACCTAGGGTTGATTTGTTGCCCAAAGAAACCGATCACCCTAGGGGTCTTTTGTAGTAGAATATGTGAGTCCCCGTGCTTTCTTCCCTTGAATTGACCATTGCAAATTGAAAGGCAATCCTTTGGTTGGATAGTTCTCCACTCGGTCGGGAAGCTACTACCTTTGGTTTAGTAAATTTTAGATAGGTCTAGGATGATATAAACTCCTTCTCAGTGTGATCCATCACAAACCAACAAAATCCATCAAAATAAGCAAATTAAAAAAATAAAATTAATCTTTACTATATTTGAGCTGATTTAAGTCCACCAGAGCCATTCACTCAATTATGGGTTCGATTTGTTGCCTTGCCAAATCACCCTAGTGGTTCCTTGTTTTGGAAGATGTGAGTCCCCACACTTTATTCCTAACTTGACCATTGCATACCGAAAGGCACCCCTTTGGTTGGTTAGTCTTACCTTGTGGTTGGTAGACTATTCCCTTTGGATTGGTAAATCTGATGTAGCATAAGGCCTTCATGGCCCCTACTCAGTGCAGTCCATTGTAAACTAATGGGATTCATCAAAACAACCTAAAAAATGAATTAACCTTGACTATCTTTGAGTTGATTTAAGTCCCCCAGTGACATTCACTCAATAGCCAGCCCTAAGTTGTGTTCAAGCTATTGCCTTGCCAATGGATCACCCCAGCAACTGGTCCCTACTTTAGAGGATGTAAGTCAATTACACTTTCTTCTTAATATAGCTACTTCACACTGAAAGGCATTCCCTTTGGTTGGCTAGTCGTACTATATGTTTGGTAGACTACCTATTTGGATTGGTAAATTTGAGTTAAGTCTAGGCCTCCATGGCTCTTACTTAGTACGATCCATCACAAACTAATTTGATTCATCTCAAAATCATTTAAAATCTGAAACAAATTCAACCCTCCTCCCTTAGTGGAGTCAAATAAATTAAACGAACAAAACAAATCCAATCAATTCTCCCTTAGTGGAGCCTAAACAACAAACAAAAGAAACAAACAGAATAAACAATCAAAAATAACAAGTTAAATAAATTAAATCAGTTTCTCTCTTCAATGAGACTCAAATCAAATCAAACCTCCCATCCTTTGGGGGATGACTTAAACCTATTTCCCTAGTGGAAGGTTCATATACTATATCCCTAGTGGATTTCCCCTTTACTCGCTCATGTCTTTGACATGAGTAGAGTCACATTTCACTAAGCTCTGGATTCCTTCTACACCATGAGTTGGGAGTAGATCATTTCTATTAGTGCTTATGATTGTTCGGTGTTGTTGATCATTTCGATCAACACCAATATATGCGGTGTACCTTGTCAGTCACACCACATCTATTGGGTGCCCTTTGTTGACCTCATTTTTAGGATGAGCTCTCAACCCCTCCATCTTAGGCATAAGACTTCTCTTAGACACTAAGAGTTTTCTTAGTCTTAAGACACTTCTAGTGATTAGGTGAACACTTAACCTAACCCTAGAGACTTAAGAGTTAGCCATAGGAATCATGGTGCCTTAGGGTGTTAAGAAAACTTGTCTACCCCATAGCTTGAACCAAATCCTCACTTCCTCCTTTCAAAGTCAAACTCCAGATCAAATCAACTTCAAATTCAAATCAATTCTAACTTGATGGATTTTCTCAAATCATGAATTAATTCCAAATGATTGAAACATATGATCAAATTCCAAATTCCAAAAATTTTTCCCAAGTCACTTTGATTGTATCTTATGGACTTAACCTAAATCAAATCCAAATCAATTAAAATTCAAGAAATTTTCTCATAACCCATTTATATTCTCATTTATATTCACAAATATAAATGAAATATAAATTCAAATATCCAAAAATTAATTCAAAAATCAAATCCAAATCTAATCAAAATTCAACCTAAGCCTTTCAAGTCCAATTCTTGAACTTAGCCAAATAAAATTCAAATAAAGCCAAACCCTTGATTTTTCTTCATGATTCAATCAATCCTTCAATCATGAATCCAAATATTAACACAAACTTCAATCATCAAACCAAAAACTAAATTTAAAAATTCAAACCCAAGTCAAACTCATGTTCACCCTTTGAACTTGAAATTGTCAAATGAATCAGAAACCATTTGACTCCAAATCACTTGCAAATGGATTTATATTTCAATCATGAGTCCATATGTGAGTTCAATCAAACTTGTTTCAAGCCTTGATCATGTCAATTGACCCACTTAAGCTCACTTGACCCAAAGTGACCTAAAGTGCCCATTTTGAGCAAAATTCTAATCCTACCGAAATTGGATTGAACTAAGCCTAAATAAGCATCACATTATGAGCAACAATCATCATAAGATGATCAATCATTGAAATTGGGTCAAACTAAGTTAAACCTAAGGGTTGACCAAGTCAACACTTAGCCAAAATGAAACCTAAACTAGCCAAAATCCACCATAGGCCAAATTGATTGAAACCATTGATCAAAACTCATTCATGATCAATATTTGAACTTGACCAAGTCATCATTTGAGCTAAACCTAGACCAATTGGCCACTTGACCCAAATTGACCCAACTTGACCTAAAGAGTCAAAATGTGTTAAAACTTGATCTAAGCCAAATTAACTAAAACCAATGGGTCAAGTTCATTCCAAATCACTTATTGAACTTGACTAAAGCCTCAATTGGCCAACTAGACCTAACGTAG
This sequence comes from Cymbidium sinense, assembly GCA_021442155.1. Classification (NCBI taxonomy): domain Eukaryota; kingdom Viridiplantae; phylum Streptophyta; class Magnoliopsida; order Asparagales; family Orchidaceae; genus Cymbidium; species Cymbidium sinense. The sequence continues at coordinate 60,670,012 of CM038225.1, forward strand.
CCCAATTGACCATTAACCCAACTTGACCTAAAAGGTCATATTGAGCCAAAATTAAATCAAAATAAAATTGATTGGAAATAAAGATACCAATACATTTCAAATAACCAATGAAACCTAAACCAACCCATGACCTAACCAAAATAGGTCAAATGGGTCAAATTGGTCAACTTGACCCATTTGACCTAAATGAAATCAAATGAACCAAATCTAAATATAAATCAAATTGAATCGAGCCATTATTGCCAAAATATTTCAAATGGTCATATGAACTTGACCCAACCCTTGGTTTGACCCAATTTGACCAATTGGTTAACTTGACCCAAATTGACCCATTTTGACCTAAATTGATCAACATGAGCCAAATCATATCAAATAAATTCTAAATTCATTGAAACTTGGCCCAACTCATTTTTCAATCATACCAAACATACTCAAACTAAAATCTAAGCCAAATGACCATTTTACCTCTAGGTCAAAGGGTAATTCTTGGCCAAATTCACTTGGAATTTGGTCAAATCCTCTTCATAGCCACTTGACACTCTCTTAGTAGACCAAGTGGACATTAGTGAACTTGGTGCACATGACCCAATGAGTTTAGGTCAGGAAAACCCAACCCAATGGCCAAACCGACCTCTCACTTGAAAATAAGAACATGGGAATCCCTCCTCCACTCAATTAAGCACATGTCAACTCCTCCACTACCTCCCTCTGGCCAAATCAATCCATGTGCAAGTTAAAATGACCTAACAAACCCATTGAAGGAGGTGAATTTGTTCAAAATAGAAAAGCCTTGCTTGGATGTTCAATCCTCCTAGGGGGAGATATACTCCCCCTAATTTCATTTGATTCAACCACACTCACACTCGATTGAAGCTAAGGAAGCTAGAGAAAGCAATTGTAAGCTCTTCCAAGCCTCCTAGAGCTACTTCCATTTCTCCATTTTTGGTTTCCTTTAAACTAAAACATGGGAGCTGCTTTGAATTTCCATCTCATCCAATACTTCATTAGAGCTCAATTCATCCTTCAAGCACCCTCAGAGGACTCAATAGAGTTGATCCAAAGCTTCATCCAAGTTCTCAAGGCACGAGAGAGAGGAGCTAGACCAAGGCAACCCATTGAAGCCACCTTGTCAACAAGGATCTACTCAACCTCAACCCCTCAAACCTTCAACAAGGCTTCGTCTCCACTAGACGAAACTACCTCGATGGTTGGGAGTGCCGGTGATAGCCTCCAATGAGGTACTATTCAAAATCGACCTTATGGTAGATTTTTGTTAGTCATTTTTGAAATAAAGTTTTACCTCATGACTATTTGACCGTTAGATCTTCATCCCCTTACTTCTTAATGGTGTGGGTTTAGTTTGAGCTCAAGAGCTCAATCGAGAATCTTGCCCTGTGGATGGATGCCCTCTCCATGTAAAGCTTCGTGATGGATCATGGACCATCCATCCGCATGTTTTGGATGAACGGTCCTGATCAAGCCGCATAGGATCCTCTGATTTATCCCTTAAGAATCGCATGCTTAATTCTGACCGTCCGATCATTGATTGGACGGTCGAGGAGAAAGCGTATAGCGCTGTAGTTGATGCTGCATTAGGATGTGATAACTTAAGTGATGAATCTCATCACGCCATTTGGAAAGAACGCACTGCGTCAGTGGTCCACATGGTGCCGATAGGATAAGTCATATAATTAGGGATTTAATTACCTAATAAACATGGAAACTTCAAAATAACATAACTAAATGTAAAAAAATTAGAAAAATACAAAATAAAATGCATTGTGAAGATAATTCAGCAAGAAATTCACTAAAATTATTTCTAATGGATTTTGAATAGTGCATTTCCCTTAATAAGGGTTTTAGGGAAAAAATAATAATTTTAATTACTACATAATTACTTGATTAATTTATTTCAAATTTCTCAGATGCATTTAGTGGAATGACCTCTTCCTCCCTTAATTTTCTTGGGATTTATTGATGAGTTAATTAGTGAAATCAATTAATGAATCCTTAATCACTCTCTTTATGTAATTAAGGGTAATTAAGCATGTGAACAGTGGTTTAGACCATTTATTAAGTTAATTAAGCCTTTCTTAAGTGAAGAAGAGGTTTATGGAATGGGTTTGAAGAATTTTCCCTAAGCCATTCCCTAAACCCCTTTCTTTTAATCCAAACTTAATTAAGTTTTAATCCAATCACCTACTTAATTAACTTGATAAATTTTCAAAACATTGTAGAACTTAACCAAATCATCTTAGGTAGGTGTTTAGGTATTCAATAATCTAAGTAGCTTAAGGAAATCAAAATCCAACCCACATGTGTGGGAAGGGTTATGAAAGTACTTAAATTAAACCCTTTAGCTTAATTAATAACTAATTGTGAGCCAATTACGTTAGTCCCATTCTTTCCTAGGTGTATTACTGATTTAAATTTCTTGCGTGGTTTTATGTTATACATTGGATCATAATTATTTGATTAAATATGTTAAATTGGTATAGGTAAGGGGTAATTAATGAACATAATGTACACCTTAACATAAACAAATTATAAAATCAATCTAATGATTCTAAGATTAAACTAAAATAACATACACATGTGGGAAATAGGGGACTAGCAAACCTCTTCACATTTTTAAATTCAAATCAAACTCAAACAAAACTAAAAATCTCTCTAAAACAAATTTGATTTACTTTAATTAATCTTATTTCATAGGATTGTCTTTAGGAATTATTTAGGGTGAATGAATTTACATGCTTTCATCACTTTATTTCTTTTCTAACATGCTAAATGTGTATGTCATATGAAAATCATGCATTCATGCCTTTTAAAAATCAAATTAAAAATGAAATATTTCCTTTATGTCAAATTGCATGTTTTGTCAAAACTAAATATATGAATGGCTATTATCACTATTAAATCCAAAATTATTTTCAAAACTTGTAAACCAAATATCATAACTAAAAGGTATACTTATAATTATTTATAAGCTTGCATGTTAGTATAAAATATAAAGATGTGCATGTATTTTCCTTCTCTTCTCTTTTAGCATAGTTTTGAATAGGATTTTGCAAAGTGTATAGTTTATTTGAAAAGAACACAACACTTGCTTAAATCCATCCTAATTCATTCCAATGTTATCACTTAAGAAGGATGTTCACACTTGCATATGCAAATTTTATATACAATCAAATCAAAATAAAACAAACATAAACTTTTTTTTTGCATAATTCTCTTTCCATGCATTTCTTTTTGTACATGCACATATATTTAAGAAAAGTGGTATATTAGTCTGACAACCCAGGTTGAGGCTTTAAGTAGCCCTAAGTAGTACCTTACACCCTTGGTGCTAATAATGGCGTTGTACTCACTTATGTCTTTTATATTTGTAAATGTGCATATAAATAATGGATAAAGAATCACTCTTTTTTTACTTAACAAAATCATGCATCATGAAGCATCCAAATTTTCTTAAGTAACTCTCTTAGCATTCATCATTAAGGTGTTCTAAGCACTTCCATTTGCATGTATAGATATGCTTAGGATTCATCCATATGTATGTTACACATGTTTGGAAAGAAATAAAGTGTTGTGCATTTTTGTGATAGTACTTCACTTTACTTAATCTAAAATTACCTTTCTTCTTGAATATATTTGTTTAGGGAAAATCTAAACTTTGGATTAATTAAAACACATGATAAAATATTCACTAAACAATAATCAAATATGAATCTTCCTTAGAAATTACTTAAGGTAGGGAGGAAAGAGAAGTTCTCTTCTCTTTTCCTCTCTTTACAACATTTAGTAATTAATTATAGGTTCATTCAAACCTAATCAAATCACAACATAAAAATCAACCAAATAAACTAAATCACAAATGAAACCACCCTCTAAGTTGAACATTTTCACACTTAGAAAACTTCAACCTTAAAGCCTAGCTAAGCATACCACACAAACCTTAAATGGCACACACATTAGGCTAAGTCACCATTTCTAGCTTTAGGTTAGGGTGCATGGTTTGATGTTTGTTTTTATTTTGTGCTATATTATTTTAGTCTGGATGTCAGGGTGTATGTTCATAGATTGAATGGTAGGGTGATCTTAGTCTAACCATTATCTTAGTAGGGATTGCTTGGGTGCATAATAAAAATATATCTGCTTTTTCTGTTATATACCTGAGCATAATCCAAAATAGGCCAGATGGACTTGGTTACTCATGTGTGGAGTGCTAAGTCTAATTTATATATATATACATGTTTGGGATTGTATGGCTAGTTTGGCTAATCTCTATCTTGCAGGTGTTAATTAGATTTCCTTTTTCCCCTTTTCATGTAATTTTGAATTAGATTTTCAAATGATTGTTATGGGGTATTAGATGAACATTGGATATAAGACTAAGTCTTATGTATGTGAAGCCTTTGGGCAATCACATTCCAACCAACTAAAAGAAGAAAAAAAAAGAAGAAAGAAGAAAGAAGATAGAAGAAAGAAGAAGAAATGAAGAATGAAGACCCCCATAACAATGAATTCCTTTTTGATAGTTATTTATTTATTTGTAATCTAGGTTGTATAATGGTAGAGCTCGGCTACCCAATTTGTTTTCGGGTTTGTGTGGTGGAGCCTGACCATAAATGACCTCTTATTTATTTGCACTAGCTTTATAAATTGATTGATGTTTGTTTAGCTTGTGCGTTAAGATGCCATCTTTTTCTAGTTTCTTCGTTGCTTTGATGTATGGCCTAGATGATGATTAAGCTCTTAGAAAAAATAAATTTTCTACCAAACTAATCAATTCCAACTAAAAAAAATTAAACAACTCATAACCTCATATAAAGCCTTGGTTATAAATCAAGATAAAAGAATTAGTAACCCCTTAGCTAGATGTTGTATTACTTTTCTCACATCATGCATAAAAAGTATATTATTTCACTCTTGACTTGGAGGGCTTCCACCTTTGCCAGAGAACTTGGCTTGACCTTTGAGAGCCATGGTGGAAACACCTCCTTATCTTGCTGATTTTGGCCTATAATCTAATTTCTCATGCATTAGGCATATGAATCCTAAATCATAGTATTTTCTCCTAAATATACACCAAATGATTTTTCACATGAAGTTGTATATTAATGAGTAAGTTTCTCTTCTTCTTTGTAAATCTAAGAAAATGCAAAATTCAAACCATAAGTGTCATGAATTTTTTAAAGTCTTGCTGAGTAATATCTCAAATGCTTAATCTAATAGTAAAAAACTTTTGTAACATTCATGTCTTTCAAACTTCTCTACACTTAGACGTAAACTTATCCTTAAGCAAAATAAAAAATAAAAATAAATGGTAGCAACAAAAAATTTTGGTAGGATAGATCTTTCAATTCATTTTAAAAAATATTGTGATGTAAAATGCATAAAATTTATTTGTTTAAAAAATATCACCAATCAACCTCAATTAATTATTGCAAGCTACCTAGATTAAGTACAATTCAAATAATCTAGTGAATTATATACCACAAATTAACTCATTCTATGTCATCATGTGTTAATATATATTTGTTATTGACCTATATAATTCTATAAAATCAAGTTTATTACTATGCAAGAAATCTTTTTCATGACTAATTCTATATTCATTTTACTGTCTTGAAAAGTTTTTTTTATATATTGTTAAATAATTTTTTTGTAAAGGATAGAACATTCATAATCATGAGGTACTATGTTTTATTTTTTGGCAAAGATTCTTTTTTTTTCATTGTTCAAGATTTAACTAACAACACTTTTTTTTATGATATTAATGGTACCCAACACACTTTACCATCTTTCTTAATCCATATATTACCACTTATGGTTGTCCATGTATACAATCAAATATGTAAAAAAATGTTAGTTTATGCCCTACATTATAAAGAGTTTCTATTACATAGCCCTCACATGTCTTAGCTTATTTAATATACATTGTATAAAGTTGCACACAAATATGATCAATAATACTATAAATTAACATAATGAATCATATAATATGTAGCCCTAGTAGATTATACTAAACAGATAACTAGTCCAATAGCTTTACAATAGTAATTCTAAAATAGATCAAAAACTAGAAATTGAAAGTTAAACATAAAATAGGCTAAAATTAAATAAAATAAAATAAGAGAAATGATAACTACAATTAAGTATAATGTTTAAAATAATAGACTTGAAAAGATAGTAGAACCAAAGAATTACCTAGCTTGGAGTATATTCAAGCACATGAAAAATTATAAACTTCCTTCCCCCCGTGGCACACACACTCACATTTAAACTAGGCATTGTCTTGAATGCATCAAAATAAAAAAGTAATAACAAGTAGTAATAAAAAACTAAGAGACAAAAATATCCCAACAAGGTGGGATACTCATTATCTTCATCGTATTCTTCTTCTTACTCTTGGTCTCATTCTCATCTTCATTTTATCTATTTTACCTAATCAAATGATGCAAAATAAGAACTAACAAAAATATAGATAAATAACTACTAAGCCAAAAAATTTATTATTTCCCAACAAATGTTGGTTTAAAGTCTTAGGTAGTCACATTTAACCCAAGACTTTTAAGAAGATGAATGAGATTTTTTTTTCTTAGTAGCCTTTTACAACTATGGTTTTTAACTTTAACCCTTGAATTTAAATCATTTTACTCATGTGAGATTTCTACCTCTTCATAATGGTACACCTTTTTCTAAAATAACCTCAACCAGCTTGATCTCTATTTCCATGAAAAGAGCTTCAATATTGAATTATAAAGCATCACTTCACTCTATGTGTGCCAAACCATGCCATTATATTCTTCTTCAGAAATTTCACTACAACTTTGGCATCATTTGAGGGGAAGGCATTAGCTTCCACCAACATGGATACCTAATCAACTTCTAGTGAAAGAATATAGATGTTTAGTGATAGTTGAAAAGGGCCCATAAAATCAATCCACCATGCATCAATAAGTTCAAAGTCTAGGATTTTAGTGGCATCTTATTCCTTCTACTAATATTACCTTACTTTTATCACATTGACCACAATCTTATATGCTTCCTTGAGTAAGCTAAGATAATTAAATATAGACTAAAGAAACTTTGCTAAAGTGTGATCTAATCCAAAATTCCCTCCAAATTAAAAGCATGGTATTCAACTTCTTGTACTCTACTATGTATATTTTATTGATTTGCTCTAATTGTAATTTATAAATATATGGGCCATACAATAGATAATATTTCACTTTTGAAAGAAATCTCTTTTTATACGACAAGTAAGAAGGAATTTACACATTGACTAAATAGATGACATAATCAATAAATTGAGGAGCAAGGGTTGAGCAAATGGCAGACAATAACTCATCTAGAAATGTCTCTAGTAGTCATTTTAGTTACTAGTTTTTGACTTTTGTTAGCTCCAATATTGCAATATGCATTGCTATCACATTTTTAATTCCTTTCTTATTACTAATATCCATATTAAACTCTTACAACAAGACTACCCATCTAATAGTTTTAGCTTCACCTTCTTCTTAATGATGTATGCGATGGTTACATAATCACCATATAAAATCACCTTAACCTTAATCTTGTAAGACCTAAATTTATTAAAGAACAAATAATAGCTAGTAACTCCTTTCTTGTAACATAATTAATTTTTGCAACTACAAGTGTGCAATTGGCATTGTAAATGGTGTGAAAGACTTTCCTAATCTTTTATCGAAGAATACATCCATTACATAGTACTTGCATCACACATAAAGACAGACTGTAAAATTCAAGTTGGTGTAACATTAGTTTGCATATATATGAGTGCTTTCTCAAGTATCCTAAATGCATTGTGACACTCATCATTAAATTTTAAAGGCACGTCATTTGTTATCAAGTCATAATAGTGCTTGTGATTTTGAAAGAGTCCATTATGAACCACTAGTAAAACCAAGTATGCCAAACATTTTATAAATATTCATAATAGATGTTGGAGGTGGAATATTCTCTATCACATATATTTTTTTAAATTTCAATCTCACCTGCTACAACTTTATGGCCTAATTTATACCTTTAGCCACCATGAAATGACACTTCTCCTAATTCAACACCAAATTTATCTCATTGCACCACTTTAACACTTCTTCAAGATGATTCAAGCATACCTTAAAAGTGGGCCAAATTGCTGAGAAGACCTCCATGAATATCTCTAAGAAGTTCTCCACCATTTTAAAATAGATGGCCATCCTACACTAGTGGATTGTGGCTAGTGCATTGCAAAGTCGAAATGGCTTGTTTCTAAAGGTAATTGTTTTGATTGTAGGCAAAGTATCTATCTAAGAAGCAATAGTATGAATGGCCAACCAACCTATCTAAGATTTGATCAATGAAAGGGAGTGGGAAGTGATCCAATTCTTGTAGCTTTATTAACTTTCTATACTCAATAATGCAACCTCTCCATTCTTTGACTATGCATGTGGGAATCCTCATTTTTCATTTGGTGCCATGTAATCCCACCTTCATTGGTAATAATATAATGGACTTACTCATGAATTATCTTAAATATATAATAAATATGATGATAGTATCAAGTTGCTTTAATACCTCTAGTCTCACCACCTTCTTCCTTTTTAGATTTTAGTCCTTTCATGTTATGATAATGTAATTTATAATTCTTTTCAAACAAACCAAACCATCAAAATGAAAACACATATGACTAAATTAAGATGAAACAAGCGTACTCGTCCTAATTAAATCAACCTAAGGCATATTTGGTTTGTCAAAGCATTGAAGGGATGGTGATTTAAATATATTAGCATAATTAAGCAAATACAAATTAAGAATGAAATTGAGATATGCATGGTTTGTCCAAGGCAAGAGAAAAAAGAGGGAGTATATCAAGAGAAAAAAACTCTTGAAGCAATAGTTTGGATTTTGAACATGAAAGCACATGTAATATAATTTAAATAATCTCAAAATAAAATAGATATGGCTGGCCAATCATGAATAGAGGGAAGAAATTTAAATGATCTTGACTTAATTAAATAATTGCTAAATAACAAATATATTAAATAAGGAATGATTTTGAATCTATTTGAAAGAAAATAAATATAAATATATGGGATCATGATAACATTCCTAATGGGATTTAATCAAAAGTTAATGCATGATATGTGAAGGATTTAATTATTTAATTTGGGTGGAATCAATAAAGAAAGCCACATAAATTAATTCAAATAAAATAAATAGAATAAATAACATGAGGATTTCGACTAAGGCTCCTTCCATAATTAAATCAATCTCTAATAAAAGCAATCAAAATTAAGGGAGATTAATTAAGAAGCTTTTCAAATACTAAACTTAATTTAAAATTAATTAAATCAAACAAAGGGGGCTGACCAAAATACTTTCTAAAATTAAGAAATTAAATTAAGAAAGTGCATTAAATCTCAATCCATAGGAATAAAATTTAAACTAATTTAAATTAATTAAAATTTAAACAAATAAAATCAAATAAATCACATGAAGGGTCAGTGAAGAAATGCTTTAAATAAATAAAATAAATTTAGAAATAAATTAAGGCAATATATAATTTAAAATTTGAAATATTCACGTTCAAAAAATTCAAATAAATTGAAATTTGAGAAATCATTAAAATGGGTAAAATGTTATGAAATTAAATTAAATTAATGCAAAAATCATTAAATAAAAGTAGCCTTGAATGAGAGAGAAATAATCAATTGAAATTATTGATAGGAGAGATAAAAAAAAAAATAGGAGAGAAATAAAGATAATTTTGATAATTGAATGAGTAACTAAATTCACATGCAGAAAGAAATGGATAAAATTAATTAATGAAGTGGAAAATAAATTTAACTCACTTGTGATGTAATAAATAAAGCTTAAATCATTGCAAGTAGTCAAATTTTCCAAGAGAAAATTATAAGAATATTAAAACATTTTCAAAATGAAAGAATAAAAATGTATTAGCAATTATTTTAATTTATAAGATTTTATTTTTCTAATTTTGCAATTCTTCAAGATTCTAAATTAGTCGAAGTTCAGTTGATTTGACTTTCCAAATTTAACTAAGGAAGTTAATTGTGATGAATTTCTTGAAACACTTAAAATAAATCATTAGATAATTCAAACATATCTTTGTTTTCATCAACATTAATTAATTATGTAATGAGGCTCATGAAGTCAACAATCTCCCTCTTTTGATGATCACAAACCTATGTTGGTAGTGTAGAGGGTTGAAGGTGCAAAGTGATCTTACATCAACCTTTTTCAAAATAAAATTGCATTTAAATAGATAATGTAGTGAAGTAAACTAGTAAAGTATAAACAAGTTTTAAAGTAAACATGATAATATAAAACTAAGTAGCTCCTTAAATATATGCATGTCTAACAAATTTTAAAAGAACAACAATCATACTTCCCTCTATTTTTACATCAAAATATATAAATATGTGTAAACATTAAAGTAATACAATTAAATAGATGGATTTAACATGCCAAACATATGTCTCAAAGTATAAAAATATCTTTAGTTAAAAATTTTGTTTAAATTTTAGCAATTTATAAGTTAGTACTAATAAATTTAACATTAACATCACCTTTAAACACATGATCTCTAATGAAATGGTATCTAATCTCAATATGCTCAGTCCATTAGTGTTGAATATGATTTTTAGTTAAACGCATAGCTCCAGTGTTGTCACATCTAATAAGAATATGTTCTCTAATGTCAAAGTCTTCTAATTGTTGCTTTAACAAAAAAAAATCTAAGCAATGCAACTTCCCACATCTATATACTCCTTCAAGAAGAAAGTGTAATAGAAATTTGTTTCCTATAGACTACAATACAACCGATGATCCTAAAAGTTGACATGTTTGAAGTTCTTTTCCTATTTATTTTTCAACCTTTAATGACAACAACAAAATAAGCATCCAAATCACATGACATTGAATTTTTAGGATATGATAAGCCTAACCTAAAAGTACATATCAAATAGCAAAATATACACTTGACTAATATTAAATGATATTCCTTAATATTTACCTAAAAGTGAGCACACAAATAGACAACCAACATAATGTCAGACCTACTAGCAATAAGGTTTAAGAGTGAACCTATGATACTCTTATAAAGTTTATGGTTGGCAGGTTTATATATTTGAATCTTTTCATAAAACCTTCAATCAATTCATTAGTGAAGTTATTTTGATAAATGAAGGTGCCATTTTTTTATCTCAGTTAAATACCTAGGAAAATGTTATGTTCTCTGATCATTTTCATTTCAAATTCCTTAGACATCAAAGATGGGAACTCGTGACAGGAAGATCCATTTATACTTCCAAATATAGTGTCATCCACAATAAATTTGCATATTTATCAAGTCATCACCTATGTTTTTGGGGAATAAGATGGTGTCTACTCTACCATTTCTAAGCCCATGGTCAATTAGAAAACTACTCAGCCTATAAAACTAAGCTCGATGAATCTGTTTCAAACCAAATAAAGCCTTTTTTATTTAAATACATGGTAAAAAAATTTAGGCTCTTAAAACTATGGATTTTGCAAATTTTCTTGGTCAATAAAACCATTCAAGAATGCACTTTTCACATACATTTGAAAAAGTGTAAAGCCCTTAAAATAAGTATAAGCAAGGAACAACCTAATGGCCTCTAGTCTAACTACAAGTGCAAAATATTCCTAGTAATCTATCCCTTCAACCTATGTGTACCCTTATGCAACTAACCTAGCCTTATTTCTAACAATGCAACTTAAGTCATCTAACTTATTTATAAATGCCCATTACTTTGAATAAAATTCTTATATTAGGGTCGAGGGACTAATTCTCAAACATCATTCCTAATGAACTAGTTTAACTCCTCTTTTGTAGCTATAATCCAATAATGATCTTTTAAGACATCATTAATAAATTTAGATTTAATCTCTAATAAAAAAATGGAATGACTAATCACATCCTTAATTTTTCTTCTACTCATAACACCTTGGGATGGATCTCTTAATCAAAAGTTAGATGATGTTTTTTTTAACTTTCTACTCTATAAGGATAAAATCATCAACACTATCTTCTAAATTAATTTTATTAAATTCATCTAACTCATCATCAACTAAATCATTTCTAATAAAGTCAATTGAATTTTCATCAAAAATGGCATGCACATATTCTTCTACAATCATCATCCTATTATTAAAACTTAATAAGATCTACTAGACATAAAATAACCTAATAAGATTCAATCATTTAATTTACAATCAAATTTAATAATAATTTTCTATTATTTAATATAAAATAATTACAACTACAAATATAAAAATGACTAATCTTGGGTTTCATTTCAAAGAACTTATAAGGGGCCTTATTTAAAATAAGTCTCAAATAAACTCTATCCATAAAATAACAAACAATATTAATAGCTTCACCGTAAAAATATTTGGCAAATTTAAAATTATCCAACATAACTCTACTCAATTTAATCAAAACCTTTTTTCTTATTATATACAATTTCATTTTCCTGCTAAGTCCTATGAGCATAAAAATATTTTTAATTTTAAATTCATTATAAAAATTCTTTAATAATTTATTCTCAAATTCACCTCTATGATCAGTTTAAATTTTGCTAATCAAATAACCTTTATCTTTTGAATATATATATATATATATATATATATATATATATATATATATATATATATATATATATATATATATATATATATATATATATATATATGAATCATCCTAAAAATCTCAAATGTATCATTCTTATGTCCTCAAAATATAACTAATGAATTTCTAGAAAATTCATCAACATTCACAAAATCATAAAATTTTCCTCTTAAACAACAAATGCTAACAAGACCAAATAAATTGATATGCAATAATTCTAATAGTCTAGGTGTTGAAATAATATTTTTATTTTTGAAAGAGTGTTTTGAATGCTTACCATGTATATACATTACAAATATAATCAAAATAAAATTTAATTTGGGCAAGCCATCAATTAGAACAAGTTTTATTTTAAAGAATGTATGTTAATATGACATAACCTTATGTCATAACCAAACATCATCAAAAGTATGTTTAAAACAATATAAATTCAAATTTAGAATCAATCGTAAATGTTTTATTTCATTGACCTACAAGAATAACATTTTCTTTAATTATAATGCCACAAAAAAGTATGAAATTCAATAGTTAAACCTTCACAATGTTGACTAATTGAAATAAAATTTTGACTTTAGCCATAAATAAAAAAAGAATTTATCTAAAGTAATTAAAGTTTTATAAATGGAGTCAATACCAATAAATGTTTCCTTTAACATTATTACCATAAACCATATATCCTTCCCAAAGTTCTAAATGAGTAAATTTAACTTTATCATCTATGCCTTGAACATCCATTGTCAAAGTACCGCATGCATTCTTTGATTATGATTTAAAAGCATTCATATGATAGACAAATCAAGGGTCAACTTTTGGAACCTAAACATGTTTAGGTCCATATAATTTTTTTCATTGAAGTTCAAAATTCATTTGACCAAAGAGAGTTTAAAATAACTTACCCCAAATTTAAGGTAAGTTAGGTATATAATCATTGAAGTTCAAAATTCATTGACCAAAAATAAAATAAAGTTAAGAATCTAAAAAAAAAAAAAACACTATCTCACCTTCTTTGGCCAAATTGTTCACTTACGATTCCTTCCCATAACATATGGAAATTTCCATCTCTTTATGTTTGTGGATTGCCAAATATCATATAATATATATACTAACTTCTATGGAGGTGCCTTACTTTGTTGAAGATGTTGATCAAGTTAAAGGAGTTGATGTCAATCCAAATGGGGTCATTAGAAAATGCTTGTGAGATCTTAAGATCAAAGAGAATGCCATCAACTTGCATACAAATAGTTAATTAGGATATATTGTTTATGAAACCTTCAAATAGCTTTCCATGCCAATCCCTAAAGATTCCTTCTAATCGAGTCACGAGTGTATTGGGATTGAAAGATTATCAATAATGAACTTCATCCATGGTGGCTTTGATTTAATCCCATGGATGAGCATTGGTGGAGTGCTACCGATTCCATTGGTGAATCCTGGTTACCACTCTTCTTGATTCTTCCATATCTCGATGTTCCTTTGATATGTGTTTTTGAATATCGGAAAAAAACTATACAATGATTTCATGACTCTTTATGATGTTGTTATGCTTGGCCTTATTCCTATCATTCCATAGAAATCAAAAGTGAGGATGAGAATCAATATTCTAAACTATTTTCCTAATTGTTCTTCTTGAATTGATCCATGAAAGAATAGCTAGACTAGATCTGAAAATGTATCCTCATGAATCTAAATTCTAAGCATTTCATGAAGTTTATCCCGGATGAAAGTGGCTTTGCGGTAATGTAAAAAATATATGATATATGGTCTTATTATTATGGTAATGCTTGCACTTTGAAGCTAGAATAATGCCTTTCAACTTTAATTTGTCATTAGTAGGTAAAACATGATTAAAAAGCCTCCAACAAAATAAGAATATGTCACGCTTACTTTGGCGTCATATATACTTACCCCAATTGTAATAATTGAATGTTTTAATTGTGTTATATAGAGTGCTCATTAGAGGTTAAGGTTTGTTAAATGTAAACATGGGTTGGTCTTTGGTTTTCATGTTAAATGGAGTATGCACTATTTTAGCTATATTTTCTTTTGGCAAAACATGAAGTAAGTGTGTTTATAAAACTCCCAAATTTATTTCTTTGTGGTATGCTTCAGCTAGTGAGTAATGAGTGGTTCATCTTGGAACCAAATATCTTATCATATTTTCAACATGCCCTTTTTAATGTTCCATCTTAGGAATTGATCTAGGGTGCCTCTAATATTAAGTAACCTTTTCCAAAGAGGGGTGTTAGTGTAGCTGATGGTTGTATTGCATATGATTTTGCTTATAATTTTACTAATTGTTGTAGTAGGGCTAATCGATCTAAACATTTCCCATTTAGTTAGAGAGCTCTATTTAGAGATTAGAATGATGGTTGAAGAGGATAAGTACTGAGACAAGATATCCCCCTTAAAGAAATCTTATATTGCTTTAATAACCTAAGCTTTGATAATGCTCCAAAAAGCTTGATAAAATCTTACATTAAATCCATCAGGGCCTGTAGCTTTGTAAGTGGAAAAGAAGAAAATAGTAGCTCATATCTCTTCCACATCTGAAAATTTTCCAACATTAATTGGGCCTGCATTATTGAAGTAATTCTAGTCTACTAGTGCATTGTTTTCTATTGTTAGTGCAAGCATTTTTTTTATAAAATTAATAACATATTCTTGGATTACATTATGGCTTGTGATCTCCTTGTTCCTATGATCTTTAATTTTATTATAGTGGTTTTCTATCCTTTTATTTATTAAAGCATGAAGTATTTTATATTCTCATCTTCTAAGAAGTTTTCTCCAATAGTTTTTTTAGCCCAAAAGAGTTCCTCCATCTTTAGTTTCTCTTTTAAAATTTTTTTGATAATTCTTGAACTTGTTTTCATTACCTTTATTATTGTTTAATGCTATCTGCTCTTCCAGGTAGCTGACATGTTTTTGTGGATAGCTTAGCAGAGTTTGTAGTTGCTGGAAATAATTATTATTCCTTTCCATTAGTTATGCCAAAATCTTCTTATACAACATCCAAAGATTGATCCAACAATTATTGGTTCTTTCAATATTTTGGCATTGTTTCAAGAAGGATAGATAGTCTTTGTAGAGTGTCCACATGTTGTAGAATTTGAAATATGTTAGCTTAACTCTATGTGTGTTCAATGTTAATCGGGGAGATCGGATGAAGCTCTTGATAGGTGATGGAATATTATGGTGTGCATTTCAATTCTCCATGTTGTATTGAGGAATTCTCTATCTAACCTTTCATGAATTCTTCCCCTCCTCCAAGTGAATTTATTGCCTAAAAATTTAGCATCACATAAAGATCCACTCAACAAACTCAGCATGTGGTTTGGGTTTGGGGGGAGTCATCCTTTATTTTCTTTAACACTAGCAATGATAATTCTGCAAGTGTTTAGGACCACATTCTTAAGAAAAATAATGTAATGTATGTTGTGTAGTGTGCGTTTCATTTCTATTTATCGGCAACCAAAACATTTTTGATTTTCGAAGTGCTTGTGCTCTACATACATGACAATAGAAATATATATGACCTTTTCAATTATTAAAATTACACCAAATATTAGTCGTAAGATATATATATATATATATATATATATATATATATATATATATATATATATATATATATATATATATATATATATATATATATATATATATATATATATACATGATTTATACCATTAAATCTTCTAAGTCTATTAGATGAAGCATATGAATGTGAGCTAGAATATGTATTCATATTGCATTCAACAAAGTGTTTTCTCTCTTTATTTTTCTACAAACAATGATTAATCAACCAAAAAAATTATTTTTAGTTCTTAACTCACTGCATTATCTTTTAAAAAAAACACATGCAATTCCAAAATTTTCTATTCTTTTCAAAGTATTTAATTTTTTTAGTTCGTTATATTCATGAACAAATTCATTGAAAGCATAATTTAAATGTTCATAAGAAATTTCTTCACATAATTCATTTAAAGAGTCTCTTGTCTACCATAAGACATGCTTGCTTCTTAGTGGTTCAATCACTTGACTCCTCTGAGTCTCAATTTGCCCACAATACTCTCTTAAATTTCTTTAGGCATTTTAATTTTCCAACTCTTTTATTTTCAATCTCTTTTTATTTCTTTGAATTTTTAAGGGAAATTTTTAGACATTCTCTTCTTACATGTCTAGGCTTTTCGTAATTATAGTAAATGACACCATCTTTTATGTTCAACTTTTTAGTTTGTAATTTATGAAGTTTAGATTTTCCATACCTTTGATTTTTCTTATCGAACATATTCCCTACTCTTTTGGAAATCATGATTATTTCCTCACTATCCACTTTGGAACTTGAATTTGTATTATCACTTTCATCTTTGACCTACAAAGCATTTTTTTATAGCATCATTTAGTTCTATTTGGCCTAAAATTTATTTATGATTAATCAAAGAGACACGAAGTCAATCAAGTGGATATAAAGTTAAATCTTTAACTTCACTTATTGCATTTACCTTAGCATCCCATTCTTTTAGAAGATGTCTTAAGATTTTGTAAACAAAATCTTCACTTTCATATTTCCTTCCACGAGAATGCAATGTAATTATTATTTTCAGGAAATGAGTATACATATTTGAAATTGTTTCATTATGTAACATGCGGAATAATACATATTCATATACTAATCTATTTATGTGAGCATCTTCAACTTCATTAGTGCTTTCATATTTGTTAATCAATTTGTCAAAAATTTATTTTCCAGTACTAAGCATGGAAATTTTTATATAATCATTAGGAAGTAAAGCATAATACAGAGTGTTACTTGTTTTTGCATTCAATTCATCCCTATATTTTCATAAGTAGTATAATCATCAAAAGGCTTTTTAACAATAATACCTTTTACATCTAATGTAAATGTGAATTAATATATTATATACCACATAGTAGCATCTTACCATATAAAAGTACTAATAGAATTTTTCTAATAATCAAGTAATACATTATAAAGTAAATATGGTCTAAGTATAGATTTTCCTTGAATGCTCTCTCAAGAAATCTTTGTGCCATAATGATCAACTCTAAGATATTAACAACAAATTGAGCTAATGCACTAATACTAATTATTAAGATGCTATGACATCCTAGAGGGGATTGAATTGGGTATTTTAAAAAATTATTACATGTTAAAACATAAAATTTAAAATTTGTAGAAAAGTTAATGAGAAATTAATTTATTTATTAAATGAATCAAAATAGTAAATAATGTTAAGTGAAAAAGAAAAAATAATAAAAATAAGGAGAGAAAAGGCACAAAGATTTAATGTAGTTTGGGCCCAAAAATTAGTCTTAGTCCATGCTTAGTCACCCTAGGAATTCACTAATCAAAGCAAGATTACCAAGAATCTTTCATATTCTCTACACCAAGAAAGCACAACCAAGTAACATACTTTTATACACTAGCTAAGTACAACCCCAAACAAGTAATGTACTTGCCTACACAAGTAGAACCCCAACATGTTCAAGGAACGAGATAAAAAAAAATACAAATGTGAATATCTATCTTTCAATTTTAAAATAAATTTTACACTCAAGCCCACTAAGTAATAATAAGATAAATAATACTTTTGAATTTAAAGCATGCAATGAAATGACACTCAAGTTAACTTAAAATAAATATTAAACCTAAATCAACCTTATGAATACTTACATGAAGTCAATTACAATCATTTTAAATAAAAAAAGTGTAAAAATATTATTTTGAAATCCTCATGAAAGTGATTCAAAATTCAATCAAATAAAAAAATAGAACTACTCAAATCAATTGGAATAAGAGTGAAAAGAACTTAATAAAATCTTTAACAATGTATTTTTCAATTCTTTTTAACCAAATGAAACCATCAAAATCAAGAGAGGAGAGGGCTTTATCATGAAACAATCATACTCAACTCATTTTGATGAATGATGTTTTAGCACAAGACTTGAAGAAGATGAAGAGGTCTCTCCTTGAATGTTGTTTAAGAGATGAGCAAGAGAGGAGAGGGCTTAACACTTTAACCAAAGAGAACACCTCAAGGAAAAATTTTGCAAGAGTTTAGCCAAGGGAAGTATCCAATAGAGATGAAGTCATGGGAGCATCTCCTTAAGTAGATTTAGAACCATGAAGGGTTTGACCAAATCAAGAGAGAGAGAGAGAGAGAGAGAGAGAGAGAGAGAGAGAGAGAGAGAGAAATTACATAAGGAAAAAGATTTTAAAATTTAAAGCATTTGATTTGATTTAAATAAATTTAGACTTAAGATGTATATGGTGGTCAAAGCATTGGAGGAAAGTTGATTCAAATCACTTCACATAATTAAGAAAATACAAATTAAATGAGATTATGAAATGATGTCAACCAAGGCAAGAAAAGTTAAGGAAAATTCAAGAGGAAAACTCAAGGTAATAATTTGAATTTTGAACATTAAAGCACATGTAATTTAAATTAATTAAATTCAAAAGCAAATAGACATGGCCAACAAGCATGAATAGAGGTAACTAATTTAAATGCTCTTATCTTAATTAAATAATTGCTAAATAATAAAGAGATTGAATAATCAATGAGTTTGAATTTATTTTTTAAAATAAATCTAAAAACATAAGAATATTGGATGGCCAAAACATTCACAATAGGATTCAATCAAAAGTTAATGCATGGTATGTGAAGGATTTAATTAATTAATTTTAGAGGAATTAACAAAGAAAGTCACAATTAGTTCAAATAAGTTAAATAGATTTAATAACTTGTGGATATATGGTAAGGCTCCTTCCATAATTAAATCTCCAATGTAACCAAAATTAAAGGAGAATAATTTACAAGCTTTTTGAATACTAAACTTAATTTAAAATTAACTAAATCCAATATAGTGGGATATGAACACATTTTTGGATGAGATTTAACATCATTTTCAATCTTATTGATTAGGATACATAATCTTAGATTAGGGATTTCTTTGAAGCACTTAGGACACTATGCTTAGTGAGCTAATGAGTCCTTCTAGGGTTCACCTAACCTAAAAGATTAGGTGGACCCAAACAATACTTAAATCTAAACAAATAATTGTATCAAATGCATTCTAATGGGAATCTAAATCCAATGGCTTAAATGAAAGCAATTGGGTGGTTAACCTAACTCTTACTTAAGTTCAAAACCTCTTAATCCCAAAAAATTCAAATAAAATCAAAACAAATGAAATTAAATCAAATGAAAAGCATGAATGAAGTCATTACATAAACATAAATTAATTTAAAACTAAATTCAAATCAAGGTTAAAGATGATTAACCATTAGTCATAGAGTTGACTTATGTGGCTCCCACTAGGTCAAAGGTCAACCCATCAAAATTTGATTAAATTAAATTATTTAAAGGCTCAAAATCATTAAATGAACATATTTAAAACAAAAATATAAGGAAATTTAAATCCAATACTACTTTAATTTGGTTAATTAGATCACTTGATCTAAATAGGCCTAAAGGGACCCTATTAAATCTAAAATTAAACTAAAATCAACCGAAATTAAATGCCAAAATTATTTTAAAATTATCTTTAAACATAATTTAACCAATTATAGTTTAATATAATCAATGTGATCATTTGACCCAATTATTAAACCCATGTTGACCCATTATACCTAATTTGGCCAAAGTGGGTTTGAATTCAAATTTAACTTCAAATGAAATAAAATTAATTAATCTAAGCCATCTCAAATACTTGGCTAAACAAACTTAAAGCCTAAAGCTAGATACAATCCAACTATTGGAACAAACCAAGCTAAACCTAGGGGAACAAATACTTAAGTGAATTAACCTAAAGTGTTTGTCCCTAAACACAATTGAAATGAGTTTGTTTGACTCATGAATCATCTTAAATATAATTTGAATAATTAATTGCTAATTTAAATCAATGACCAATAAACATTATTCATGATTAGCCTAATCCAAATCAAGATAAACTTAAATGGACCAAATGTGAGCATTTGAACTTAAACTACACTAATCACATATTGCAAAACACATAGACTCATTCTCGATGAGTCTAAAAGGGTTGGCATCCAAATTTGAGAGAACTTAAAGTCTTAAGTCAATCCAAAAGGAAAGGAATATGCCATGGGAAAATGATATGGGACATGAAGACAAAGCCTCTAGTAAGACACTTCCTCCATTTCTCATTCTAATTAATTTGGATTGTTCCCATTAGTTGACCACCCTTTGGAGCTAGCCTCCAAGGGTGGAAATCACCATGGAAAAATCAGAACTAACTTTCCCCATATAGCTCTCGGGTAATCATGGAAAAAATAGAGAGATACTTTTTGAAGATATTATGAGTATTCACACACCTTCCTCAAGTGAAATGAAGAAGAAACCACCATTTCCCTGATTCCCATGCCACCTGCAAGTTGGATTTCGACCAAAGCCCCTGGCGAAAAGGAAGAGCTTGGCTTGTAGAGCAATTGGTGAGGAGGCAATCCAATTTCTTACCAGAGGCTTTCCAAATCTCCACGAAGCTACTCAAAATATTTCCCACGTCGGATCGATGAGTAGGGATACCTCAAACTCGACTACTATTGATTCAATTTTGTCCATCATAAAGGAAGTTTGATCTCAAGTAAGATCTAACCATATAGATGTGTTTAAAATAGAGTCTTGATCATTTTGAAATAAAAAATGTACTAAAATCCTCCGAATCATCATATTTTGGGTGAAATATAGACAATCTATTCGTCGATGAAAGCTGGGACAAAATCTATGTTGTTCATTCCTTCTATTTGGAATCGATGGCTCGATCTAACCACACAATCTAATTTAAATCCTTTAAACATTGATGGATTAAATCTTGATCATCTAATCTTTGATCGGATGGCCATAAATAAACTGTCGGTCCCATGTGCCATGTGACCATTTTAAAATGAAATTTCCAATTTTTTATATTTTAAAAATTATAAAGAAT